>OZ014475.1:27384434-27914111 GCA_963965965.1 Trididemnum nubilum | reverse complement strand
TTTTGTTTTTTACTCATTTCGATTCATGCCAGCTCAGCTGACGAGGTTTGGTATTGACCGAAATAGCGCTATCCTGAGCATTGCATGGAGGGTTATTTTACTCTCAAATTTCATTTTGCTACAGAGAAGATTTTTTTTCGCACGACTGTTTTGCTTGGTGGTAGTTCGGTCAAGAAATTGACTGAGCTCTATGACTTAACAAAATTGTTATGCTTTGGACTTTGCCGGTACCTATTATCCACCAAAAGTTTTTCCTAGCCTATGCGAATCTTGTAGTTAATGCAAAAATATAGAAATTATAGAAAATTTCTCGTCGTTTTCTGATTGGTCAAAATTGGTCATTCTGGCAATTTGATTGGTGGAAAAATGTTGTTTCGGTATCGTCGGAAAAGTGAAAAAAAATTAATGTGAAAATTTGAAGTGAATAAACGAATTCTTTTTGACGGCAAAGAATAGGCTGTAAGGAATTGATGTAGGTTGCTACTAGAACTGATAAATGGAACGAAGATCTTGCTGTAGCCAAAATGTATTGCAGTAAGGAATTGATGTAGGTTGCTATTGATGTAGGTACATTTTGGCTACAGCAAGATCTTCGTTCCATTTATCAGTTCTAGTAGCAACCTACATCAATTCCTTACAGCCTATTCTTTGCCGTCAAAAAGAATTCGTTTATTCACTTCAAATTTTCATATTAATTTTTTTTCACTTTTCCGACGATACCGAAACAACATTTTTCCACCAATCAAATTGCCAGAATGACCAATTTTGACCAATCAGAGTACGACGAGAAATTTTCTATATTTTTGCATTAACTTAATACAATTTTAGGTGATTTTTGCAGCATCTTACGTCATAATAGCAATCCATTGTCACTTCAATGTAGTCAATCTCTATATATAGCTCTGCATTTTAGTTTTTCTTCATTCCAGCGTTGATTCATAAAAAAAGCTGGACGAAAACGTTCAATCCAAAACAGTCTTTTCAAGGCCACCCATATTTCAAAGAGTGGAAATGATAGCTCCGACGCTATTAAAAGCTATTTTAAAAATCTTTTTTGTGATGGAATTTAACACGAAAAAAACGAGAGGAAAGCATTTTATGCCTCCCCCAGTGGAAAAATAAGTTTAACAATATACATCCTCTGTAGAAAACAAAAGACCTCTTGATCAAGGGGTGGGCGTGTTCTCTTCGGGATCAGGAGGTTCGATTACCGAGTCGGTTACTGCGGTTCGTCATTGCTTGAACATCATTTAAATAGCGCGAGGTAGTTACAATGCCTCAAAATTTAACTCAAAATTTCATACTGGTTACAGTCTTCGGCGTAGTACGGCAAACACAACGACGATTCGATCAGTAAAGTTTTGGATTTCACAACAATCACAACCTTGCAAAAGTTTGCAACAAAACACATAACAAAAACTGGATGTAAAGAAGCATATTAAAAACAATAGGACGTTTTTGTTAAGTTGCCTTCTACTTTAATAAAGACTAATAACTGCAGGAACGTGTATTGAGCAGACTTCAATCAAAAATGCCCCCCTCCGCATACAATCGAATTAAAGCTAGCGGAAAGCCACAAAAATATTTTAGCTATCAACCTATTAACTGAAAATTCCTTCTATTTTCATGTGATTGTTGTTGGGGACATCCAAAAAATCTAACCAAGACTGGAGAAATGATCCTGATGTGATTACCGTCAAAATCAAAATCCAAACTTCCAACGTTAGCTGTAGCCTACATTCTTCTGTAGCACAACACGAATCAACCAATATTTGAAATAGTAAAAACAAAAACAAAAAAATGATAAAGAAAAATGTTCAACTCACCATTCGACCATGGCGTCGGATCTTGGGCAGAAACCAGAGGAAAAGAAGAACAACACAAAAAACCAAAAAATACTTCATGTTTGTGTGTAATGCAAAATCTAACAAGAGCTAATGCAAGTATCAACTACAATTACTGTATAAGTGTACCTAAAACACAATTAATGTTATCACTCTTAAGTAAAGTAAATTTTGAAGTCATTAAAAATACATTTTGAAGCACACCTTGCCAACAAATGCCTGCAAAGTTCATTGAAAAAGAGTCAAGATTGAAAAGGGGAAAACAACTTTTGACCACTACCACAGTAGTAAGTTAAAAGACGGTGTGTTACATATTTTTGATTTTTTGATTTTGATTGATGCTTCTTTATCCTCCTGTCACGTGAAAACAACATTGACGTGATCCTTAGGACGAATCCGCCCTTGCTTACAAGTTGACCATTTTCCAAGTTTTCCAGTTACGTTCGACTTCTTCTTTATAAAATTTGCAGCTTGTTCGAAGCGACCAAGCTGAGATAATCATTGTAAAGTGCCTTACCCAAAGAAGCACGAACGTGACTAGGGTGCGGTTTGAACCCAAGATAATGCAATCGCTAAGATTAAAGTTGTCGTAAACAAACTCTTTTCACCCTCTGCGCCACGTTGCGAATAACGCATTAGCTTGCTTTATTGCCGTGCACAGTTATTATTTCTGGTGTGCTGCAAAGGATTTGAAGTATCTAACCCTATAAATTTGACTTAATGTCATCTTTCAAATTTCATACCATAATGTCAAATTATTTTATATTGAAAAGGTTACTCAATAAAGAACAAAAAATTATTAGCTAATCAATGACGTCAATCGTGATGGCATCACCAATGCAAAACCAATCAATGATCGAAAGCCAAATCTTATTCCTGGCTAAATTCGAAAATTATCTATTCTCAGATACAGTATAAATTAACCATTAAATTAATGAAAAAAATGAAACAAAAATTGACTAATATGGCCTCATAATTTGCTTGTAACAGTTCTTTCTGTTATATGAAGTTGTACTTGTCTACAGTAAAAACTGTCGACATCCTAAATTGGTAATACAGTGCTGAGAATGTATAAAATGTTACTCGCAAAAATTTGCATTGTAATAAGAAAATCGTCTACATTTATGTTTCTACTTTTTCCAATTCTATAAAGTTGTTAGTAGCAAAAACTATCACTGCCCTAAAATTGGAATATAATGAGAATTTTGAGTATAGAAATTTTTCTAAAGCTATCTGGGCTGCTAGATCGTTGATGATGGTTTGATGCACGGTCAAAGCGAGTTCGACTTGGATCCCGTCCAAATCACTTAATTCGTTTGCGATTTCGCTCCTCAATCGAGCAAGTTCCTGCAGAGGGGTTTCTACGAATTTAAAACGAAAATTCTGTATTTTGCATTATTTAGCTATTTATTTTAACTATTGTTTTTTTCCACTAATCAATTGCAAAAAAGCATAATACATAAGGAAGTCAAACTCTGGAATAACATTTTTTAGCCATTAAATCTTTACCCAAAAAAAGTTTAATTTGCAATTTAAAAGCTTCTAATTAGTTGAAATTAATTATTCGGTCGGCTTTCCACTGCTCCATACTTCAGTCATTATTGATTGTGTCATCATTATTAATGCCCCAACGACATCATTTATACAATAGGTGGCTGTTTGACACGAATACTGGGAGGTCCATTTACAGCCTCCTTACTTGTACTCAGACAATTCATTTTACAGTACCTTACAACTTTTTGACACGTTTTTGTAGTGTCTTTCATGTTTCGACTTCCTTACATGACTTATATTGCATTATCCACTGTGAGTTACCTAGTTAAGCAAATAAATGCGCGGATGACTATTTCTCATTTTCCTTTTAGTCTATTTAACTTAAAATTTTTTCAATAAAATAATCACCCTTTTTTGATCTATTTTGAAAGCTTTCAATTAAATCTTACCGTATTTTCATTTTTATTCAAGTAAAATTATCAATTTTGCAAAATTTAATTTTGTTATCAATGACATATCATCGATGCATGTCATCCGACAATTTTTTTATACCAGATATAGCTAAAAGTAGCTGTTTCATCCAATGCACTAAATTTTTGGCCACTTTTTGATTTAAGCAATTTGTCTTAAACTACAGAAGAAAAAGCGCAGTTGTAGGCGAATTCAATATAACTAAAACGAAATAGTTTTTTTTAGGAAATTTAAGAGTCTCGTGACTCAAACGTTTCCACAATTCTATTCCGATTTAGGCTCGATCAACACTGGAAGTACGTAGTGTAGCGTGTCAGCATATCTTTTGATTATTTCAAACAAAAAATCGATACGCCCTCGGGTGGCTCAACAGCGTAAAAAATTCGGTTACTGTAGTTAAAATACGTCCACTGTAGACCGAGCTTAATATTAATAATTCACTAATTTTCAACCAAACAACAGCAATTCCAATAGAGCAATTATTGTAATATTGTTTTGATGGAGTTTATTTGCTTTTCCATAAAAAAAATCACGATCTCGACTATACGGATAAAGAATCGCTATAACATTATTTTGATTTTATCATCCTACCAAATGGCCGCTGTTGGTGAATTTTAACTCACAAAGTGTTATCAAATAGATCGACTTTCAAAATTTTTGGGTTTAGGGACATTGAAACAGGATCTACTGATTTCGTGCTCTGCGTTGTTGGTTATTATTTTGCGGTTGCTTGTATTTTGCAAAACGCGATTCAGTTTTTTGTTTGATTTATTTCTATTACTCACAATTAGAATTAAGTTCCCAATTTGAGCGTTGCAGTTTGAATTATGTAGAAATACGCAAAAGAATAGCAAATAAGTTTATAAAAAGCATAGACCACAAACCAAAAAGCTCCATTTCTAAGTTATGAGCTTACTAAGAGCGAACTAGAATTTAATAATTCGTTGTCAGATCAGGCAACAAGCAGTTTTACTGCAAGCTTTACCAGTTTTGATATCGAGCTAAAATCACAGGCATAAAAATACACATTTTCTTGAAACCATGTTTTCATGAACTTGGTACTTAACATTTCCTTTGCCCTCTGAGCTGGAGCCAGTGAGGCAAAAAGAAAGAAGGCTGAGAGTATTTTCATGATGAAAAAGTCAAATCTTCTGCCAACAATAAAGTATATCAGCTAAAAACTTTAGCCATTTATAAAAATAATCGTACAATTTTATTAAATTATCAAATAATTGACATAAATCACATACAGCACACCAAACATATTTTATAACAATTTGGCTTTTTGTTTCCGTAGCTACATCGTTGGCTGTAGGTTTTTGCATACGAACAAATATTTATAATGCGTTAAATAAATTTTCTAAGATTGGTTTTGCAGAAACTCGAGCTGCTTCAACATCAACACAAGGAATAATTATTTTTTGATGCTGGTTATGTAGCAACTTTTACGTACATTATAAGCAAAGAAATGGTTTCAAGTTCATGTAAAGTTTTAAGAATAACCTTAACTAGGTTAGTACTTTCTGTTTAAAGAGCTCGTTATTTTAATTCTTAGAACTTGACCGTTAGTTATATAGTCAAACGGAACACAAGCAATCTCGTTTAGTCCCAAGATTTTGTAGAAAGTATCTCCATATCTTATATAAACAAAGCTGATCTTTCCATGTTTCATTCTGCTGTTTTATGCTTTTGAAACATTGATCTTTTCAATGTTTCATTCTGTCGTTTTGTAATCGCGCAATCCCTTAAATGCAAAAGTTGCTGCTGCAGAAGGTTCAGATTTTTTGTCTTCGAGTCTTTTACCAAAAATTCAATCAATCAAACTCAAAAACCTATGTTTAAAATCAGAGAGAAAAATGCAGACGCACCGTTTCCTTTCCACCAGTTGAAAAAAGGTTAAAAAAGTAGTTATTTTTTTTGAGATCGAACGATAAAAAAAGACATGCGCACATTTGTAACACATGTTGGATCCATTATATTTCAACAAATGCCAACTACTCTAGATTGGAAAAACTATATAAAATGCTTATAGATCATCTGTATAGGATGACACAAACTTTACATAAATTCTGTTTTTTAATGAGATTTCGAAAATTACCTCTAGATGGCAGACGCGAGTATGTAAAAATACAAAAATCAAATTTGAGGCCCATGCTTGTGGCAGAAAGTTGGTTTTTGCGTCAAAGTATACGTTTTTGGAGATGGAGAATCTAAATTTGGGGTTAAATTAAGGCTAATTTTGCAACAAATTTGTGTTTTAATTGTTTTTTTTTTAGTTTTTTTTTGATAAATTGGGGTCAAAAAGCGATGGGGGGGAGGGGGGTGAAGAATTAAATACAGTTTTGATACAAAAATATTTTTTGGGTGAAAGATTGCTCTTTCTTTCTCATATAAAATTTAGGATGAAAATTGATTAGCAATGTGCCTAAACAGACCAATTTGTTTTGCTGTTATATCACAACCTGACTATTCAGCTACCAAGATTATGCAACAAAAGCGGCTCATAAAAATTTCTTGATTTAAGTGAAATGAAAGTATGGATATATGAAGAAACGAGTGCTAAGTATTTTAATTTAACCATACAATGAAGTTGAGCAAATAACAATACAGCTGTATGCATAGGCGTAGCCAGGATTTTTGATGGGGGGGGGCAAATCACAAATCACATGCAATGACGTCATCAGAAACTTCGAAAGAGGAATTTTTTGTGGGGGCAAAGGTATCGCAGAATGGAAGATCAGAAGCCGTGGCCTGCTGTTGGCACGTAACTACGAACTCGTTCAAAGGGGAGGGCTTAAACCAATAGTTAAAATGCGAAAACGTCTGAATTGGGAGACGTGCTGACTAAAGAAGTGTATTGTAATTCAAACGTATTATTGAGGGGGGTCTGGGGGCTGAGCCCACAGCCGCCGGAGACTATGGGGTCTGGGGGCGAATCTCCAAGCCGCTGGGCGATTTTTCGTATTTTTTTGAAAATAAAAGTTGTTTTAACACCATTGGATCACATTTTGCACGTATTCAGAGCCCCATTTGAAAGTAGCAGATTTTTAACATTTAAAAACCAATTGATCAAATTAAGTTGTTCAGTCCTTCTTTTGCTTGCAATTTAAGTCTAAAACACGTTTAAAATCTTGCATTTTGGGGTTAAATTTTGTAAGTGACTTGGTCCAGGTAGGGGGAAGTAAAGTACATTGCCTCCTGCAATATTTTAGCAGTGAATAACAATTCACTCGAAAATTTTCCTTAGAGATTATTGTTTTGTGATGAAAACAATCAGTTATAGGAATACATATACGGCCAGGGGGCCACGCCCTCTCAATTCAAAATTTTGTTCAATGAGCGTTCCCCTTACTGTAGCTAATTTTTTTCAAAAAAGTATTTTGTTGCATAAAAACTGGCCAGGTGAAGGAGAATTGCTATTGAAAAATGTACAATTGAGGGTTACGCCTACTAACCATGTTATTGCCGGGGCCGGATTTACGTTGAGTTGGACCCTGGCATTTTGGGATTTTTGCAATATTTTTCTGCCAAATATAGGTGAAGATCAAAAAAAGTCTTACATGAGCGCGGGGTCCCTGGCACTGGGCCATCTGTTAAATCCGTCCCTGGTTATTGCATTACGTTCATAAAAAGGTTACATGAGGGCTTGAGTTAGCAACTTTTAGCATAAAAACCCTTAATTTCACTCGGGTTATACGTTTAAATTGGTTGGCAAACATCAAATTGAGGAGTCTGGGCCCCCTGGATCAATATTATTGTTGGGGGTCCATTTAATTTGGGGGCCATTTAAATATTATTGTAGTGGGGCCATTTAACTTGGTTGGCAGAAATTAAATTGAGGGGCTCGGGCCCCCTGGATCAATATTATTGTTGGGGGCCCATTTAAATTGGGGGACATTTAATTAAATATTGTTGTAGGGGGCCCGTTTAAATTGGTTGGCAAAATTAGATTGAGGGGCCCGGGCCCTTGGCCCCCCCCCCTGGCTACGCCAATGGCTGTATGTGACATGTAATAAAAATTAAGATACGTTTTGGCGACAAATTATGCAAATAGCATTATATTGCTCTTGCTGAGTAATATAACAAATGCAAGTAAATCACAAGATTGGTGTCACTGTTGCAATGGTGTTTAGAGCATTTTTGCTACAAAATACAATTTCAATTACTGCAAAAGCTTCATACTTTTTACTAATTTAGCTCAAAAATATCATGAACAAATATGTTGGTGCAAATGATAAGATGTTAGACAAATGTTAATATAAAGCAAAGAGCCAAAACGTGGGCAAACATATTTTTACTGAACGCTTCAAGACATTATTAGTCTCATCATCAGCAGGTAAATGATTTAGGCAACAGTAACTTGTCACGAGCAAAGCACAGGAAAAAGGGCAAAGCAATGACGCACAAAAAAAAAAGGTAGCGAGCGTAAAATTGAAAGCAATTATAGTTTTCACACGTTGAATAAATATTTCCACACGTTGAACGAATTTTTTCACTCGTTTTCAGACTAGTAATGTCTTGAAACGTTCAGTAAAAATATGTTTGCTCACGTTTAATGCTTTTAAATAATGCTTTTAAAACTTTTAAAACATTTTAGGTCTATTTTGATTAAAAAATAATGCTTTTAAAACGTGGCTTAGAAATTGGCAGTGCAAACATAATTAAACTGGTGGCATAAATGAGCTATTTGGGAGGTGGCTAATGGTAAAATGTTAGTTCTCTTGTTTAGATGCTGGTAAATTGTAAAATCGAATACTTCAATAAAACTCACTCGGAGTAATCTATTTCGTATACAGTTTATAAAGAAAAATAATTGGTGGGGGGCTAATGAAAAAAGATTTGAGAGAAATGATTGGTAATAAACTAATACTAAATAGCCCCCCGCCCCTATTCCTTAGTTTATAGTATATTTGTTGATGACACCTATGTTTAGCATTTTTACACTTGCGATCAAATTTGATTGCTTATTTTTTACCATTTTTCAATGTTTTCATTTATTTTTTGGTTTTATTTTTGACAAAATAGCCCCCCTCCCCTGAACATATGTTTCAAAAGATGTTTTAAATCTCTATTTAGTCCACTCCAGTGCATAAAACAATCTCAAAAGTGCTAAAAACGTACTTGTTTTTTCCGTTCTGCATTTTGGTCGACATGCCAATGGGGGGCTATAGCCCCCCCTTCCCCCCCCCTGGCTACGCTGCTGCTTTATATTAAGGTTACTTAAACGTTCCAATCATTGTGCTCCGAAATTCAACGAATGGGTTCATCGCCAAATCATTGCTACTGTAAGTCATTTGAAAGAATAAGAACTTAGCATTGCAAATTTATTTATAATACAATTGCAATTTCACTTATGGTATGAAGTTAAATGACCGGCCAGTTGGTCAAGCGGTAACGCGTTTGTCTCTAGAGCGGGAGGTCTGAGGTTCAAATATCGGGTCAGGCAAATCAGACACAGTGTTGCCAACGGCTCGTTACAGCTGCGACATTTCTTTCAAAGGAGCTGTGTTGCTCGAACGCAATGGCGCGGAGATGGGCTCCGCAAACTCATTACACGCTTCAGCGTAATGCAACGAGTATAAAGAAAAATTTGATTATGATTTGATAATGTTAAATGACCATTAAAATCACATGCACAAAAGAATATCAAGATCCTTGGAGAAAATAGCACAGCTAAGCACACTCAAAATTGCTTAATGCATGTGCATTGACCTAAGTGAGTTAGTGATTCAAATGTTTGATAATGTGGTATTTTTTAATAATTTTTTTGTTGTAGCCTACATCTTTTTTTTATTATCGAGGCCTCGCTCCATTTTGCGTTTACAAATTTTGAGATAATTGATGTCACGAAAGTTTAATTCATTTAAATTTTTTGTCATTGTTCTGTATGATAGAAGCAATTTTCCGTTATCAAAACCGTTCCATCTGGGCATTGAACTCCGACAAGGGTGGGTTTTGTCACGTCTCCCTTTCATTGTTTACATGAATTGGATCGACAAATGCAGCCAAGCTGATGAGTGCGCTACAATTCGAAACTGTAAACTCAGTCATCTGCTATTCGCTGATGATTTGGTTCTACTTTCTTCCATAGAATCTGGCCTTAAGCGAGCATTAAAAAGCTTTGCAGATGCATGTGACACGGCTGGAATGAAAATAACACGGCCAAAACTGCGGTAGCCTACTTCACCTTTCAAAAGACCCTGATCAGTGCGTTTTGCAAGTAAATGGAGAGACACTAAAGCAGGTAGAGAAGTTCAACTTATCTTGGGGTTGGATACACGAGTGACGAATGGCAAGACGAAGAACTGAATATTCAAATTGGCAAGGCTATAGTGTAGTAATGCGAGCTTTGCAGTGTTTGGTTGTATGAAACGAGAATTGTCGAAAAAAACAAAGCTCTCAGTCTTCAAAACAGTTTTGTCCCATTCTCACATATGGTCATGAATCGTGGATGATAACCAAAAGAGTGCAATCACAAGCGTAAGCGCCCGAAAATAGGTTTTTACTAAGAATCGAAGGAGTTACACTGTTTAACAAAGTGCGTAGCTCTGAGATTCAAAAATCTCTTAACATCGAGCCGTTGAATGATCTGAATTGAATGATCTAAGCTTACATGGTTTGGCCATGAAAGCAGAATGCCTTTGGAAAGACTTCCACATAAGCTTTACTGGCCAAAGCAAAAGGGAAAAGATCTAAAACTACAGTACCAATGGACTAATTTGTGTTGAGGATCTCGGATGGAATCGCTTGGGACTTCACCCAATCAAAATGATGGAGATGGTGGAAGACCGAGAAATGTGGGTGGCGGCTTAATCTCAAGCTGTTGCCCCCGCAAACCTCATGAAAAATTGGACAATGAAAAATGAAAAAGAAGTGATAGCAAGTAGCAACCCAATTAAAATTTGCACTTTACCTGATTATTTTAAAAGAGGAGTGCAGGCAAAATCAATTGGGGTATTAAAAGTTAGGACAATCGCATTATACTGCATTAGCGTTGCCCCATTCTTCTGGACTACGCTGTTTCGGAGATATTGTACTTCAAACACAAGGTAACAATTCTCAGAAACTTTAGCGCAACTTTACAAATTTTATTGGCAACACTGACGTTGATTAACGTCGCCATAGCTACGATCTGAATTCTAACGTAAGGCAATGGCATCCAGCACTGATTAGGTTATACTGAATCGAGCACTTTCGCTGCGTAATAAATCAATTTAATCCAAAGCAGCACAGTACCAAGTAGGAAAAAGTACTTGTACCGGTACTAAACAGCCATTGCAATACAGCATAGTATGGCAGTGTATAACCCTAACTCTCAACTCTAACTGTTTGACCATATAGACTCTAACAAAGAGTCTATGGCCTCACTGTAGCCCTACTTTGCCAAATATGTCCACTAGGAGACTACAGTAGGTAATATGCTTTTTATACCTACTAGATTTAGTATACGTAGAGCAGTAGGCCTAGCATTCTTGTGCCTTTATAATGAGATAGCCTAGCTTAGCTAACAGTAATACTAGTTTCTTTTCGAACTCGGCTCTGTTTTTATTCTTTGCTGAGTTTGTTGCTATTCGTTAGTTGGATTGCTGAATGCCGGAGATCAGCTTCACTCGAAAACTGCTAAGTTTTTCTGTGCTTCCTATCATAGGAGTAGCCGAGGGAGGCCCGCCCCCCCAATGGAAATGCCAGCAATGATAAACATGTGACAAAACAGCCTTTTTTCTTCAGTTTCAGTTTCTTTTAGCATCTTCGCGTACAACAGTTTTGACGACCAGGCGGCCCGGGTCCCCTCAATTCAAATTTTGCCAACCAATTTAAATGTATAATCCGGGTGAAATTAAGGGTTTTTAGCCTAAAAGTTGCTACCTCAGGCCCTCATCTAACCTTTTTATGAACGTAATGCAATAACCAGGGCCGGATTTACCAAAATATGTCACAGTACCTATCAGGGGGCCCGCGCTCCGATGGTGAGACTTTTTGGTCTTCACCTACTTTTAGCAGAAAGACGTTGAGAAAATCTCCGAAGTGCCAAGTGCCTGCGCTATGGCAACCCGGCCAGAGCAATAACATGGTTAGTAGGCGTAACTATCTTTTGTACCATTTTTAATAACAATCCATCTCCACCTCCACAGTTTTTTGCGGCAAAATACTTTTGAAAAAAAAAATTAGCTGGGGGAAATGCTCATTATACTAATTATTGAATTTGAATTGAGGGAGCCTGGGTTCCCTGGTCGTACATGTACTCCTACCACTGTTTATTTTCATGACAAGACAAAAATCTCTAAAGAAGATCTTCAAGTGGATTATTATTTACTGCTAAAATGTTGCACGAGGCAATGTACCTTGCTTTCTCAACCTGGGCTAAATCACTTACTAAATTTAACCTCAAAATGCAAAATTTTAAGCGTGTGTCAGACGCGCATTGTAAGTAAAACAAAGACTGAACAATTTAATTTTTTTACTTGGCTTTCAAATGCTCAAAATCTATAAGTTCTTTAAAATGGTTTAAACACTTGCAAATTGTGATCCAATGGCACTAAAATAGCTAGATTTTTTCCAAAAAATTACAAAAATTGCCCAGACTTTCTTAGTTTCCGGCGGCTGGGAGCTTCGCCCCCAGACCCCCGTTTATGATACGTTTTAGACAGACTGGTGTGCTCATTAGTCATTCCAATTTACACTTTTTGGGGGGGGTGAGCCCTCTCGCCATAGCAAAATCCTGGTCTTGTACCAACTCACAGGCCACGGCCTCTGATCTTCTAATCTGCAATATTTTTGACCCACAAAAAGTCCCTTCTTCGAAAATTTCTGATGACGTCATTGCATGTGATTTTGGGTTTGGGCCCCCCCAATCAAAAATCCTGGCAATGTCTATGCTCAATGTAGCCTTAAAGATCATTGAATTTTCTACGTGCCTGCACCTCTTATTCTTATTGTGTTTATGTTGGAAACGCCGAACCAATAAACTTTTCGTTTTGGTCTGCAGACTGGTTTAAATTGATTTATTACGCAGCGAAAGTGCTCGATTTAGTTTAGCCTAATCAGTGCTGGATGCCATTGCCTTACGTTAGAATTCAGATCGTAGCTATGGCGACGTTAATCAACGACAGTGTTGCCAATAAAATTTGTAAAGTTGCGCTAAAGTTTCTGAGAAATGTTACCTTGTGTTTGAAGTACAATATCTCCGAAACAGCGTAGTCCTAAAGAATGGGTTTACCGCTAATGTAGTATAATGCGATTGTCCTAACTTTTAATACCCCAATTGATTTTGCCTTCACTCCTCTTTTAAGTTCAAAACTGCATTAAATAGTTTAAATAATTGATACAATAATAAATTTTGCAAAAAAAAAACAAAACATAAAGCTTTTAAGTTTGGTGTTAAATTTTAGTTCAGGAGTGGTCAAACTTTTTGAGGTATACTGCTCGTAGTGACTTTGAGTGGGTCGCTCAAATTTTACGCGGTGATCAATCGAAACCAAAGAAAATTGATTTGGTCCCTTCAAAATTTCTCTGCAAGTTCATTTCAAAACGGGGTTTGTTTGAAGCGTAAATTTAACATCATTCGTATTTTTGGCTGTTTAATGTTGTGAAGATTGCTTCTCATAAAATGGCAAAAACCTTACATGAAAAATATTTCTAAGTCAAAAATTAAAGACGGTGAATTATCCAGCCAATTGCGGTGGTTCGTGATAGCTAAATATAAACTATAATTTTTGATATTTTTTGTTTTAATTTTCAGGTTGCGGTAGCAAAGATATTCAACAAATACGAAAAGATATTCCCCGAAAAAAAAAATTGGAAACACTGAGTTTTGTTCTTCCCGCCAAAACCACAGTAGGCCGAATAGTTTAGAGAACTGTAATCTAGGCGGGAAGAACAAAACTCAGAGTTTCCAAAAACATTTTTGGGGGATATCTTTTTGTATTTGTTGATATCTTAGCAACCGCAGCCTCAAAATTAAAACAAAAAATATCAAAAATTATACTTCAATTTTAGTTATTGTAAACCACCGGAATTGGCTGGATGATTCACCGCCTTTAATCTTGACATGTAGTAGTGCCGTTAAGCATTAAAATAAATGCCAAATTCCCCTAGGTCTTGAAGTCATTTTACGTTAGCCTGAAAAAAGTAGAGTCACACTCCTTTTATCAAGAACGCCTGCAATTCTCATTTGTTTCTCCTTTTGATTACAACTTTTCAGTGCATTTTTTTAAATGGAATTTTCACATCTTTTTTCTGACATTCTTTTCATTTTTCTTTCATCCATTCCGTTTTTCTGTTTTTTTTTTTGGTCCATTTTATTGAGTCAGAATTTAAAATGCGTCAAAAATTGGCAAGAATTTAAAACGCATGCATTTATACTTAATTCAGTAATTCACCAATCAAAAGATTGAATGCATCTTGTTATGACGTTGCAATTACAGTTTTACTGTAAGATCTGCCATTCAAGCGTCAATGTATTATATTAATTACTATAATCAAATCTGTTGATATTAATTAAGGCTTGTATAATATAACTCGGAATGGCAATTTGCCAGAACAAGTTATATCTGAAAAAACGATCATTTTTATTATATAGCTGAAAAATTAATAAATTTCAATCGTTTGAAAACAACTTAATAACTGAAATAAATTAATGTCCATGAGCGTCAATAAATCGACCAAAAACGTCGAAGGCACACTTTTACTGCACTGTAAGCGTGCACCCACACCGCACCGCCAAAGTTCAGTCCGCACACCGCAAAATATTCACAAACACTGCACTGCAAGCACGCTGCACCGCATAACAACAAACACCAAAAATATGACGACAAATACATTGCATGAATTTGATGAAGTGCTGGTAAATTACTCATAATCTGATAAGACAGAGCTTATTTGCACACTGGTGTGCAAATAAATCAGCTCTTATTTGGATAGAAGTCTCATCAACATATTTTCGTGAGGTTGAGAAAAGCAAGTAAATTAGAAATATTTTATTCAACATAAAGCATTTTGTCCTAATCATTCTTTAATATAAATTAACTTTTAGTAGCTGTTATAGACAGTACTTAAATTGTAGAATTTTGCATGGGGAGACGCTTTTGCAGCCTTGACCAAACTTCAGTGGAAATTATGTAATTCCGTCCCCGCAATTGAATGAAGACCAAAAAAAAAAAGAAAACAAAAAAAGATCTTCGCCGAGAATTAAAGTGATTTTTCCTAGAAATCAGGTAAAGAACAAAAAAAAAAAGGTCTTCACCGCAGTTTGGGACTATTATCGGCCGGAATTTGTAAGATTTATTTGTGCTGAGTGGCTCTTTTTCGTTTGATCATCCAGCGCTCAAATCTCGTTGGGTGGACGTCTAAATCTCGATGGGGGGAAGCTAAATCTCGATGGGGGGACGCTAACTCGCGATGGAGGGGGGACGCGTCCCTCCTCCAATTTAAGCACTGGTTATAGGTCACTATTCCCTACGTGTTTGCCAAATCTAATCCAAATAAGTTAAACAACACAAGTTTGGTGAATTATCGCCCCAATACCATATGATCCATCACCACCAAATTTTAAAAGACACAATTTTAACTAAAAACCTACAGCTACTTCGAATTTCAAGTTTCGAGATTCAGTGGATTTGTAGTTAATAGCAAACGCAAAAAATCTCACAAAAAAGGAAAAAATATAAATCTCAGAATTCAAACATTTTAAATGTGAGAACTGAAATTATCCCCAGGCGGCTCAAAATCAAAAATTGTTATTCTCTCTTGCTATTAGTTATCGTTATGCCATAGGCGTAGCCAGGTGGAGGGCCCAAAGGGCCCGGCCCCCTTCAATTGAAATACCACCAATGTTAAAAATGTGACAAAAAAGTTTCTTCAGTTTCATTTTGTTTTAGAAGTTTCGCGTACAACATACACGCTTACGTCAGTAATTAACAATAATATTGACAACCAGGGGGCCCGGGCCCTCTCAATCATTTTTTCTCAACCAATTTATATGTGTGACCTGGGCGAAGTCAAGAGTTTTTGTCCTAAAAGTTGCTATCTCAGGGCCTCATCTAACCTTTTCATGAACGTAATGCTATAAGCTGGGGCCAGATTTACCATTAAGAACAGTGCCAGGGGCCCCCGCTCTTAAAAGGTAAGACTTTTTTTTGGTTTTCACCTATATTTGGCAAGAAGATTTTGTGAAAATCTCCAAAGTGCAAAGAGTCCCACGCAGTGAAAATCCGGCCCGGGCAATAACATGGTAAGTAAGCGTAACCCTCTATTGTACTATTTTTCAATAACAATTCACCTCCACCTCGTCAGGTTTTACGCGACAATATACTTTTGAAACAAAATTAGCTACAGTGGAAATGCGTATTGAACAAATTATTGAATTTGAATCGAGGGGGTCTGGGCCCTCTGACCAGCTTTGACCGTACATGTACTCCTACAACTGGTTATTTTCATGACAAAACAATAATCTCTCAGGAAGATCTTCTAGTGGATTATTTCATCATTTACTGCTAAAATATTGCGGTTATATAGGCAATGTACGTTATTTCCCCTACCTGAGCCAAACCACTTACAAAATTTAACCCCTTAATGCAAGATTTTAAACATGTTTATGAGAATTAAACAATTTCATTTGTTCAAGAGTGACTTTCAAATGTTAAAAATCTAGTTCTTTCAAATGGCTCTGAACACGTGTGGAATGTCATCTAATGGCATTAAAATCGCTTGTTTTTCCAAAAAATCGTCAAGCGGCTGGGGGCCTCGTCCCAGACCCCCAAAGCCTCCGGCGGCTGGGTGCTACGCCTCCAGACCCCGGTCTGTCATACATTTGAGTAATGCACTAGTTAACTTACACACGTCTCCCAATTCAGACATTTTCGCTTTTTAATTTTGATAAACCAGACCGTGACTTTTGGTCTTTCATTCTACGATTTCTATGTCCCATGAAAAATGTTCTTTCGAAAATTTATGATCACGTCATTGCATGTGATTTGTGGGTTGGCCCCTACCCCAATCAAAAATCCTGGCAAAGCATATGGTGCTGCAGCTGTTTAAACAGTAAACCTCGTATCAGATTATCAGATTTGGTGCATGGAAACTTGAACCACATGACAGATTGCTCCAAAATTTCTCAAAATATTGTTTTACTCGTTCTCCATTAATTTCTGATTTCAAATTTCCACCATCAACCGTTCCAAAGTTTTGGCATTTTGACTCTCTAGAACAGTGCTTCGCAACCTTTTTTAACTTGCATCAAACTTATAAAACTTGCTAAATTTGGCGGACTCCACAACGCAAAAACACAAAAACAATATGGATTTAACTTCGGTATAGTGGAAATTTTATTTAGCCAAATAATAGCAATAAACAGCAAGACTAAAGTCATTCTAAGGATTTATTTACAATAAAAATACAAACGTTTTCGCCTTTCATCAGGCCTCTTCGGGTATTGGTTAAATTATGCTGGCCCGGCGCCAGGATAGCGTGACTGGGGGGGGGGGGGGAAAGGCAGAAATAAATTTTGGGGGCACGAGAAGTTTATTTATGTGGATTTGAGAAGGGCACGGGGGCACAATTTATTCTAGTGTGGATCAAACGAACAAGGTGAAGACTATAAATTCTAGTAATCAGAGGACACATTTGGAAGTCCTTGGCCTTGGCCTCAAAGCCTCAAGTCCTTGGCCTCGAAGCATTAGTTCCTCGAAAATTGCCCTGTCCTCGGCTCGAGGACAGCACTATTTTTGAACCGTTGAAATTTTGTTGGAAAACGCCAGAAACCTCGCGGAAAATTTGCAAATATCTTTTTTGTTTTCCCCAATTAGAGCATAGGCTTAGCCAAGTGGGCCTCCTCCCCCCAATTGAAATTTAACCAATGACAAAATTGTGACAAAAAAGCCTATTGTTTCTTCAGTTTTAATTTCTTTTTAACGTTTTTCGCTTTACCAGTAGCGAACAACGATATTGAAGACCAAGGGCCGCGGGACCCCCTCAAATCAATTTTTGCCAGCCAATTTAAATGTAAGCCTGAAAGAAATGGATAGTTTTTATCCTAAAAGTTGCTACAGCAGGCTCACATCTATCCTTTTTATGAACGTAATGCATCAACCAAGGCCGGATTTACCACATTATGGTGCAGCACCAACTAAGGGTCCTGCGCTCAAATCTTAAGACTTTTTATGGTCTTCACCTATGTTTGTCAGAAAGATGTTACGAAAATCTCCAAACTGCCAGGGGCCAAGCGCGATGTAAATCCGGCCCGGCAATAACATGGTTAGTAATCGTAACATCCATTGAACTATTTTTCAATAACAATTTATTTATTCATCTCCACCTCGCCACTTTTTACGCACAAAATACTTAAAAAAAAATTAGCCAAGGAAAATGCTGATTGAACAAATCGTTGAACTTAAGTTGAGGGGGCCTGGGCCCCCTGGCCTAACATGCATTCCTATTTCTGGTTCTTTTCATGACAAAACGAAAATCTCTAAAGAAAATCTTCGAGTTGGTTTTCATTTGCTGCTAAAATGTTGCACGAGACAATGCACCTAACTTCCCCCTACCTGGACCAAATCATATACAATTAAACTTTAACACCAAAATGCAAGATGTTAAACGTGTTTTGGACTTAAATTGCAACTAGAAGAAGGATTTAACAATTTAATTTTTTAATTGGCTTTCAAATGTCAAAAATCTAGTGCTTTCAAATGGCTCTAAACATGTGCGAAATGTGATTCAATGGCATTAAAATAGCTTTTTTTTTCAAAAAATTACACAAAATCGCTTAACAGCTGGGGCTTCGCCCCGGACCCCCAAAGCCTTCGGCCGCTGGGGGCCCCGCCCCCAGACCCCCAGTCTGTAATACGTTTGAGTTACACTGGCTTTCTCAAAACGTCTCCAAAGTTACGTATTTGCATTTTTCAACTACATTAGTTTAAGCCCTCCCCTTTGCAAAATCCTGGTTAAGTGCCAGCAGGCAAATTTTTGATGACGTCATTGCATGTGATTTGTGATTTAGGCCTCCCCAATCAAAAATTCTGGCGACGCCTATAAGTTAGAGATTGCCTGAAAAGCTTTTTTCAAGACCTTTTTTTTTTTTTGGAGAGCACTTGCTGCTGTGTCCTTGGTCCTTGGTCCTTGGCCACGAGCATTTCTGTCTTTGGCCTCGAGAGGGTCTGTCCTCGGAAAGGCTGTCCTCGGATTTTTTTGTGTCCTTGGACTTGGCCTCGAGCCTTGTGTCCTCGACTCCACCTCTGCTAGTTGTCGTCTTAGCGAGTTTTCACGATTTCTTTAGTGAAGACCAAAAAAAGAGAAAATGAAAAAAAAAGTCTTCAGTTCAAAAATTTCAACAAATTCTGGTTTTCGTCTCAAAATTCTTGCGATTTTTCACGAATTCTTAAGTGAAGACCAAAAAAAAATAAAAAAAAGGTCTTCGTCCCGAAACTTTTATGAAATCCGGTGTGAGTCCACAAAAATTACAAAAATTCGGGCGATAAACACCAATTTGGGAGTCTTAGGCCTCGATTTGAACTCCATTAGCCCTGAGCCCGTTAATTTCTTCGGGGCACAGTCCTCGCTTGGGGGGTCTCAATTTTCGTTTGGGGGGCACAAGCAGTCATTTGGGGGGCACGGCCCGGAATGCTCCCCGTGGCGCCGGGCCTGAAATTATAGCCATGTTAACTTCAGACTAACTGGAAAAAATGAAACACACAAAAAAATCAAGAGATATCAAGGTTTCGAGTCACCGGGCGTTAAAACAATAAAGATAATCAATCGCATTTAGCAGGTCAACAGTTCATTTACTAATGGAAAATAAAGAAATTCCTGGTGAAAAACAGCACATTAATCAACAGACGTCACTATCATTTGTAGATATTTAACAGAAAGGACGAGCCATGAGCATATAATTGTTTGTTTAAACTAGGTCTATGTTTCTTTATTAATAAAGCTTCATGAATTTTGGCCTAAAAATCTTATTTACATTGTTTCAGAACCTCGAAAGAATTTAAATCATGTCGCACATTGGAACAAACAGTACACGAAAGTATGTGTTGTTTAATCGCACTATTTTCATGCTGGCTAGCCACATTCAAGTGCTCTCCCACTCTGGTACTCAAATGTCGAGTTGACTTACCAATGTAAGTTAAGTTTGAATCACACGAACATGTAAATTTGTAAACGATATTTGAGCAGAGCAAGAGAGGAGTGCGTGACTTTAGCTGAAAATATGTCCCCGTTTTGAAGGTTTTGTAAATGCCAGACACCTTGACATCAAATTTAACATAAAATAATTTTGCTAAACGACTAACAAAACGCCTGGATTCTTTTCCAATGCATGGTACGTTCAAGTATACCGGTACCACAAGATTAATTTCACTACGCTCACGATCAGATAAATCATTGTCAGCAGTCAAAAATCGTTGCAAAAACTTGTCAAAAAACCAAATCGGAAAACCGTTGGAGAGAAACACTTGCAGTAGTTTTATGACATCATTCTGAAATAACAATTTAAATAAACAAATAGCTTTCGCACGATTCAATAAGCACAATATTAAGCCAGATTTCCATTTCTAGGGGCATTAAGCATCAAAATTTAGCAAAAGCCCGGTATGAGTAGTTTTGAGCCACGTCCACAAGGGCGTACGCAAGGGGGGGGTTTTGGGGGTTCAAACCCCCCCCATTGGTCTGTCGACCAAAATGCACAGTAAAGAAAACGTCACGTTTTTAGCACTTTTGAGCCTGTTTTTTTGCAATGACACGGACTCCAACATGATTTAAAGCAACTTTTGAAGCATTTAAGGTTTCTTAGGGTGGGTTAATTTGTCAAAGATATGGCTTATAAATCAATAACAACCAGAGGTGGAGTCGAGGACACAAGGCTCGAGGCCAAGGCCAAGGACACAAAAAAAATCCGAGGCCAAGGACTTGACCTTCGAGGCCAAGGCCAAGGACTTCAAAATGTGTCCTCGAGGACGTCCTCGAGGCCAAGGACGTCCTTGAGGACTCCACCTCTGATAACAACTTCAAAAAATTGCCAAAATTAGCAAATTTAACTGCTAAAAATGCTTAACATTGGCTTCATTAAAAATATGGAGATGGAGTTTCAGTATTAGTTAATTATTAATCCATTCAAATCTCGTTCCATTCGCCCCCCTCTACCCCCCTTTCTCCAACTGTCCCATTCTATAAAATACAGAATATAAATGCTCGTGAGCTTTTTCAAATTATGACTTATGATTTACCTGCTTTTAAATTTGAGGACTGAAATGTTACCATTAGCCACCGCCCACATAGCTCACTTACGCGCAAGATGTACACAGAGAGGTGGGGGTTTAAACCATCCTCCCTATTAATCCGATGTATATCATTCAAAATATCGCCTTATTGCGCAAAACACACAAGCTCCTTCTTTACTCTCATATTATTAATACAAAATATTTAATGATAATAAACTTCTTTTTTGTTATTTAATGCAACATTGTAAGCGGTTAAGTGTAATACTGAAACTCTGGAATGTTGTGTTACGAGTCAGAGTAACTTTAAGTAGCGTAGGCGGGGGGGGGGGGGGGGGGGGTTATAGACCCATTGGCCTGTCAACCAAAATGCAGAATAAGAAAAATACTACGTTTTTTGCACTTCTGAGACTGTTTTTTTGCAACGGAATGGACAAAAAGTGATTTAAAACATCTTTTGAAACATAAATTTAGTGGGGAGGGGGCTAATTTTTCAAAAACAAAACCCACAAATCAATGAAAACTTTGAAAAATGGCCAAAAACAAGCAATCAAATTTGATCGCTATTGTAAAAATGCTAAACATAGGTTTCATCAGCGAACATATTATATACTTAGGAATAGGGGGAGGGGCTACTTAGTATTAGTTAATTACCAATCACCTGTCTCAAAAATTTTTCCGTTAGCCTCCCCCCATTTATTTTTCTCTATAAAATATACGCGAAATAGATTACTCTGTGTGAGTTTTCTTCAACTATAGGATTTTATGATTTACCAGCATGTAAACAAGAGAGCTAAAATTTTACCATTAGCCACCTTCCACATAGCCCATTTATGCAAACAGTTCAATCAGGTTTGCACTACCAATTTCTATGCCACGTTTTAAAAGCATTATTTTTTTATCAATATAGCCCTAAAATTAAGTTATTTTTGAAAAAAAAATGCAAAATTTTCAAGCGCTGGGGGCTCCGCCCCCAAACCCCCGTGCCTCCGGCGGCTGGGGGTTTTGCCCCCAGACCGCCAAATCAGCCCCCTCAATTGCGAATTTCTAGCTACGTGCCTGCCACGCTTTGCACTGTTTATAATCATATGGGTTTTTGTAGCTTTTGTTTTGAACAATTTTTTTCTTCATCGTTCAGTTGCAAACCTTAATTATGATGTTAACTATAGATATATGCTTAATTGTTTGTTGTTTGAAAAATTTGATTTGCATTGCGCACTGTGTCACTTTGACTCCATCTTGTTACATTACGCTAAATTATTTATTCGCCAAAGTATAGATCGCGAACAAATTTTTGATGTCACTTTTGAAAACCCCCCCCATTGAAAAATCCTGCGTACGCCACTGCACGTCCATATGTGTCGCTCCCATTCTCCTTAACCTTAATTTGTACGTCCAAAAAACACATCAATTCTGAACCATATTTGACAGTAAATTTTATGTTTTTGTGTTGAGAATTTAAGATATCTACAAACTTTAAACAAGATTCGTTAGGTTCAAAAACAGCAAAAATGTCATCAACATGACGCAGATACAATAACGGATGATTCGCAGAGGCAATGCTCATTATCTTTTTCTCCATTTTTGCCAAGGAAAAATTAGCTAATGTTTGGCCCAAGGGTGATCCTATGGCTACACCGTCAATTTGTTGGAATAATTTAACTTTGTACATAAACATACTTGTTGTCGCTATTCGTAGAAGTTTTACAAAAGTACCTCTATCAAAAGGGAGTACGTTTGGGTTTTCTTTAGAATAAATAGTATCGGTAATTAATCGAATCGTTTCATTCAGCGGGACATTGGTAAACAAAGAGATAACATCAAAACTAACTAATTTGTGATTTGATCAAAATTGGAACTGATTTAGTTTAGAGATAAAGTCATAAGTTGACTCCAACATAAAATTATTGGGAATGTACGACTTAATGATTTTGTCAAGAAATTTAGCAAGTTCGTATTCAGGAGTGCCAACCATAGAAACTGCCGGTCTTAATGGGTTATATTTCTTGTAAACTTTCACTAAACCATAAATTTTTCCCGGAGCACTACCACTGGGCACAAGTTTTCGAATCAATTTTTCATCATACTCTTTGAAGTATTTTCGAATATAGTGCGCGATAGAACGTTCTTTAGCAATGATTGGGTGTGTTTTTTGTTTACATTGACTTCCCCAAATTTGCTCTTATCATTTTTTCCATTTAGTCTAAATCTTCATTTTTTCCAGTTAGTCTGAAGTTAACATGGCTGTAATTTAACTAATACCTGAAGAGGCCTGATGAAAGGCGAAAAGGTTTGTATTTTTATTGTAAATAAATCCTTAGAATGACTTTACTCTTGCTGGTTATAGCTATTATATGAATTTATTCTTATACATCAATGAGAAATTTAATGACAAGCCAATCAAACCTGCGGACAATTATTGTGAAAATCGCGCAGAAAAACTTTGAACAATTTTCTGTTTTGGAGATCACCTCAGAAAGCGTAAAAATTTGTGGTTCCCCGGACTGGAAACCTTTTTTTTATTGAGACCATCGTAAGACTAGCAGAAAGTCGTGGACCAGCAAGAAGGTGGGGGAAAATTAAAACTTCTTTCATTTGGCAAATAGTAAACGAAACAAATGAGTTTAAGAACCCTGATTTATCATTTTTGATTAGCAATAGTGATGAAAAGCTTTCTTTGTCCATATAAGTTGTGCGAAATTGGAGCAAAGTTGGCGCTTGTTACGTCACAAATAGTGGGTAGACAAACGTTCAGATTTGCAAAAAGATAAAAACCATTTTTGTTAGTTTGCTAGAAAAAAATACAAATACTCTGCGGCACCCCTAATATGGTCGAAATAATAAAAAAAGAAAGCTAAGCTAATATAATGATAAAAAAAGCTCTGACTTCATTTGACTTCATGTTGAACCTTAAACTTCATTTTTTACATTATTGTCATTTGACTTCATGTTGAACTCAAGTGCTTTTTCTGCCTTGTCTAAAGTTCGAACTCAGATGTGATTTATCAAAGAGTTGTTAAATGACTAACTTGAGAATGGAACCAACGTAGGTGTTTTGTTAAAGTCTAAAGTTTACTGCCGTCATTTGGCAAATGGAAACATTTTTAATTTTTCAATTTTAACTTTTCAAGATAATCCAGTTTTTATGCGGCTTTATTGTGAAACAATATACGACGTAATAAACACTATGTAAAAGTTTGCCATAAAATTTTAGGCATATTTTCATGTATCATGTCACAAAAAAAATCAAAATGTTACTTTTTGCCAAATTTAAACACGCTTTTTAGGTTAATGAATAAATTAAACACGTTTTCTTAAGTTTAAGAAGATAAGACTCCTTTTGCCAAATTAAAAAACGCTTTTTCGATTAATGGATTAATTTAAACTCGTTTTTTAAGTGGAATAAAATATGCTCTTTTTTGCCAAATCAAAATCAATCATCAAACTTTATTTTTCGAGACAAAAAAACACAAAAACCATAACAAACATTTACATATAATTAGCAAACTCGACGGGAGACTGCAAAGTGACCTTTAAGGGTCTTCGCGTCAAGCAGCCACCCGGAAATTTGCACAAAAACATTATGGTAATTTATGTTACTCTAGCTAGGAAAAGAACTATGTTTTAGCTATTTAAATTGTAATCTTCTATTAATTGGTTTTTGAAAATTGTTTTGAATTTGTTGAGTGGTTAATTTCTAAGATCTATAGGGATCGATTTTCATATTTTTGTTCCTTGATATTTGGTTGATTTTTGAGTCTGTAAGGTGGAGAATTTAGGAAGATAACACATTTTGAAAATGCATTCGGGTATTACGGTTGTGTATAGGGCTCACTTTTTGAAAAAAGGTGCTAAAATAAGAGGACAATGAATTTCTTGAGTATTGGTGCATCAGTTTCGCAAGTTCAAACTTATACATATCACAGATTTTTAATATGCGAAGTTTGTGGTAAACGGGAGATATAGAGGCTCTGTAGCTAGAATTAAATATAATTCGTAAAGTTTTGTTTTGGAGGCGCTGCAAATATGTGAGGTAGAAGGAAAAAGTGTTCCCCAAAGGAGAAGTCCGTATAAGAGATGGGGTTGAAGTAAACTGAAATAGAATAGTAATAACGTGGATGACGGGAATAAATAACGCAATCTACTAAGTTAATACCGACGCTTTTAGCAATTTTTGATTCGACGTGGTTAATAAAAGCCTTGAAGTTAAGTTTGCTATCTATGATTACGCCGAGATATTTGCATACATCTTTGTTTTCAATAACAGATTCATTATAAAAGAGTTGCATTTCATGAATAGGCTCATTTTGCTTAAACGGAATAATTAAAGAAACGGGCTTAGAAGGATTAACTTGAAGATAATTCGCATCGCACCACAATTTTAAATTGCGGAGTTCGTTGTTGCAAGTTTGTGTGAGAGAATGTATCGATGGACTGCTAAGAACTAAACATGTATCATCGGCAAACAGACGGGGATTAGTTGTTGTTGAATTTGGAAGGTCATTTACGTATACAAGAAATAATAGTGGCCCTAGAATTGAGCCCTGAGGAACCCCTGTATTAACAGGTCTTAAATTAGAATTAAGATTATTTACAAATACGAAATGGTAGCGTGATGATAAATAACTCGCAATAAGATCATATGCTGGCTGGCAAACGAATGCCGTAATGATACCGTTTGTGGATGAGTATGTCGTGCGACACAGTATCGAATACTTTCCTAAGGTCCATTAATAAGAGAGCAGTGTATTGCTTCCTTTGAATGGCATCATATAGCTTAGCAAGATTACATCTAATAAGGCATGAATGACACTATGCTTTTTTCTAAACCCGTACTGATGAGCAAAAAATATGTTATGGCGATCAAAAAATTTTACGAACCTAAATTTGATGAGTTTTTCTAAAACTTTGGACAAACTAGGAGGTAGGGAAATAGGACAAAATTGTTTACATTTTCTTTGCTACCAGATTTAAACAGAGGAATAACTTTGATTGTTTTAAATATATTGGGAAATATTCCATGTTCTAGAGTATAGCCAAAATAAACTGAAAGAATTAGGGCTAATACTTCGCTGCCTAAGCGTAAGAAGAAATATTATCATAACCACTAGCCGTATGAATATTTACAGAGCAAATAATATTGAGAATTTCATTTGGCTCAGGAGGTTCTAGAAAAATTGACTGCGATACTGAATTTTTTAGATATGCCTTAAAATTAGAGGCATTGTTAGTATTAACGGTATTGGATATTTGCAATTCTATTTCTGCAAAATATGTGTTGAAGTTTTTGGAAATTTCGGGCGGATTTCTGATGACATCATTTTCATCAACTAGTTTGAGAAGATGAGGAGAATTATTCCTCGATACTTTGGCAGAAATTACCGAATTATTAAATCTCCATAACTGTTTTTGAATTGTTTTTGTGTTCCGAAATGGTTTCATTGTAAAAAGTTTTTTGGATTGATTTTTGACTTTGGTTGGTTTATTAGAATATATCTTAAAATAATGTTTATCCAAATCGTTTCCATTTAAAAAACAAGTTTTGTAAAGCTTTTGTTTATTTTTGATTGATGTAAGCAGACCTTTAGTTATCCAAGGCTTTTGTTGAAGGCGTTTTTTCTTTCTAGATAGGGTTTGTAGTGGAGCATGGTTGTTGATAATTTGAGAAAAGGAGTTGACCATTCGATTGAAATGATAGTCAAAATCAACTTTAGAGGAAAAATACAACAATGCGGTTACTAAAGGCAACAGAGCGGAATTCAAATCTTTACAGAAACTTGCTTTATCAACTGACTTAATATTTCAAAATTCAAAAGACTGCATAGCTTTGGGAGTTTGCAATTGGCTATTGGTTATAATACAAAACATAGGGTAGTGGTTGGATAACGAGTAAGTAAGGACACCTGGGGTTACGATTGATTCGTAATCGTTTGTAAAAATATGGTCAATAAAAGTTTGAGAAGTTGAAGTAACTCTGGTTGGTGACGTAGTTAATGAAAAGAAAGCGTTACTTTGGAGAAAATGTATGCAATCAGAAAAGGCCGGTTTTACATTTTTGGGGTTTAGATCAATATTAATATCTCCCAAGACTAAACATTTCTTTTTCTTTATATTCAACATGCACATCCTTTTATCAAGTGCTTCAAAAAAAGCTGGATGGTTGTTGTGTGGATGACGGTAGATAACTGAAAAAGTGTAAGATTTATGATTGAAAACTCAATGTCTATCCACAAATCTTCGCATCCTTGCACTTGCAGGTGAAAATCGTTATTTATTTTAAAATTTAGGGCTGTAGATGTGTATGCACCAACACCACCAACTTTGGTCGGAGAAGGGTTGTGAACAAATGTATAACCAGGAATATTAACGTTAATTGTCGGAGCTACATTAATGCAGGTTTCCGATAAAAAGATTATGGACGGAGAATGGGGTAATTGTAGAAGAAGATCATTAAGTTCGTCAAAGTGGGCTTGTAAGGACAAAATATTAAGGTGAAAAAGTAAGTGTGTAGTTTTGGATTTAGGAGCTAATTTTAAATTTTAAGATTGTAACTGTTACAAGATTTTAAATTGGTAGGGATCGTATTGAATATGTGATCAGTTAAGTTTTCATTCAACTCAATTTCGATGTGGTTTTCTGAAGTGGCTACTTGTAGCGAGCTGGCAAAATTGTTGATACTCATGCAGGATATTGCGTAAAAAAGGTGCCAGCGCCAATAGCAATCTGTCCGGCAAATACAAGTGGTTTGAGCAAAAAAAATGCAGACAATACGAAACACGTCACAAATAATATGCAAATGTGGCGTTGCTGTGAGGTTAATTTTTCAATATATCAAGAACGGGTTCGAAACTTTGGAAAAGGTCTGGTCATTAAAGCTTACGGCAAACTGACGTCAAAAAAATTTTTTTTAAGGCTATTAGTTTGACGTCGGAGGTAATTTTGTCAGGCACTATTAAATGGCTACCGCTGTATTTCGGTAGGCAGTATACATATCAAAATAAACGTCGAATTGCCATGAATCATTTTATATTGCAATCTAAAGGAAATTTGGTACAGCGCTACCATATTTCTATTCTCAAATTACATGAAGATTGATTTGCAAACAATTAGTCATTCACAAAAATTGCAATATAAACGGGCTATCTGTACTTGAAAGATTTTCAGAATCAGTTCAAATTGATTTTTACGTTGTCAACGTATAGATTGTAATGTCCTGCCTCAGCCTTCAAAGCGGTTTTCTGATAAAGGCTCCGCACCAGTTTGAACTGAGGCATCAGTTGTTTACGTTTTATTTGAAACCTTTTCGGCAAGTGTTCGGTGATAAAAGCGCTTTTTTCTTTTGGTAAGCGTCTGGTACTGTTATAAGTTTTCAAGTGTTTTAATTGTCTAAATAGATAGCGCTTGTCCATCGCATTGGAAAGTTTAATTATGATAGGTCTAATTACCTTCTTTCGGTTTCGAAAAACAGGCCTTTGAGGCAAACGATGGCAATCAACCTTAGCTATGCTGGAAGGATTTTCAATTTGTTGACCATCTTGCATGTTTTGCATATGTAATTTGGCACCAAAAACAGCTTAAAAACATGCATTTTTTTTGCTTTACATTTGGCGCCCCATACAATTGCGTTGCTTTTTCACACGCGTCTGTTTATGAGCAATGCAAAGCTAGAAAGAACGCTTTTTAGATTAATTGAAACATGCGTTAATTTGTTTAAATTGACAAGAAATCTCTCACTAATCAAAAATTTAACAGCGTAAAATCTCTTTATAGTTAATACCAGAAAATCAGGCCTAATTTGAATAATCTTGCGTTGTCTAGAAGTTATTTGGCGTCTAGTTGAGTTCGTAACAATCATGTCCGACAACATGTAGCGGTGTTAGAGTATTTGTGCATTGCGCTATGCCAGGACAACTGGTAAATTGCATACGATTTGCTGTTTACACGAGCGCAACTTTGCCCTGGGACTCCCAAAACGTTGAAATCGACCTCGTGTAAGTGATCACAGGGAGAACAATTCTTGCATCGAGTATCGCAAAATATAATCGGCATCGCAAATCGGAGGTGCTACTTGCACGGCAGCGATTCTTCTCAAACGCGATCGCGGCAAGCGAGTCTTGCCTCGTGTGAGTAACCACTCTGCGAGAGAGATTTTCACAGTGGCGTAGCTAGGGGGGCGGCCTGCGCCTGCCCCGGGTGTCTCCATTTTGGGGTGACACGATTTGTTTTTTTATTCTTTTGAGACCGAAAACCCACTGATTGGTAGGCAAAGACCTTTTTTTTTGGGTCATCACATACTTTCGGACTGAAAACCAACTCATTTTGCAGCGAAGACCTTTTTTTTTGGTCTTCACCTATATTTTGGCCGATAAAAAGTGCCACCACGAAATCCCGCCCCGGGTGCCACCATTCTTAGTAAGGCCTCTAGATTTTCACGCATAAAAAATCTTCGAATGACGTTGCAAAAAAGTCGCCCGTGTAAATGCGGCTTTAGAAACGCAAAAGGAATAATTTTCTTGTGCATGCTGGCACTGGTCTACTGCAGATACGGCAGTCATGAGCTGATTGCTGATAACTGGAAAGCCAATCAAGCAGGATTTTAACCCTTACAAAAATATATGATAAATTAACCACACGTAACAATACCTTAATTCTATACTGCTTTATAATACCGTAAGTACATTTTTCTATAAGAACCAGTAAATTTTTTGAGTTGAGGTTGGCTGCTCTTAATTTTTTGCCAATGTTAAGCCTTAGTTGCTTTTAGTTGGTTCTTAAATTTTGAGATCATTGATGTCAATTATGGCGACCATGTTTGTTAATTCCTAATGATCTGTTTGCTTGCAAACGCCTGTTAAAATCATTAAAAATAATCTGCCGTGCTTTCAATTAGTGACTGAAGACACAATTTTAAATCTTTGTTTGTGCATTTGTGTCTGATTAATTATTGGATTTCGCAATCTTGTGACTTAAATCGAAAAGATTATTTGTCATTATCTAATCGGTGTTTAAGTGAAGTTACCAAGTAATTATTATCCTTTGTTAATAAATAAACTGTTAATTTGCACATCTTCAAAAGGCCGTATTTTTGAATCGTTGTTTTAGAAGATTTCTTTTCGTGCATTATTTGTTTTTTCGAGACGACTGTAGAAGTAGCAGCTGACAAACTTTGTTAGTTAATTTCTGGTCTTTAATGCTAGACAAAGACAATTCCACATGCTTTTTACTGCTTGGAACTATTTAAACGTGCTTGGAGCCTGAGAGCTCAGTAGTGACAAAAAATGAGTCAAGTGAACAGTGTCAGTTTTTGGTGAGATGTGTTAAATGCTGCTTAACTTGGATAAATTGCGTTTTGCGATCCCTTTCCTTCCTCTCCATCTTTGTTTATGGATTTGACTTTTGACTGTGAGGGAACAGTCTGGAAGATTGGAAGAAAAACTTTAAATTGGCCTTTACATCCTATTTGAGACTACTTCGTTTTTTCTGTATTTTTCTTCATTCAAAACAATAATAAATTTCATTAAAAATCAGTGAATCAAGTGCTCAGTTGTCAGAAGGAGAAAGGGATTGGGAGAGTTAGGCATAGCTCTCCTACACGTTATTGAAGTTAGCTATAATACTCCGCATCGTTGCCCTGCAGAAGACACAAAACGGTTCTGATTGGCAAGTCTTAGCAGATCTTCAAATTTAAGAATTAAGCGTTAAAGAGAAACGGTATGACAAACTGACACATATCGCAAGACCTGGTGATAAAAACTTTATTGTTTGTAACAACGTCTTTTTAGCTGCTTTTGCTGCATCGTAAAATTGCGGAAAACGAAAACGCGAGCACTAATTTTTGTTTGAACCAGAGCCAAAAAGTTTTTTTTGTTACCTGCGCAGAGTGCAATAGCACTATTTATAGTCTCCAAATAAAATTGTTGTTATTTTGCTTGTAAATGCCGGAAAACCACTCAAGCTTTATTGTTTTTAATCAGAACAGAATTTATTTTTTTTTAAGATTTGGAATTTATTCTTTTTCGATTGTTCTTAATATTATTTTTTGTTGCTGAGACTGGTGTTGTTCCTAATTTGTTCTTAAATTTTGAGCAAAAATGAGCCTCATGTTCCTACAAAATTATTCTTGTATAAAAAATGTGTAATCGATTTTGTCATTGCTAATATTCTAGCATAACAAAATAAAAGTTAAAGATATGGGAACCCTAGAATAGCTCAGAAATAATTTTACAATAATGGCATTTGGACATAGGTGGGCAAGTTAATGCAAAACGTTAGCTTCGTTAACCACTAGTCCGTTAACAAACTTCACACCTCCGTTAACGTTAACCCGTTATTTTCAGCTTTAATTAACGGAAGTTAATAAAGTCCGTTAATCCGTTAACATTTTGCGTGTAATTTACATTTCTTTTTATTCACTCGCTTCTAGAACACGTATTGACGCTGTTGAACAGATTGTAACGAAATATTTATTGCTATGATTGTATTTTTGTGTTTTGAAAGATACATTTTACAGTCTAATCTAATTTCAAGATAAAAACAAATTCAGATGCACAACGAAGCTGCATGATATTAACAATAAAAACCGTAACGGAAGTTAACAGAACTTAACGGAAGTTACTTTAGTCCGTCAACAGCACTTAACGGAAGTTAATTTATTCCGTTAACATGAAAAAACTTTTTAACGGATTAACGAGTTCAAGAAAAAGTTAGCTTCGTTATTAACGGAATAACGATTAACGGTCTTGTGCCCACCTATGCATTTGGACAATATGTTTTGGAAATGGAGGTGCTTGTTACAGAAGCCCTCCGTAACACTGTTGACTGTAGGTGCTCCAGCGAAACTCTGGAGCCTTCAACGTGTCCGTCTGGCCAAACCACGATTGAAATTCTCCAACTTAAACTGTAATGTTTAGACAAAATAAATAATATGGAACAGTATGGCACGGTCAAAAATAACAGAAATTTAATCAGAAAATAATGAACTAAATGAGCGCCATACGAGCAGTCTTCAAAATAAAATGCGTCCGTCAGCAAATAGCTCAAATAAAAAGGAATGCCAGAACAGAGGTAACTCGGCCAAACACCAAGGCGTGCACCAAAAAGCGCGTACTTTTTAAAACGTTTGCAGCCAATGGCTGCAGGAGATTAAGTGACGTGCGCAAACTGAAAGGGAGAAGCAACCGAGTTCAAAACTAAAGCGGGCAACACAAAAAAAGGTCAATCGGTGCTGTAACACTGCTAGCAGTGTAGGCTCACGCCCTATGCTCACTGGTTTGGTACAGCACCTTGTAAACAAGTACCACCCACTAGTTTTTGTCGGCTAAAAACGTGTTAGCGTTTGCTTTCTTTTCAGACACGAGATTGCTAGTAGCCTACCGGTATCTCTTGCAGTAAAAATTACCACAGTTAAGTGGAGAAACACAACATCGACTGCACCGCATTGTAATTAAATATTGATTTTATGAAAATGCAGTTTTTCTAATCAAATCATACTCTCAATTTCAGTTACACCATTTTTAGAATTTGAGTAGTTTTGTGGCGCTTTTTCATTTGAATAACGCTAGGAGTGAGTTATGATCTAAAGTCACTGACGTAATTTTGCACTGTTCATATAATTCATCCTCCGCACAACACAATTGTCTAGCGTTTAGCAAATGCACGCGCTGCTTATTTTATTATTGTGGATATTGGTGCTTTGTAACCAGAGGTGGAGTCCTTGAGGACGTCCTTGGCTTCGAGGACGTCCTCGGGGACACATTTTGAAGTCCTTGGGCTTGGCCTCAAAGGTCAAGTCCTTGGCCATAGCCTCAAAGCCTCAAGTCCTCGAAAATTGCCCTGTCCTTGGCTCGAGGACAGCACTATCTTTTGAACCGTTGAAATTTTGTTGGAAAACGCCAGAAACCTTGCGAAAAATTTGCGAACACCTTTTTTCTTTTCCTCTATCGGAGCATAGTCGTAGCCAAGGGGGAGACCAGAGAACCCGACCCCCCAATTGAAATTTCACTAATGACAAAAATGTGCCAAAAAAGCTTACTTTTTTAGCATTTTTTGCTTGCAACAGTAGCTAACAACAATATGGAAGACCAGAGGCCCCGAGCCCCCTCAATTCAATTTTTGCCAGCCAATTGAAAGGTATAACCCGAAAGAAATGGAAAGTTTTTGTCCTAAAAGTTGCTATCTCAGACCCTCATATAATCTTTTTAAGAACGTAATGCCTTAACCAGGGCCGGATTTACCATAAAATGGCGCAGTACCACCTAGGGGCTCCGCGCTCAAATCGTAAGACTTTCTGTGGTTTTCCCCTATGTTTGGTAGAAAGATCTTGCAAAAATCTCCAAAGTGCCAAGGGCCAAATGCGATGTAAATCCGGCCCGGCAATAACATGGTTAGTAGATGTAACCAACTATTGTACCATTTTTCAAAAACAATTCAGTAATTCACCTCCAACTTCCCAGTTTTTAAGCACAAAATACTTAAAAAAAAATTAGCCATGGAAAATGCTGATTGAACAAATCATTGACTTCAATTTAGGGGACTGGGCTCCCTGGCCGAAAATATACTCCTATTACTAGTTATTTTCATGACAAAACAAAAATCTCTAAGGAAAATCTTCGAGTGGATTATTATTTAAAGCTAAAATGTAGCTAGAGACAGAGCACCTTACTTCCCCCTATCTGGACCAAATCACTTACAATCAAAATTTCACTCAAAAATGCAAGATGTTAAACGTGTTTTCGACTTAAACTGCGAGTAAAAGGAGCATTAAACAATTTAATTTTTTCAATTGGTTTTCAAATTTCAAAAATCTAGTGCTTTAAAAGGGCTCTGAATACGTGCGAAATGTGAGTCATTGGCATTAAATTAGTTTCTTTTTTTAAATTACAAAAAATCGCCCAACGACTGGGGGCTTCGCCCTCAGACCCCCAAAGCCTCCGGCGGCCGGTAATATGAGAATACTGCCTTTTCGCCGAGCGAATACGGCGAAGGCGGCTGGGGAAAAGGCGGAGCGAAGGCGGCTGGGGCCCAAATACGGCCAGGGGCCCTGGACCTCAATTCAAATTCAATAATTTGTTTAATGAGCATTTCTCCTAGCTAATATATTTTTCAAAAGTATATTGTCGCAAAAAACTGGCGAGGTGGAGGTGAACTGTTATTGAAAAATGGTACATAAGATCGTTAAGCTTACTAACCATGTTATTCCTGGGCTGGATTTACATTGCGCGGGACCCCTGGTACTTTGGGGATTATTGCAACATTTTCCTGCCAAAAATAAGTCAAGACCAAAAAAGTCTTACCATCGAGCGAGGGGCCCCTATCATTGTGCCATATGATAAATCCGGCCCTGGTTATTGCATTATGTTCATAAAAAGGTTGGATGAGGGCCTGAGGTAGCAAATTTTAACCCTATATCTATACCGGGCTATTTTTACACCCTATTTGTACCGAAGGGGGGCAAATTTGCCCCCTTAGCTAAGAACTGTCTGGTAAGGAATAGAAGTAAGATTTTCAGCTTGTTGAAGCTATTTTTTGTTAGATTTTTAAAAATAAATATTTTGAGGTTGTGACGTCACGGAAACGACAATGACGTCATCAAAACGAGTAAATCCTTATAGCAGCTTGCAAATTTGTCTAAATATTGCGAAGTAGTATTTTTAGCTTGGACTTTTGTTATTTTAAAGACATCTCTGATAAAGTCACCGCAGATAATGACATCACTTGCACAATGACGTCATCTTTAATATATTGTGTCGATTATTATTAGCAATTTTTTGTGACTGAGATATACTATTATTCACAAAATATGAGAATACTGCGGTATTATTTTCATTATAGTATTTAACAGCTGATGAAAATGAACAATTTTTTTATGCAAACGCATTTTATCTTGAGAAACAGCAAAAAGTAATAGTTTTTAATTATGACGTCATCAATGACGTAATGATGATGCAATGAACTTATCAGTAAAAAATATTTTATTCCAGCTAAAGATTAGCATTGATAATGATGAATACCTAGTACAAAAAATGGAATACGCGCACTGATAAGCATGCATTGCGCTCAAAACTGTATGAAACTCCTTAGGTGCCTTTAACATACGCAAAAATGACGTCACTTACGATGGTCCGGCTGACCTCAAACTTTCTAAAAATGTGTGTTATTAAATTTGATTCAAAGTCAGGATGCATCAAAGCAAAACTTTTTTTTAGTTTAGGTGCTATATTAAAATGGCAAAGATGGAAGGCAAATATGCCTCCCCTCGGTACAAATAGGGTTAAGACAAAACCCCTTTATTTCACGCGGGCTTTACATTGAAATTGGTTGACAAAAATTTAATTGAGGGGGCCCGGGTCCCCTGGTTCTCAATATTACTGTCAATTACTGTTGTACGCAAAGCTTTGGGATATTCTTGAGTTGTACGCAAAAATGCTAAAAGAAACTGAAACAGAAGAAACAATAGGCTTTTTGTCACATTTTCATCATGGGTGACATTTCATTTGGGGAGGGGACTCTGGCTACGCCTATGACTGGTATTGTTTCGAAAAAAAATAATTTGAAGTTACATGAAAACAATTACATGAAAATAATTACTCTTATTGGTAAAAAAAAAAAAATTATTTAAGGCAAAATATAAAAATGTAAAAATGATACGATACCTTATGTAAAAATGATACGAACTACAAAAGAAAAAACGAAAATTCAAATTTAAAGAAAATTTTTAAATGTACTATAAACACTAACATTGAATAAAAGTAGAGAAAAGAAATTAAAAATTAAATATAATGTCTGATCGGTCTCCAGATATATAACTACGAACGGAATTCGAACCCATGCCACCAAAAATGACTAAAAAAATTTGTGAAATTTTCGAAAACTAATTATACGTAAACACGGAAGCATATTAGTAACTCATCTCGTTTGTCAACATGTTTATTTTTAAACCGGTAAATAATCACGTTCTTTGACGAGTTTAGTCTTGTGGTTACTCCTAATAGTCATACATTTTCCAAAAAGTGGCTTCGAAGCAAGGCAAAATATTATTCACAAATACAATTTGAACGCAAAACGATTATTGAAAGTAGAAAAAAAATGACGGTTTTGGCTTAAAAATTCCATTTCAAAATTATACGAAAAAATATAACCAAAAATTTTTACAAAAACTAAAAGAAAATATGAAAGATGATAATTGTACCTCAAAACTTTTATTTTAAAACTAAAGGAAATCAAGACTACCGGTAGTTCATTACGAAAATAAAAAAACAATAATTATTTTTTTGTTGAAACTTCCATTGAGACAAAAAAAATTATGACCAAGTTCAACTCACACTATGAGGAATAGATAAACATTTTATTAAATAAAGACTACACCATAAAATTTCAATAACAAAAAAAATTCCATATAAAATAAAAAAAAATAAAATAAATAAATAAAGGATGGTTAAATTTACAATGAAAACATAGACGATATTTTTTGATAACGAAACCAAAATGTTGCCAAATTGAAGTTGTTGTTATATTCCTGTCCCAAGACATTGTGAGACACTAACAATAGGATGAACACACTTTTCATTGTGACTTTTAAAATTCAGGCATGCCTAGATCAGTGGTCTGTGGGTTTTTGATTAAATTATGCTGTTTGTTTCATCATGCACATTGAAAAAACGCCATTTACGTGACGAGGTTGGGAGTTGAACCCAGTCATAAAAACTTTCAACCACGCAGATGACTCAAATTATTACATTTAATTACGATATTATACTTAAATCAGTACAATTCTAATCAGTTAATAATTTTTAACATCAGTTGAAATAAATCAATGACTATATCACAATAAGTACATTATAAGTTAGTTTAATTAAATCGTAAATATGCAGCACAAATAACACCAAGCCACATATCAAAAACTAAAAATATCCCTTTTTTAAAGACAAAATCTTTTACATTGAAATTGCTGCTAGTCAAAAGCAAATTATTGCATTGATCTGCACTCTTTTTATTTGGACTGTTGGGTTAAATCGGTTGGTCACTTAGATCGGTGAATGTTCCTGTGGGTTTGTTATAAAATTTGTTGCTAGAGCAAAATCGTCAAGCGTAAAACGTCATCAACGTGACCTGAAAATGGATGCGAGTGCAAAAAAACAGACCGACCAAGTAACTTCTAAAACAACTTGTAACAAACCTACCCAAAGCCTGAGGATGATCGGAAGAAAAAGTAAAGAACAGTATTGTCATCCGCATGAATTCATGGATGTAATTTGCTGTGTAATCAAAATAAATATGCCTGTCTGCACTCTGTAGGATAATATATTGAAATATTGACTCCGGATGCAAATACAAACCACTTGCCATGAGTTGAAGTCCATTTCATGTTCTTTCCTTCCTTGCTGACAGCCACCGTGTTACCAAAGAAACTGAGATTTGTAATACCTGAACGTAGACCACAAATCATGGAAAAGTAAAAAATATGCTACAGATGCAATATCCAAAAACTCCGAGTCACTTGGTGTGTAAAGGTTAAACAATAAATTCACAAAAAAAAAAGCTATAAGCACTTAGCACAAAGGGTTTTCCTATTTCCTCCTAAATTCTGATACTGCTGACCAAAATAAATTTACGTTTCACCTAAGAATATCAAAGAAACCGAAATTAAGACGGTAAGACTGGAATGTAGAAAACCGATCTTAAAAATTTTGTTTACTTTTTAAAAAATGACAAAAATATCCAATTTTGCAGTGTCTCTTGATCTTGAACACGAGCTTTTGTCAACAAACCACTAAAATGGATTTAAACCTTAGATTTTGAACTTTTGAACTGACTATTACTCACGACCCTATGACGGTGGGTATCACATCACAGGTATCAACTTCGAATATCCACTTTCGGAGCTCGATTTTATCATTATACACATGAATGAAAAATGTTATATTGTGCTGGGATTAACTTGGCTATCATCATGACAGTGTTCCCGCGTAGAACAACTTAGTAGTCTTGGTTGAACAACTTATTGAGCTATTCTCCAGCTCGAATTAATGTAGAATTTATCGATTAAATTTTAACTTGTGGCTGCGTTGGAGTGTGAAGTTACACAAAACTGGTCATTTGAAAAAAGGTGTATGTTATGACCTAAATATGTCGGAAATTTTCGATATGGTTCACATGAGCCAAAATGTAAATCTAGCAGAGATATCACGTGACTTTTGTGATAAAAATAAAGCGCAACGTCTTCTAAAACGTGCAATCGGTATCAAAACATTTCAGGCTTTTTTTGTTTTAAGACCCAGCTGGAAAAAGACACGAACCAAGTTGATTATGCGGCAGCGCTTTCGTCTTTGGAGCGGGAGGTCTAAGCTTCAAATCTTGGGCTGGATAAATGAAACACATTGTTGTCTTTGCTGCCATATTTCCTGGGAAGACGCTGTGTGCTCGGGTGCAATAACAAGGAGGTAAGCCCGCCAATTCGTTACGCGCTTCGTCGTATGACAGCAAGTATAATAAAAGATTTTGATTTGATGCAGTTATTTCTCCTCCCTTAAAATATTATTGAGCATGAAATACAACTATGTGCTTTTTGTTACAGTATAGGATGTGGTAATCTTGAATCGAAGAAGATCTTAAGCCCTTAAACTATTGGCACGAGCTAAAAAATCTGAACTCTGACTACTCCTACGCCCTACCCTTAAGCTGATTAAAATGATGCTAAAACGCTAGCTAGCTAAATACCCTTTACTCGTATATCCTTCATTTTATCTAATTATTTGCTAATTTTTAACTGCTTTTTGACTTTTTTTGCAATATAATTTAGCTCAAAGAGAAGGCATGGCATAACTCCCACCCCAAACCCTGAATAGATTGTTATAGTTATGGCTAATTGTTGTGACGTTTAGTTATTCATTACACTTACATTGCAACTATGTTTTGCTTATGACTACGCTTTATGAGTTTATGATTACGGTTGCGGAATTTGTGCTTGCGCTTTAAGCTTAAAAATGTTTGGTTGTGGAATTTCCGTTTGCATTTTAAAGTAAACAAAATAATTTAGTTGCAGAATTTGCGCTTGCGCTCTACGATATTTTTTTGAAACACCCAGCTCTGTACTCTGGAGGGCCTGAAACTGAGGTCCTCAGCTGCTAGGCAGTTGTTGCAATTTTTCGAAAAAAATAATAGCCATTTTAACGCCATTTGGATGACATTTTGCACGTTTTTGGAGGATTTAAAAAAAAGCTAAATTACTAAGATTTGGTAGACATTGAAGAAAATTTTTTTCCTAAGTCCAGTCCAATCAGCCTCCGCACACGTAGGCCTACAGCTGGTCAAATTCTAAATCGTTTATAAGGTAAAAGATCGCATATTTGGCGTAAATCTTTTACGTAACTAGGCTAAGGAGGAAGCTTCTGTCATCTTAGTCTCTCTGATTGTGTCACTGACCAAAGTATATACTATTATTTCTTCATAAATGCTCAATAAAAATCAAAATATTTCGTTTGCTGTAAAGAAACTATAGCTGTGAGTAACGTAAAAGCGAAGAAACTATACGTACTGCAGTTCAGTAGCCCAGAGCAGGCGCTAAACAAGCTCATTCAAATTACAGTACTTTGCCATCAGTGAAATCATCTTTTAATTTTGTGCAAAAGCTTGATGTTTTAGATAATTCCGCGCAATCCCGTTGAACACAATTTACACCAGGTCTGTTTTTATTAACATTGTGTACTGATATTAGTCAAAAATAGACATGAAAAGGTGAAAACAAGTGCAATAAATGTATATTTACGTCATTTTCTAAGTTGCGTTTCGGTGGTTGTCATCCTCGTTTGGAAGCATAGCATATTAGTACGGATTACCAGCAATGATGAACAATTTTGCGGCTTTGTGTTGCCTCTTCATTCGTCTAGCTGTCACGTGGCATTGGTTGAGCAGCTGCCACTATCAAGGATGATCGCAAAACTAACACAAATGGCAGGAGAACTAATAAAGATGGCCGCAGAGCTAGCAGGGATGGCTGAAAAAGACACTAATCTTTTCTTTGCAAACATTTCTGCCGAAGACTCAAACAAAAGTCATGCTTGTTTTGACGCAGAGAAAAGTTTATCAACTTTTTGGAGATGGTAGATTGGGTTCTTTTTGACTTTTTCCAACTTCTGAAAGTTCATGCAAGACGTTTGAGCAATAAAGAAAATTTTTTCAAACTCTGAAGTGTTGAAATCAAACTTGTGAAACCCATAAAAATTATAAATCGAAATAGAACAATATTTAAATTTTTGAAAACTTGTTTAGTTTTGAATTATATCAATCTCTAATTCGTCATCGTAGTGCGAGCCTCAAAAATGATTACTGGTGTTGTTCTTGCACAATTTTTCGCATTATCTTGAAATCAATCATTCAAGCGAATGCAGGGTATTTTTCTTTAACTGAATCAATGGTCGAGTGAAAAAAATGAAACAATATAGACATGGGTTCGATTTCTAATCGGATCATATCGAAGATTTTAATAATAATTGATATTAACAGCTATCTAGCTTGACACGTAACAACACTGAAAAGGTAATAAAACTTCCACCGTGTGTGGTAGACAGGTGGGCAGGTGGCTAGTTAACACGAAAAGAAAAAAATCTTTTGCAGTTTCCTAGCTAAGAAACTTAGGCTGCGTTTACGCATAGGTTTGTCAATTAGGTTTCTCTCCTGGTTGTCAAACCTGTCGCGTTTGCATATGACAAAAATCGTAGTTTACACATAACGGTTTTGACGACGAGGAACGAAACCTTGCGCATGTGGAAATGACGAAAAGTAGCGAAAACTAATTTTCAAACCCGGCTTTCCAACCTGCCTTTTTCGAGGATTTCAAACCTGAAATGCATCAAAAGAAGCGCGAAAGCAACGTTGCAGGCAAAACAAAAGCATTCACCGCCCTGCAGCTGCATTTGCAGATGTTTCCGCGTCAAATACCTTAATCCCAAACAGAGGCGTCGCTAAGAATGGTGGCACCCGGGGCGGGATTTCGTGGTGGCACCCTTTATGGGCCAAAAAATAGGTGAAGACCAAATAAAAAAAAGGTCTTCGCTGCAAAACGAGTTAGTTTTCAGTTCGAAAGTATGTGATGACCAAAAAAAAAAGGTCTTTGCCTACCAATCAGTGGGTTTTCGGTCTCAAAAGAAAAAACAACCAACGGTGTCACCCCAAAATGGTGACACCCGGGGTGGCCCCCCCCTAGCAACGCCACTGATCCCAAAAACACACAATAAAAATCATGTGATTGAGGTTTTCGTGTCATAGGGTTTACACAATAGATTTGGCAATTCGAGGTGCGAAACCCAGGCGCTAAAACCGCTCGAAAAAGAAAACTGGTTTCTTTTTCGAGTTTCTGGTTTCCTGGTTTCTGGTTTCGAAACCTGGTTTCACGACGAGAAAACTTGTTTACACATGGCTGAAGTTTCATTCCTAGTTGCGAAAACTGGTATATGAAACGCAGCCTTAGAAACAAAAGACAAAAAGCTACTTATGCAACTTTAAATATAAAGTGTTTAGCGAAACGTCATTAAATATATGTATTCGTGCATTTTGGCTGCACTTCATATTTTTAGAATTTTTATTCACATCCCGGCATAGGTGGGCAAGTTAATGCGAAGCGTTAGCTTCGTTAACCACTTGTCCGTTAACAAACTTTACACCTCCGTTAACGTTAATCCGTTATTTTCAGCTTTAATTAACGGAAGCTAATAAAGTCCGTTAATTCGTAACAATTTGCGTGTAATTTACATTTCTTTTTATTCGCTTGCTTCTAGAACACGTATTGACGCTGTTGAGCTGATTGTAAGGAAATATTTATTGCAGTGGTGGTCTTTTTGTGTTTTGGAAGTTATGTTTTACAGTCTAATCTAATTTCAAGATAAAAATAAGTTCAAATGCCCTAACGAAGCTGCAATCGGAAAATCTTTGGAAATTGTGAACAGCGATAATTAACAGACCTTTGAAGCTGCAGCTTATTATTTGCCACAAAAAAGAGCTCCTTTCTTCGCTCTCTTCTACAAAACTCGTGCTAATACGCAACAAGTGTTACCAGTGCAAACTGGTTTGTACCAGTACGATGAATAAATGGGGCAAGATATTAACGATAAAAACCGTAACGGAAGTTAACAGAACTTAATGGAAGTTAATTTATTCCGTTAACATGAAAAAACTTTTTGACGGATTAACGAGTTAATGAAAAAGTTAGCTTCGTTATTAACGGATTAACGATTAACGGACTTGTGCCTTCCTATGCATCCCGGTCAAAGTTCAACGTTTTGGAATAAATTGTTTTGTTTTTGTATTTGCTGGTGCTTTTCTTTTTACTATAGCGCTTTTGAAAATTGTTGATGGTCAATCTTCTGAAACAGTGCTCGATGATATACAAAGCAAAATCAGAGCAAAATATAATTATAAAATCACAGTAAAAGGTTAAAAGCACAACAATCTGTTTCGTTCTAAGGACTCGTCATGTGCTATTGTAATCTTATTCAAATGTGCTATTGTAATCTATTTGTAGAAGATTAAAATAGCACCTGACGAGTCCTTTGGACGAAACAGACTGTTGTGCTTTTAACCTTTTACTGTGATTTTCTAGTTATACTAGCTCTTTTGTTACGACTTAAGCAGAACCAATATGAAAAAAATAAACAGGCCATAAGCTTTTTTATGATAAATTTATTTTTATTACCCTTCAAAGTAAAACACGGTAGAATGAAATAAAAATGAAAATGTATTACCAACTGCAGAGCATGAAAATATAGTTTGGATATAGAAGTAATGAAGATTTTACATTAAAAGTTACTTCAAATTGAATTATAACAACAATTGTTGTTTGTTATCAAGAATCTTTTAAAGTTTGTAAAATAGTATTTCGCTGAACAAAAATTAATCAAAATTTAACAAAAATTAGCTCTTATTTCGGATTAAAATGAATCATTAATTGATAAAATTGGTGCTGATACAGGAAGTGCTCCTTTTAGCCTACGGTCAGTTGGTCTTGAAGTGCAGAAATGCTGGCCCTTCGTTCCTGGATTTGTGCTCTTATACCTTCCTTAACCCGGATGAGATTGTCGATTTGCGCTTTTTCGCCTTGAATTTCAGCCCGAATTGGATCTCGAGCGGCACCTTTAGGGATCGTAGCGAGTGTTGCACGTAGCCGCGGAAGCACTCCGAATCGCCTTTGATTGATTTGCGCTTTCACACCGTCTAATCTAGCGGACTCAACCCGATTTTCTTCTCTCAATTCAGCAATTTCATCTCTCAGGTCTCCTGTAGCACAGCAATAGATGTTAATTTTGTTATTCTAATTACATTTTATTAAGAACAAGGTACTGAAAAAATTATTGATAAGCTATAGACTGTATCTAGAGCCTTATAGGCACAATCAAGCCTTTGATTAACAGCCTAAAACATACTGTTTCGGAATTGACATTCGTGTTTTATTCTTCGTCAGTGTAGCTATGACTACAGGTATGAACATGAGCGTAAAAAGGCAAGAAATCGCAAATTAACCAGATCTTTACACAATTTTTTTCCCGATAATATTAAGTAATCACAATCAATCAAAATAATTTCCTATAGCATGCCTTAGACAGCTGTTTCACCCAATCTCAGGGCTCATCAGTAAGGCTAGCAAGGCCAAAATGAAGTATATTACCAGTGATAAAAAAAATTGTGATAGGATTTGGTTTATTTGCGATTCCTTGCTTTTCTATGCTCATGCTCATACCTGTAGTCCTAGCTATACTGACGAGGAATAAAAGGCGAATGTCGATTCCGAAACAGTATGTCTTAGGCTGTAAAGCAAAGGTTTTATTGTGCTTATAAGACTCTGGATACTGTCTATAGCTTATCAATAATTACATTTTTATTCCCCAATTTTTCTTGGCCTGGAGACAGCAAAGAGAACCTTGCAGCCTTTAAGTCAAAGTGCGACCTGTCCACTAGTTCAGCATACTAGGTGAAAGATTTAAACTGTTCTTTTTCAATGCCAAAATTTAAGTAGGAAAGCTTTGAAACCAATTTCGATAGTTTTTGGTTTAACTCGACTAGGAATGGAACTTGAGTCTGCGTTTCAGTAGCAGATACTCTAATCAATTGACCAATACGGAGATTTAACCAAATCAGTGGTCGCGTCGAGGAGATCAAGCGTCTGCCGCTGAAACGGTTGACTTGAGTTTGAGGGACAGTGTGAAGATTCCACCGACAGATGGGCAGGTGACCACTTGATTTAAAGACCGAAAGATCCTTTCGCTGTCTCCTGGATGAAAGCACTTTGGTAAATGAAATGCAATTAGTATTACAATATTTTACGCGAGGAATAAAAATGTCTCTCTACATCTATTCGTTCAGAAAAAATAGTTTTAAGTTGATGACGTCATCACCGTGACGTCATAGCCATATTTTCGAAAGCTGACATCATTTTTAATAACAAATTTTATACACAGGTTTAATTTTTGATAATGAATTATAAAATGCCTAAGTCAAAGTAATTTATACATCACAAAAACATCTTACGACGTCATTTAAGTTAAAAATCAGCCAATGTCGTATTGTGCTATTAACCAAAAATTATTTTGTGATGGATATTGTATGCCCCACATCCCGTGAAAAATAGGGTTAACATTACAAATGTTTTGCAGAAAACAAAAGACCTCGTGATCAGGCGCGTAGCCAGGATTTAGAAAAGGGGGGGGCTATTTTGAAAGAGTGAGAAGTGTGCAAACGACCTTGACTCGAATTTTCATTGACCTTAAATCAGTTTCAGACGGTTTGTCAAAATTTGAGACGAAATATCTCGAAAAGATCGAAAATTCAACCGTTTTTTCCGCCAAAAATTAGGTGATCTCCAAAAAAAAAAAAAAAAAAAAAAAGGTCTTCGCCAAAATTCAGAGTGATTTTTCGGCCGAAATCCAAAATTCAAACGTTTTTTCCGCCCAAAATCAAGTGATCTCCAAAAAAAAAAACAAAAAAAAAAAAAAAGGTCTTCGCCAAAATTCAGAGTATTTTTTCGGCCGAAATCCAAAATTCAAACGTTTTTTCCGCCCAAAATCAAGTGATCTCCAAAAAAAAAAGGTCTTCGCCAAAATTCAGAGTGATTTTTCGGCCGAAATCCAAAATTCAAACGTTTTTTCCGCCCAAAATCAAGTGATCTCCAAAAAAAAAAAAAAAAAAAAAAAAAAAAGGTCTTCGCCAAAATTCAAGGCGATTTTTCCTCCAAAATTTCGCAAGTTCAAACGTTTCAGGGGGGGCTCTTTTCGCATGGGGGGGGCTATTTTCAATTTTTCACAGAAAATCGGCCTCAAAAGCACAAAATACATGCGATTTTGCATACTTCACAAGACAATGGGGGGGGGCTCGAGACCCCCCCGCCCCCCCCCTGGCTACGCTACTGCTCGTGATCAAGCGGTTTGCGCCTTCTCCTAGGAATCAGAAGGTGCAATTGCCGAGTCGGTTCCTGCGGTTCGTCATTGCTTCAATATTTTTTTGTATGGCGCAGTTTAACTAATACCTCAAAAATGCTCCCAGCTTATTATACTCATTACACTCTTCGCCGTAGTACGTTATGTGGCAACCATAGCAAAGATTTGATCAGTAAATTTTGGATTTCACAGCAATTACAACCTCGCAGAAGTTTGCAACAAAACGCATAACAAAAGTGGATGTCAAGAAGCATATAAAACAATAGAACGTCAATATTGTTAGGTTGCCTTCTACTTTTATAAAGAATAATAACTGCAAGAACAAGCATGAGATGGATTTCAATAATAAATGCGGCTCCGCATACAAACGAATTAAAGCAAGCGGAAAGTGACAAAAGACATTTTAACTTTCGACCAATTAAGTGAAAATTCCTTCCATTTTTACGTGATTGTTGATGAGGACATTCAGAGAATCTAACCAACACCGGGGAAATGGTCCTGCCGTGATTATCGTCAAAATAAAAATCCAATCTTACAACGTTAGTACTGCATAATTCTGTAGCGCTACAAGAATTAAGCAATATTTGAAATAGAATAAACATAAAAAAATTGTTCAGCAAAATGTTCAACTTACCATTCTGGGCGGAAACCAGAGAGAAAAGAAGAACGACACAAAAAAACGAGAAATAGTTCATGTTTGTGTATATGCAAATTCTATCACGAGCTAATGCAAGTATCGACTACAATTATAAAGTGTACCTAAAGCACAAATTTTGTCACTATTAAGAAAAGTAAATTTTAAAGTCAGTAAAAATACTTTTTGCCGCACACGTTGCCAACAAATGCCCACGAAGTTGCATAAAAAAGAGTTTAGATTGAGAATAAGAAAACAATTTTCGACCACTACTGCAGTACAGTAGTAAAGTTCAAAATAGCGTGCTCCCAATTTTTTTTATTTTTTGATTTGATTGATGCATCTTTATCTTTCTGTCATGTGAAAACAACGCTGACGTGACCCTTAGGACAAATCGCACCAGCTTACGAGTTGACTATTTTCCAAGTTGTCCAGTTGACGTTAGGCTTCTTCCCCGTTAAATTTGCAGCTTGTTCGAAGTCACCAAGCTAAGATATTCATTGTAAAGCGCCTTACCCAAGGACGAAACAACGTGATTAGGATGCTGGTTAAACCAAAGGTGTGCAATCACTGCGATCAAAGTTGCCGTAAAAACGACTCCTTTACCCTCTTGGCCACGTTGCGGACAACGTATTAGCTTGTTCTCTTGCTGTGGACAATTATTATTTCTGGTGTGCGCAGCAAAAAGGTTTGAATTATCTAACGCTATAAATTTCACTTCAAGTGGTTTTTCAAATTTCATACCATATTGTAAATTATTATGGGTTGCGAATGTTATTCAATAAATGACATAAAATTATTATTCAGTCAATGACGTCAATCGTGATGACATCACTAATGCAAAACCAATCAAAGATGGAAAGACAAATCTCCTTCCTGGCAAAATTTGAATGTTATCCATTCTCAGATACAGTATAAATGAACCATTATATTAACGAAAGTATGAAACAAAAACTGACTAAAATGGCCTCATAATTTACTTGTAACAGTTCTTTTTGTAGTGTGAAGTTGTCAACATCAAAAACTGTCAATGTCCTGAATTTGTAATACAGCGTTGAGAACTTTGTCTGTATATTTTTTTTTACCTCATTTCTGTTATATAAAATGTTATTAGCAAAAATGTGCAATGAAATAAGAATTTCGTCTACATAGATTTTTCTCCTTTTTCTAGTTCAATGAAGTTGTTAATAGCAAAAACTATCAATGCCCTAAAATTGAAATATGATGAGAATTTTGTCTATATAAATTTTTCAAACATATTCAAGCCTCTGCGGTAGTGTTATTGAAAATAGATTGCAGCTCTTCAATTCTGTCCCGGCGGCTTTGGATGTTTGTTCTTATCAGCTCTTTCAGTGACTGAAGATCCTGTATTGACGCTCTTTCACGCCGCAATCGAGCTCGGACTTCAAAGATCTCTTCTCGAGGGCGACCCTGTTGAGTCAAGTCAGCTATCTGGGCTACTAGATCGTTGATGATGGTTTGGTGTCTGGTCAAAGCGAGTTCGGCTTAGATTCCGTCCAAATCGCTTATTTCGTCTATGATTTCGCTTCGCAATCGAGCAATTTCCTGCTGAGGGGTTTCTGCGAATTTAAAATGAAAATTCTTGGTTTTGCATGCCATTTTTAAATCAAATCTTTCATCATACCCGCTGTGTAGCGCCGAAGCGTGTAACGAGTCGGCAAGGATCATCTCTGCGTCATTGTGCCTGCAGGTAAAACAGCTCCTTTCGAAGAAATGTCGCAGCAACGGCGAGCCGTTGGCACATAGTGTCCGATTTGACTTGCTCGAGATATGAGCCTCAGACCTCCAGTTCCAAAGACGAATGCGTTGCCACTCAACCAACTGGTGAACTGTTTTATACGATGTTGGAAAGCAAAAATTAATCATTAGCTTCTGAGAAAAATTAATTTTGCTTTTGCATAGCTAATCGGCAACTAAAGTTTTTTATCGGATAAAAGACCAAAGATACGAGCAGTTTGTTCTAAACTCGTAAAATGTAGCAGTTTGTTCTAAACTCTAACTGAAGCAAGATAAAACGTTTTACGGTGTTTCCTGGCTTAGTGGTAATATTGTGTCGTTTGCGATTTGTCTTTGTTTATACGTGAAGGTGAGCCATTTTTTACCATTGAGCAAATAAATTCATGTTTGCTAAATGGAAAAATGCGCGGATGAATATTTCTTATTTTCCGTTTAGTCTCTTTAACTTAAAATGTTTCATAAACTAATCACTCCTTTTGATCTTGTTTGAAAGCTTTTGACTAAATCTTAAGCTACAGTATTTTCATTTTTATTCAAACAAAATTGTTTCCCAAAATCTAATATTCTCGTCAATGACGTCATCGATTTATTATCTTATGATAAGTTTTTTTTATACCAGGTAGAGTTGAAAGCTGCTTTTTCGTCTAATGCGCCACATTTTTGATTTATGCAGTTTGTCTTAATCTACAGTAGATAGAGCGTAGTTGTAGGTGAATTCAATAAACTTACAATAAATACATTTTTAGAAAATTTAAGAGTTACACACACAAACGTTTCCACAATTCTATTCCAATTTAGGCTCAATCATCACTGGAGGTAATTATTAGTACAGCGTGCCAGCGTATCCTTGATTATTATAAACAAAAATTCGGTATGCCTTTGTGAGGCTCATCAGCGTAAAAATGCGGTTACGGTAGTTAAAATACGTCCACTGTAGATCGAGCTTAATATTAATAATTGACTAATTTTCATCGAAATAACAATTCAAAAAGAGCAATTGTGGTATTGTTTTGATGAAGTTCATTTGCTTTTCCACTAAAAAAATTACAATCTCGACTATGCTGATGAAGAATCGTCATTACATTATTTTGCTTTTATAATTCTACCAAATTACCACTGCGAGTGAGATTCGGCTCCCAAAATTACATCAAATAGACCAATTGTCAAAATTCCTAAGTTTGGTTTAGAGACATTGAGACAGGATTGAATGACTTTGTGCTCTGCGTTATTGGTTATTATTTTGCGGTTGCTTGTTTTTTGCAAAACGCATTTCAAACTTTTGTTTGATTAATTGCGCTAAGTCATAATTAGAATTAAGTTTTAATCTTCGCATTGCAGCTAGCCAGCTTGAATTACGTACTAATACGCAACAGAATCACAAATAATGCATAAAAAAAAAACATAGACTTCAAACCATAGAACTCCATTTCTAAGTTATGAGCTTACTAAGAGCGAACTTCATTTTAAATATTCGATTTCAGATCAGGCAAGAAAGATTTTTATTGCAAGCTTTACCACTTTTGATGCTGAGCAAAAGTCATTACACAAAAAACACATTTTCTCGAAACCATGTTTTAGTACTAACCATCTTCTTCGCCACTCTGAGCTCGAGTCAGTGAGGCAATAAGAAAAAGGAAAAAGGCTGAGAAGATTTTCATGTTTGAAAAAGTCAGATCTCTACCAACACTAAAGTATATCAGCTAAAAACTTTAGCCATTCATAAAAATAACTGTACAATTTTATTAAATTATCAAATAATTATCATAAATTTCGTATAGTACACCAAACATATTTTGCAATCATTTTCCTTTTTTTCGTAGCAGCATCGTTTGCTGTGGGTTTTGCCATACGAACAATTATTCATAATATATTTAGTAAATTTTCTAAAATTGTAGAAATTCGAGCTGCTTCAACATCAAACCAAGCAATAATTATTTTTTTGATGCTGGTTGCACAACAACTCTTGCGTACATTGTAATCAAACATGTGGTTCCAATTTCTTTTAAAGTTTTAAGAATAACCTTAACTAAATTAACATAATTGTGCTTAAAGAGCTCGTTATTTTAATTCCCCATACTTAGCCGTTAAGTTATAATCAAACCGCAAATAAACAATCCCGTTTTGTACCAAGATTTTGCAAAAAGTATCGCCATATCTTACGTAAACAAAACCAATTTTTCGCTTCATCTTGTCGTTTTTTACGTTAGTTTTGTGACCGTGCAACCCTTTAAATACAAAATTGGCGTGAATACCGGAAATTACTTGCGACTACAGTAAGTTCAGATTTTTTGTCTTCGAGACTTTTGCCAAAAATTCAATTAATCAAACCTGAAAGCCTACATTTAAAAAAAAATGCAGACGGACCGTTTCCTTTTCACGAGTTGAAAGAAGTTCAAAAAGTGGTTTTACTAAGATAGAACGAAAAAAAGACACGCGTCATTGTTACATAGAGTGAACAATGTACATTATGGTTATGATTTTTTTGTCTGCTAATCGTTGATGTTAGAAGTGATGAACTTTAGTATGTTAATAACGAAAATTACTTTCGTTTTGCTTAACTTTAATAAAACCTGGCGCACATATGTCCCCAACAATACTTATGATTCACCAAATGTCACATGTAAGTTACCCATTAAAACCAAACGAAAATGTATATGTAGCATGTATACTGTAAACTGAATCAGTAAGTGGCACACCCAATCATATACGAATTAAGTTTGTTAGTGAAGGGAGGTCACACGTTTAAGTTAATTTTTCAAAAACTACACCCCCAAATATTTGTAAGGCTTGACAAGTTAAAAAAAATTTTACCATGATACTGATTCTGTTTTGCTACTACGTTGTTTGATCATGCTACGTCAACTGCTGATAGCACATAAGACCAATGTATGCTGTAAAGACTTATGGCTGAAGGAGGCCTTGGTTAGTATATCGATTTTGCTCTTTTAGTAATATTGGAAACTAGATCAAGCTTCTGCCCACATCAAGTCTCACATCACTTTACACCAACCTATCGACTGTAGAGTCACATTCCTGACTCCTTTGTATGAAGAACGCCGACATCCCTCCATTACGTTTTGCCTTTTGAGTACAACTTTTCAGTGCATTTCTTTTTTTTCATAAAATTTCACATCTTTTTTCTGGCATTCACTCGTTTTTTGATTTTTTCATTCATTCCGTTTCTATGTTTTCTTTTTCGGTCCTCTTTTTTGAGTCAGAACTCAAAATGGCATGATTTAAAAAAGGCCATCTAAATGCATGAACTCAATTCACTCCTCAAAAGATTGAATGCATGTTGTTGCGACGTCGCAATTACAGTTTGTACTATAAGATCATTCAAGCGTCTATATGTACATTATTGGCTTATTTACTAGAATGAAATCAGTTGGTATCAACTAAAGCTTGTATAATCCAACTTGCAATGGCACTTTTCTAGAACTAGCCGTAATTAAAAAGACGGCCATTTTAATTTCTTGCTGAAAAATAATAAATTTTAATCGCTTAAAAACTATAAGAAATTAACGCCCAACGTCAATTAATCAGCGATTCTTGTCATTAAAACTACTACTACTTAAAACGATAAATCATTGATACATACAACTCTTGTTGTATGTGCAATCTCCCTTGCCAAATTAATTCTTTAACTTTAATTAATTCTTTATCTCGCAGTCTCCCTTGCCAAATTAATTCTTTAACGTTAATCGTTAGTTTATATTACGTGAATTTTGTGGTAAAAATAAATAAACTTGAACTTAAACTTACAACGAGGCAAAATAAATTTCTAGTTTTCTTTTTTTTCCTTGAAGTTACTCTGCTCTAATATCTTGTCATAGATGAACTGTCACTGTATAACGCATGCTATCAAAAATCAACAACAACTTTAATGTAGAATTTGAATAGATACCACAAAGTTATAAGTCGGGCTGGGCTTTGCAAATCAAGTTTGGATTTGAGCCAGGGCTTCGAATTCGATTGATTTTTACTGAGGTAAGTTCGAGTTCAAGTTCGGCAAAAATATTGTTTCGAGTTCAGGCTGACAAAAATACTAACTCTACTTTCGACTTAATCGCTCTCTTTTTGTTTACATGCTGGTTATCTAGGTTGCCACGGTATAAAGAAGAAAGTGACAATCTCTAGTTACGTGGCATGATCACCAAAAAATTGTTTTGTCCGACAATTCTTAATCTTTAAATTTCATTTTAATGAACTGGAACAGCTTTTATCGAGTTCGAGTTCAATAACATTATTTTTTCGAGTTCGCAGCCTTAATATGAGCCGGGTTCGGACTAAAGATAAACATATTCAAAATAACTTTGCAACACTAAACAAAGACTTCATTTAAGCATCTGTACAATAATTGTTATTAGACAACCCTTTTTGAATTCGTCACAATTTGTTAATAAGTAGTTCTATTCAGTCACAGCAGACTAAAGTTATAAAACGTCTTTCAAACCTAATTTAACTTTTAGGCTTTATCGGGCCAGGTTTGGGCTTCAAACCATTGTTCGATTTCAGGCCGGATTCAGGCTTATTTTTCGGGTATTTCTTTGCAGTTAGATAGTGAAAAGATTGTGGAAAAAAACTTTAACGCAGTATGTTGCTCGTACTTGAGCGACGACAGCGCAGCAATTTGTCTGTGCGAAGTCAAGTTACTTTTTTTGTTTTCTCTTTTGCTTTTGGCTTGCTTGCATAAATACCTAGCCAAGCTTAAGCGTGAATTTGAATTCAGGTATGATGAAATACAAGAGTGGCATGTTGTAACCAGACATATATGACATCCGTCATTCATTCATCAGTGTCAACTTAATATGATTTTGGTCTGCGCGTACTTTTTAGCAAGAACTAAATGATTGGTTAAATGCAAAATACTGTAAATGAGATCATTTTATCGATTCACGACAACCGTTTTGGGACACCACTACTTGAAAAAATGTTAAGCTGATGACCTTAAAGCGCCTACCTATACACTTTTTTTTTTACTAAAACCAGTAAATTTTGAATTGAAACTGGCTGTTCTTAAATTTGCACAAAATTTCAGCAGTTTTTGTTAGCGTTTTTATCTTGGAGAATAAAGTGCCATAAATTTATTCTTAGTAGGTTAATAATGTTATCTTGTTACAATATAGGTCATGATCAAGGATGGCAGTATGGTACGGTACGCCTCAATTTTTGCTGAGAAGTACGGTACGCTGGTACGGTACACCTTTTTTGTAATGGTACGGGTACGTTACGTTGCTACGGTACGCCTTATTTGTAATGGTACAGGCAGGGCCTCAGAGGGAAATTTTTCCAGGGGGTACGAAGATCGATGCCGGGCCCCCAAAACTAAGTGAAGCACTTTCCGATGAATCAAAAAAGACCTTCACTCAAATTTAGACCTATTTTTGCGCAAAATTAGGTGAAGAGCAAAAAAAAGGTCTTCACTCAAATTTGGACCTATTTTTTGCCCAAAATTAGGTGAAGAGCAAAAAAAAAAAGGTCTTCGCTGAAATTTGGTCTTACTTTTTGCCAAAAATTTGGTGAAGAGCAAAAAAAAGGTCTTCACTCAAATTTGGTTCTTTAATTTGCCCTAAACCAGGGATGGACAAAGGGTAAGGAAGAAAAAAATTTGACGCGACAACCTCAACCTAGACCCGGGTACGATGAACCCCCTGAACCCCCCTCTCGTAGGCCCTGGGTACAGATACGGTACGTTGGTACGCTGTTTGAATTAAAAATCCCAGACTTTTCGCACATTGCACCGGGTTTTTGTATGCAGAGGCAAAGGACAGCTGAAGCCGACCCTAAATGTGTGAATTGAGATCGTTGATTTATAGACTAGTGATTTAAAAGTCAGTTAAAGTTGCGAGTAGTTAAAAGCAAGATTAACAGTACGGTACGTAAATACGGTACGGTACGCTTCAATTTTTGCTAAGAAGTACGGTACGCTGGTACGGTACGCCTTTTTTGGAATGGTACGGGTACGGTACGTTGGTAGTTGACATAGTGGACTGAAGGAAGCATAGTATCGGTACTGGTTAGCATAGTTACATATTGCTCGCACATTTCCGGTTCCGGTAAGCTTGGTTCAGAGTTGGTATAAGCGTAGTGCTGAACTGTGAGTGCTGGCACTAGTACCGGAAGCACAGTTGGCATGTGGTATAGGCATAGTACCGATACCAGAGATGGAAACCGGTCGGGTCGACCGGCACCGGTCGGGTTGCCGGTCGGGTCGAGATTCTTCGACCGGCCGGTCAAGCCGGTTGAAAAACCGGTCGAATTCTCTTTTCTGACAACTAAAACACATCTAAGCACCAACCGAAATATACTTATATATTTTCTCATAGTTAAAACTTTTGATCAAAAAACAGTATTAACAAACCACATCTTTTGAAAACACCTGTTGAATGATTTCAAGCTGTGACTAATATGCTGTGACCATTAAGACATGCACATCTAGGGGCGTATTTAGGGTGAGAGCATTGTGTCATGCCCCCCTCTTTTGGGCCACATCACAAAGCAAACATATAAGTTTAAGTTAAAATCGCGTAACCAGATTTAAAATATAAGTTAAATACAAGTTAAAATATTTAACATATAAGTTAAAATCATATGTTAAATATTTTAATATAAGTTAAAATCGCGTAATCAGATTATAATAAAGCATGCATGTGGAAGAGGTTTGCGCAACATAAGCGTAGCCAGGGGGGGGGGCAGGGGGCCCGCCCCCCAATTGAAATGCTCCCAATAATAAAAATGTCACAAAAAAGACTATCGTTTCTTCAGTTTGAGTTTCTTTCAGCACCTTTGCGTACAACAGTACATGCGTACAAAAGTAATTAACAACAATATTGATCGAGGGGGCCCGGGCCCCCTCAATTTAATTTTTGCCAACCAATTTAAAAATCCCCCTACAATAATATTTAAATGGCCCCTAATTTGAAAGGTCCCCCAACAATAATTTTGATCCAGGGTGCCCGGGCTTCCTCAATTTAATTTTTACCAACCAATTTAAATGGGCACCCAACAATAATTTTGATCTAGGGAGCCCGGGCCCCCTTAATTTAATTTTTGCCAACCAATTTAAAAATCCCCCAACAATAATATTAAATGGCCCGCAATTTAAATGGGCCCCCTACAATAATATTATTCCGAGGGCCCGGATCCCTTCAAGTTAATGTTTGCCAACCAATTTAAACGTATAACCCAAGTGAAATTAAGGGGTTTTATCTAAAAAGTTACTAACTGAGGCACTCATCTAACCTTTTTATGAACGTAATGCAATAACCAGGGACGGATTTGACATATGGAACACTGCCAGCGGCCCCGCGCTCAAACGGTAAGATTTTTTTTGGTCTTCACCTGTATTTGGCAGGAAAATATTGCGAAAATTCCAAAGTGCCAAGGGCCCAACTCGATGTAAATCCAGCGCGGGCAATAACATGGTTTGTAGGCGTAACTATCTATTGTACATTTTTCAACAACAATTCACCTCCACCTCGCCGGGTTTTATGCAAGAAAATACTTTAAAAAGAAATTAGCTCCAGTAAGGGGAATGCTCATTAAACAAATTTTTGAATTGAGAAGGCCTGGGCCACCTGGCCGTATATGTACTTCCATAACTGGTTGTTTTCATGACAAAACAATAATCTCTAAGGAAAATATTCGACTGAATTGCTATTTACTGCTAAAGTATTGCAGGAGGCGATGTACTTTACTTTCCCCCTTAGCTGGGCCAAATCACTTACAAAATTTAACCCCAAAATGCAAGATTTCAAATGTGTTTTGGACTTAAATTGCAAGCAAAAGGAGGTCTGAAAAACTTGGATTTTTCAATTCGCTTTCAAATGTTAATAATCTACTACTTTGAAATGGCTTTGAATACGTGCGAAATGTGATCCAATGGTATTAAAATAGCTATTTTTTCCAAAAAATTACAAAAAACCGCCCAGCGGCTGGGGGCTTCGTCTCCAGACCACCGTCTGTGACACGTTTGAATTACAGTACACGTCTTCACTCCAACATGTCTCCCAATTTAGACATTTTCGCACCTTAGGTATTTGTTTAAGCCCTCTCCTTGAACGAGTTCCTATGCCAACACCAGGCCACGTCTTCTGATCTTCCACTCCACGATATCTTTGTCCACGCAAAAACTCCTCTTTCGAAGTTTCTGATGACGTCAGTGCATGTGATTTGTGGTTTGCCCCCCTCCAATCGAAAATCCTGGCAACGACTATGTTGCGCTATCTGGCATTTTAGCATCATTTTAATCAGCTGAGGAGTAGAAGTGGTGCAGATTAAGATTTTTAATACACGCTATAATTATGCCCTTTTGAAAAGCTTTTTTCACCTTGAATTTACTACACTCTACCCTGGGCAAAAAGACTTAAGGTGAATTTACACAGTATCCGTTTTTCGTACGTTTTCGTCCGTTTTTTTACGTTTTTGCTTGTTCTTGAAAAAGTATGCGCTTTTTCATCCGCATTTTTATAAGTCCATATCCGCACTAACCAGACAGTCACATACTGAACAAAAGTTTTCCGAAAAAAATTTTTTGTAAAGGAGTACAGCTCTATTTTGAAATATCGCTCTTATCCTTCATACACAATTTTTACCTATATACAACAGTCTACTTAGTGCGGATATGGACTTATAAAAATGCGGATGAAAAAGCGCATACTTTTTCAAGAACAAGCAAAAACGTAAAAAAACGTACGAAAACGTACGAAAAACGGATACTATGTAAATTCACCTTTAGCTCTTATTTTTTGTTATATCTAACTATATATGGCTTCTTCTAAAGTACCAGCATTTGTACTAACTGCTGGGGCAGATTATATTTCGAATATTTTGTAGCCAATGTCGTAATAGTTTAGTTTTTGCTGCTCCGCAAATTGCAAATAATCTGTCACCAATAGCTAAAAAATTGTAACTTTATTTTTTGGCCCTTCGCATAATATCATTAGAAAAAAAGTCTAATAATTTAGCAAATGCCCTCCAGTTCTTTTTATGCTTATTTTGTGCACGTTTTGCGCTGCTCAAAACAGGTCATTCAAACAAAAATTTATCCCACAAAGGTCTCAAAATTGAGTTATTTTTGCAAAAAACGCAAAAATTGTTTTGCGTTTCTTTTCTGAGACCTCCGTCCAAAGTCAAAAATTTTTACTCCTCGCCCATGCCCCCCATTTTGAAAATTTTTCATTAAATACATTGAACAGTGAACAAAAACCTTCTGCAAAAAACCGGTTGACCGGGCCGGTCAAAAACCGGTCGACCGGCCGGTCAACCGGCGATGATTTTGAAATTTACCGGTCGGGTCGAGAAAATCCTGACCGGTTCCATCTCTGACCGATACCTGTAAGCATATTCGGCATATGCATAATACTGGTTCTGGTTGTCACTGAACATAGCTGGCTTAGGCATAGTGCTAGGTGCAGTAGTGGTGGGATGGGCATAGTTTTATACCAGTAATCGTATTGGTACTGTACTGGCATCATTACGCACGGTAATCAGCATGGCAATGGCAGTAGGATAGCAATAGCAATAGTTCAATAAAAAAAAAGATAATTGATGTTTGTGTGCTCTGGGTTGCCTTCAGTGCCCCACTTTAATATGGCCCTGCAAACGATTCATGTTCGCAAAATCAGACTCAATCAAACGTGGAAACCAGTGACATAACAGTAGGCTGTCTGCATTGGAAATTATTCTATAAGACAAAAAAAAAAAGAAAGCAAATTTAAGGAGTTGTGTGGGAAAATAGAACTAGATTTGATGTCGAAAGGGTCTGTAGTGAAATAAACTAGTGCCGAAAATGTCGGTGCTGCAAAGGTTTGCGCGGAAAAATTCATGCCGAAAACTACCGTACCGGAACCCATCCCTTTGTTGCGTTTAAACAATCAAAAGGAACTGACTTTCGCATCTTCTTGTATAATGTATACTGGTAAAATTGTTACCAAGCAAGTTTTTCCTCTTCCAATGTTCAGCATTTTGTTTGTCTTTTTGTTAGCATTTATTGTTTGGCGAACTCTTTTTTAGTAATCATATACAGTCAACCCTCGATTTAACGGACCTCGATTTAACGGACTTCGGATTTAACGGACTTCGGATTTTACCGTTCCGTAAGCATAGACTGCTGTACATGTAATTGTTACAAGCGAAAATCAATAGCCGACGAAACGAGAAATCGTGCTACGTTGTCGCAGAGACATAATGATTCCCCGTTTACTTGCATTGTGATAAGCTATGTTAGCAGTTGAGGTGCACACAATTGTAACAGAGTGAGGAACACTGCGTTTTCGTTTAACGGACTTTTTCCAACAACGGACTGTCGTTGGTCCGCATTTGTCCGTTAAACCGAGGTTTGACTGTATGGTGAATATGCTAAAAGGTTGTTAAGGTTTTTTGCTATAAACTATGAGCAAATTTATTGCAGAAATCAGAGGTGGAGTCGAGGACTTAAAGCTCGAGGCCAAGGCCAAGGCCTAAAACACAAAAAAAATCCGAGGCCAAGGCCAAGGACCAAGGACACAAATGCAAGTGTTTTCCGACGAAAAAAGGTCTTAAAAATTTTTTTTTGGTCGATTTCAAAAAAAAAACGGTCTAGAAAAACATTTTTCAGCCGATCTACAAAACTTTAACCATTCAAAAAATAGTGCAGTCCCCGAGCCGAGGACAGGGCAATTTTCGAGGACTTGAGGCTTCGAGGCCAAGGACTTGAAAATATGTCTTCGAGGACTCCACTTCTGGCAGAAATATGCTTGTTTAAAATCTCCACTATCTGATTCATTTACCGGCAGATGTTGAGCATTACGGCCCTTTGGAAAAGTTTGAAGCTTCTTCATTTTAATCATATTTGCTGTGATTGAAAAAATCTTAAATTATGAAAAGGCTTTTACAAAAACTATCAAATTTTTTCATGACTGCAACCCTTATCTTGTTTCTCTAGTACAAGAATCTTATCCCATCGATGACACAGTCGCGTAGAAGCATGCCATAGTAATTGTTGCCAGTTCAAGCAGTAGGTTTGTAGGGGGTTATTTTTAGAAGCTGTTCGAAAGGGAGCGGTGTGAAATTGAAAAAAGATTTGCTTATTTCAAAATTTTACTGGTGTTAATGATGAAATTGAGTGCATTTAGGTTTTATAATTTGCACTAAGAATCAATCACACTTGGAAACGTGGCTAGATAGAATAAGATTTAAAATGAAAATTTGGCAGCTCTTCGTCTAGTATTTAATTTATGAGGCTGCCGGCAGAAAATCAGTAAATAACTAGTCAGTCTGGGACTTATAGGCGTGGGTATTTATGTACAGGGCCGTTTAGGCGTGGACAGTTGAGCATTACTTCTGAGCCTTTGCTTAACCCTGAGTTCCCAAAGTTATGCCAAACAGCCCAAGGGTACACCAAACAGCTTGAGGTTACACTGAACAGCCCCTTGCCGAAGCATTTTGCGCGTAAACGTCCCGCGCCTAAATGTTCCGGTTCGATAACTAGTAAAAGACGCTTTCTATGAGTGGTAAAAATTAAACATTTTAAACATCCATTTCAGGTGAAATCGATTTCAAAGTTTCGATTTTTACTGTAAATAAAAAGCGTTTTATACTAGTTATTGACTGATTTGCAACCAGACGTCTCATAAATAAGATATTAAGTGCATTTATAAATCTTTTGCAAAAGAGAAAGGTTTTTTTGCTTTTCCATTGAATTCTGGACAGTTGGACATAATTCACGTTTCACAGTTAAGTGAAAAATTAAAAGATGCATCAGGACGTGACATTTTTTGTAAATTTCGTATGCTTCCATACTGCAATGGATATGTTGCGATTCCTTCGATTATGGAAACGGTAGTGTTGTAGGCTAGTTATATTGCTGTACAGTGCTGCAAAAAGTGCCTAATCAAATAGGTAGTGGTACGTTTTGTCTAAATTTTGATTAGGCTTCTTGATACATTGAGATGTTAAATGATGCTTTTAGTCTTAAGATATGTTTTCCAAAGAATATAATGTATTATAGTTAGTAGTTACGATAAAGGTTAGTCTTTTATATCACTGGTACCCTTCTTTAGAACCCAGTAGTGATGGGTGAAACAAGATAATTTGGCAGTCTAGAATATTGTGGAATAATTATTTCAAATCTAGGCGAGGGAAGCAATTTTGAGGGTTATTCACTAGAACACATTTGGTAATAAATAGCCCTATCAGAAAAACAAATTTGCAAAGCAAAGAGAGGGTTTGCAGTAACGTGTTCTGCTGTTTGTGATGGCAAAGAAAGAGCAAAATGCTAATCGATTGAAAAGTGATTAATAGACATAATAGTGTTAATCAATAAAATGGCAAATGATCAATGAAAATTCAATCTTTTCCATAGCATAGCAGTGTGTATTGATTTTTTTTCCAAGCTCGAAAAACCGCAGTTTTAATTTTTGGGCTCGTGTTGCATTAAATGACCGTCAAGCAGGGAAACCGAAGAAAAAATGCATTTTCAAGCTCGTCTAACGACCGGCGCATTATCATCGGCGCAAGTTGCGAATGCAACTTGCGCCGATGATTATGTTGCAAAAGTTGCAAATGCAAAGTGGATCTATTGTTCGTGGCCCTATATCCAGAGTCCAAATAACAGAATATGTTTTTTTTCATGTTTGATTGTCGAAAAGGTGCCTGAGTCACTCCAGTTTACAGTTGTTTGTTTGACTGGACATGAAATCAAGCCAGGGTTCAGCTCTGGTCTATCATCCGACCATGTATATTTATATCCACCGTTTGTTTGAGCGACGAACGGCTATTTTTTAACACTTGAAGAGCAATACAAAAATTATGACCAAATAAATTTGGGAAGAATTTGAATTGAATAAAACGAAGTGTTTCATACAAATGAGTTATTACAGAGGTGGATTTAGAAAAAAGGGGGCTCGGTGCATATACTTTAGGGGGGGCCCAATTTTTGTCGACGCTAAACCGACATTTTAGTTTATTTTACCTGTACGTGTAGTATACCAAATAAGCTTCACTCTCTGTACAACTGACTTAGTGTTTTCTGTAAATGGGCTATGTGCTGGTGCCTGGACAAATGATTGTGTGCAAAGAAGCAAATCACAACCAAACGTTTAACATTATTGCCTTATGTTGTGCATCTTCATCATATGCACAAAAACACTAGAAACAACAATGTAGAACAGATCCAATGTCTCTAGCTCATTTACATAGCCCTTATTCATAGATGTATCAACAAAGTCACACTTCATTCATTATTTTTTAACTATTAATGTTACATAATTGAGCACTGAGCAGTAAATAATTGTTCACCTCTTGCATTGCTAGCTTGTAAACATGAAAACAATTTCTTACTTGCTAGTTAAACATAATGTGAGCACTATGTTTGCAATTTAGCATTACTGGTATTTAATTAAAAGCAAGCTGCAACTATTTCAGAATTATTAAATTACATTTAATAAAAGCTGCAACGAAAAAAGAAGATTGGTCAAAATCACAAATTGAAATCTTTATCTTATTGTAACTTTCTCACAAAACTGATACTTGGTAGATTGTCGGCTGGTAGGGTACACTGCTCTGTTGGCATGTTACCTTATCACATGCCTTGCTCATTGCATGCAGTGCAGTTTACTGTTCACAGCAATCAATTAAAACCTGAGCAGAATTTAAACTTAAGAATAAAAATGCTCACTAGCATCTCTAGTAGAGACGTCACGTTATCTTTTTATTTAGTTACCAACTTATCCTTTACTAATATGAATGAAGTTTTCTTTCATAATAATAAAAACTGCAAACACATCTACGGTACTGGATACTGTACAAGTTTGAAAATTGCTTTTACACTAAACTTGTGATTAATTACTCATTCGTCTTCAAACCAAGAACACTACATTTCAATGTCACTACATAAGACTGTAACACTGAAAGCAATACTCAGTTTAACACACACTATCAACTGCTATGCTAAAACACTGAGCTGTCTGAGCAAACCCTTAACCAAAATAAGACATATCATTACTGACAGTATTGAAGAATTTCTTTCAACATACCGTACTGCACAAACACCAACTGTACTGTTCACGTGCACAAGCTAAAACTAAAAGATCAAAAATAAAGCTTGAAAGGATTTGTGAGCATTAATCTTAAACTAGAAGTTACTTGAAACTAAACATACATTTAACTACGGATACACCTTCAAGAAAACACAGCATAAAGCTGCAACATTGTCACTCTGACAGCAATGTGGAATTGAACATACACTGCTAAAACAATGAACAACTCCATAATCAAGAAAAAGGAATAATAAGTTACTGATGGCATTGAAGAATTTCTTTCAGCATGCCCATACTGTACAAACATCAAATGTACTGCACATGTGCACAAGCGAAAACTAAAAGATCAAAAATAAAACTAAACAAGATTGGCGGGCATTAAGCATAAAAACTAAAAGTTGCTTGAAACTGAACATACACTTAACTACAGAAACACCTTCAAGAAAACACAGCTTAAAGCTGCAACAATGCCACTCTGACAGCAATGTGCAATTGAACATACACTACTAACTTGCATTGCTAAAACAATAAGCAACAGCAACTCCTTGACGAAGAAAAAAGCATACAAAGTTGCTGATGGCATTGAATAATTTTTGATAACAATGGAATATTATCCACTCCGCTACGCTATTATATTTGAAAATAATGATTAGTTTACTCTAACGTAATTTTTAAGCTTTGTATAGCTTATGTGCTCTGTAGTTCTATTACAATCATAAAAGTGAAAGCTCCCACTTTTTCATTCTTAAATGCATAAACAAGCTTGAGCAAGGCTGTTACCATACCTAATACAGCTATTTTGCCACAATACAAACAAATTTTTTTGTCCTTAAAGTTAAAATTTGAACATGTTTTACTGACGCTGAGCTAACATTGTTCTTTTGTTTGTGCTTAAATTTTGAATTGAGCCTCAAGTTTTTCTTCATTGTTCTTATATAAAAAGTGTAGGCTAATTGTACATCATATTTACAAAGCGTTGCTTAAGTATTTCTTTCTAAACAATTTAACACTTGTCTGCACAAGTATCACATGATTAATTTTCTTACTTAAGCATCACATCACATGATTAAGTTTGCATCCTTAGTCAATCAAATCATTTAGACATTACTTTCATCTTCAATTTATAGACAGGGTGCAATAAAAAAAAACGAAATCTCAAGCAAAAGTCAACACAGTAGGCTAATCTGCATTCAATCATGACGTACAGAGTATAGAATATTTCAAATCCTGGTCTTATATCTCTACCATTTCTAAGAGCTTTATAAAGAGCTTCATGAAATTTTGTCTTCTTGCTTTTCGTAGAGCAAACTGATCGATAATTTCCGTCAAATCAATGCCTTTGGAAATGGCCCTTTCCACTGACATCATTGCAAGTCCATTTAATCGGTACGTTAAACACAGTTGTCAGTCTCGATTACCAGTAATAACAAACTCGATTGGTACTTGTGCAGTGTTATGGTAGCAATACGGTAAGCTATCTGACAGCCTGGTCAATGGTCGCTCACTACCAGTAGTACTAGTGGCCAACACCCTCAGTAGCCTATATGCTAACTCAAGTAACTAACACCATCTGCAATAAGCTTATAGTGATAAGCTAAGTAAAATTAATCCAGCAGGCCATGATATACGGACACGGTACCTACCATACAGTATCACACAGATTTTCATTGTACTGTAGGCTACAGGCAGCACTATAAATGTCGCAAGCATAACCTGTCTAGCCTAAGATGCTTTGATACTGATACTGAAACTGGATGAAACAGTAAAACTCAGTTTTGAAATGTTTGATTAAGCGCATTGCGATTTGTCTGTTTGTAACGCTCGTAGCCTTAGGCTAAGATCTGAGGTAAACTTTCAGCACTACAGGTCCACTCTGATAAAATTTCAATTTCAAACAAGACTAGCCTGTATTTATCAGTAGTTGAGCTAGGTCTACCCAATGACTTAAAACCTATCAGTATTGCCTTTGGACCTGGAGTTGATCCAGTATTCCTGTACGGTATTGCGTTTGGATCTGCAGACTAGAGATGGCAACAGCGCAGCGTACGCGGCTGCGCGCTGTTGTTGGTGCACCACGCCGCGCAGCGTGGCAACTAAAATCTGCATTATGTCACAGCATCAGCGCAGCGCCGCGTACAAAAATTTTTTTACATTTTTTTTACAATTATTGTTGGTGATTTTCTCTTTATGAACAACAATGGTTAGTCTGGATGTAACTATTATATGAATTGAAGACAATGCATGCTACTAAAATAGGAAAAGGTGCCTTCAGTTCCAGTTTATTTTTTCAGAATTCGGAGCATCATAGAATCGGCTATTTTGGCTACAAGAAACTTAGTTTTGATTGGCTGAACGTGTTTTTTTTTGACACCAACAAAAAGATTTTGGTTTTGGTAGGCTTAACTAGGAAAGGTTTAGGACGTTGGGTGAGCTGGGGTGCCGATCTTCGTTGAGCATTGGAGGGGATAACTTGCAATTTTCCCCCATTTTTGCCCTATTTTCAGCTTTGGGGGGATGAACCTCGACTACGATTTCTTTCAGGTGAGCAAATTAAGTGAAGACCAAAAAAAAGGTCTTCATCAAAAGAAGGAAAACTTCGTTCCCCAAATTCTAGTAGAGACCTGCGCTCAAATGCACACCAAAGTCAAATTATTGGGGGATGCAGATGCAGACTGTACTCAAATTATTGGGGGGATACAATCAAATTGTTGGGGGAATATATCTCCCATCCTCCCCCTCGGCACCCCTGTCGGTGAGAAGATGAAACAAAGGCAGACAAATGTAGAAGAAACAGATTTGTGGGAAACAATCATCAGAGTAGAGGCACAAAACAAAGCCTAGCGACAGACCCTCTTTGTACGCAGTAGGCCTATGGTATTGGTACAAGCCCAAGGCTAGACAACAGTTTCTACTACACATGCGCTTGCATTTCAGAGTGAAAGAGTTAGTTCAGTCTAGCCTATTCGTCAACAGGTCATGGCATCAAGGATTAGGCTTTCGGTCCTATGTCTGGAGCCTATCTCAGATCTGGTAGACCTATGTCTGTATGCAGTAGAGTACGAAGACTAGGCTACACAAATTTCCAATGACAAAATAGCCTACCGGTACGTAGTAGCAAAATTTATTCCACAATCCAACACACATGTAAACGGCAAACGTATTAATACATAGAGTAGTTTCATACAAGTGTAGTACCGTAGCTTGTGACAGCATGCAGAGCACGTGATACCTTATATTTCATTATTGGAAGGCTTTATTTCACCGGAAATTTTTATCTAGTTTTTTATTAATTCTGACTCAAATATAACACATACTCAAATGCTTAGTCTAAAACTATTCCCAAATCGAACCCTAACCCAAACCCTAATCTTAACCCCTAAAAAAGCAAATGAAAAAAGCGCGGATGAATATTTCTCATTCTCGTTTTAATCTCTCTAAGTTGAAAATTTTCGGTGAAATAGTCACTACCTTCATTATTTGAGCTACTGGTTCAGGATTAGTACCGCACAGTAGTTGCATGAAATCATCAGGTAGACTGGTAGATTGTTTTTGATTGCCAAAACATGGTGCAGAAAAGCTGAGAGGAAGCACACACAAGGCAGATTAAACCTGAAAGCCTATAATTGAAACGACTGATCTTACGTCGCGTGTTTTTTAGTTTTAACTCGGCCATTTTCAAAGTTAACGAGTGCGAAGTTTCAGACTTTTACTTATAACTCAATAATGGTTTGGTCTAGCTACATGAATTTTGACTGCAGTTTGAGATTTATAAGTTATTTGTGTGTGCCAAATTTCAACGCAATAAGTCCGGTAACTTCAGGTTTAGGACCCGAAAACCACTTCAAAAGTTTGGTGTAAAAAGCGGTCTTATTGAAAAACGGTTTAAGTCCGGCAAAAAATATTTCACATGGTTATATGTCGTAAGATACTCTTTCATCTCTACCTACACTTTTAGCCGCATTGAGTTTTTTTTCTTTTTTGATTTTTTGCTTTCTAAATTTTGTGCACTCTTCTTCTCCTAAACCACACAACATTAATTTCTAATTTTTGTGTAAATTTGTTGGGCTGCAAATGCAATTTTGTCTCCTGAATTTTTTTGAGGCTTCTCCCCAGAACCCCCCCAAAATGGGGCCCTAAAAAACTAATTTTTTTAATTGCTCAAGCTAGGGTGATAGTTTTTGTTTATATTGGTAGATATTTAAGCAACAAATAGTTTGGCATAGTATGGAGGTACCACCCCCCCCCAGGGGCCCCCAAATGGACTCCCCAGAAATTAGTTTTTTTTAGTATGGGCAGGTGTTTAAAAAACAAATATTTTGACATGATTTGAGAGAGCGACTCTTTTGAAAACTCTCCAAAATAATACCCCCCTAATATCAATTTTTTATATGTCATAAGCTGGAGAGCTAATTTTTTTTCGATGTTAGTGGAAATTTAAAAGATATTTAACTTGCGGTGCGGCGCGGTGCAGCGTGAACTTAGTTGTGTTTGAATGCAGTGCGGTGCAGCATGCGGACAAAGTTTGTGGACGCAGTGCAGCATGCGGATGCATTTTTTGTTATCCGCGCCATCTCTACTGCAGACTACACACATCTCGGCTGTGTGTTAGAACTTGAATTTTTTTTTTTGTTTAGCCAGACTTTCGTTGTGTCAATAAACTTGGAAAAAGAGAAACTTTTTGAATTTAAAGGCGGTGAATCATCCAGCCAATTCCGTCAGTTTACAATAGCTAAAATTGAACTATAATTTTTGATATTTGTTGTTTTAATTTTGGGGCTGCGGTTGCGAAGATATTCAACAAATACAAAAAGATGTCCCCCCGAAAAAAGTTTTTGGAAACTCTGAGTTTTGATCTTCCCGCCAAAACCACAGTTCTCTAAACTATTAGGCCTACTGTAATCTTGTTAAACTATTAGGCCTAACTATCTCTAAACTTTTAGGCCTAATAGTTTAGAGATAGTTATAGGCCTTTAGATCTAAACGATTTAGAAACAAACTATTTGGAAATAACTATCTCTAAACTATTAGGCCTACCACAGTTCTCTAAACCATTAGGCCTACTGTGGTTTTGGCGGGAAGGTCAAAACTCAGAGTTTCCAAAAACTTTTTTAGGGGGGACATCTTTTTGTATTTGTTGAATATCTTTGCAACCGCAGTCCCAAAATTAAAACAAAAAATATCAAAAATTACAGTTTAATTTTAGCTATTGTAAACTACCGGAATTGGCAGGATGATTCACCGCCTTTAATAACTACTAAGGCTCTAAAGTAAACTGCAAATTTGCTTGAATAATTTCTAATGAAATGTTATCATTAAACACCAGTATTTTTTAAACATCTAATACAGGCATAAGGAGTAGCCTACAGAACGTGGGCGTGATGGCTTTGGAGAAGAACCCAGTTAGAAAAAATACTTTGGGGGAATGTCACTTGACTGTGATTTGGCTTAAAATGAAAAAAATACTGTGCACTAAGCTCTCCGCATCTTTGAAGGAGGGGCCACTATAGAAAATACTTGGGGGTGATATGTAGCGTAACTACCAAGCTGGATTGAATGATTAGATAATTTATTGACAAAAAGGAGCAAAAAGCAAGTGAATAAGTAATTACTTTACACTAAGTGCGCGGCATCTTCAGAGGGGGGCCCAAGTTAGAGGGGGGGCCCGGTGCGCTTGCTCCGCTCGCTCCCTATTAAATCCACTACTGAGTTATTACATGTAATCACAGTAGATTAACGTTGATTTAGCACTTTCATACGAGTTGGTAAATTCTACTACAAAATGACAGCATTTTGTATGCAGAATTTATTGAATTTGGATTATAGCTATTATTGAAGTGTGATGAGTTGGAGAAACGATGTTTTCGTTGAAAGATGACCTGGATAAATTTGTCTAACAAAACTTGCGACGATTAGAAATATTAAATTGTGCCAGGAAAAGGCATCCTCAATATGAATGAAGTCTCCGAACTCTATGCCGTCGATTATGATATTTTAATATCAAGTACATCGACCATGACATTACAGTTGTACAGGTGAAGCAAGCAGTGGCAAGCGAATTAGATGGACCTGGAAAACTCTTAGGTTACCGTGCTCTAAACCAAAAGTTACGCATTGCACATGACATCAAAGTTCCTTGACATGTAACGTATCATGTTTTGGCTGATTTAAACCCTTCTGGTCTTGAAAGACGAAGACTTTTCCAGAGAAAGCCCAAAGCAAAATCGGCGTTTCAATTTGAAGGCTCCTGGTGGATATTTTCGTTTGATGGACATGATAAGTTATGCGGCTATCAAAATTCTACTTTCCCGTTGGGGATTTATGGTTGTCTTGACACATTCTCAAGGAGGTTAATGTACACATCTGCGCATCACTCAAACAGCAATCGGCTTATTATCGGCAAAGATTATTTGAAATTTTTGTATGAAGTGCGTCATCTGCCACTCTTGATTCGATTAGACCGCGGAACTGAAACTACTACATTAGCTACGATGCATTCAACCATTCACGACTCACCCGATTTTGTAATTTATGGGGCATCGACGTCTGATACGATAAAGCGTTGGTGGAAGGAGTTACACGAACGTTTAGAACTTTATTTTAAACGTCAACTTAAGTGTCTTCTTGATTCCCGACTATACAACCCGCATGATCTGTTGGATCGTAAACTGCTTTTCTACATATACGAGCCAATCATATCGCGCCAGTGCGAATTATGTGTCGATTATTGAAATTCTCATCGTATTCATGCTCAGTCGGATACCATGTTGCCTGCAGGCGTTCCCAATCATATGTTTGAATTTCCATAACAGTATAATGCATCTCAAATGGGGAAAGATCTATCTAATTACGATAACTTTGGCAAAATCACAGAAATGTCTGGCATTCTGAATATCACTCCTTTCAACGACGACGCAACAATGAACAAATGTAAGTTCATTTTCCCTCATCCGGAACGTATTTCATCTTCTGAAGCTCAAATTACGTTTTGTTTGTTGAGGAGAGAAGTTCGTTCCCTTACTTGAACCTTCAAAATCCTGACTATCAAGATTCAAAACAAATTTCCCTATCAACTATGATGGTAATATGTCTGTCGTTAATCTCGTATTATTTACTGCCGACGTTTTTTCTTCAGTTCTTAGCGTATTATTTCCTTTCTTATTTGCATTGCTTTTGGACTAACGTTGATCCACTGTCCATTACCTCATTTACCTGAGATTTATCTCGGGTTTGATCTTGGACAAAGCTAATTTCTACTTTTTTTAGTAGAACGCTGTCTGTAGTGGGCGACAATCGAGTTGCTGGACAAAATGCGAGCTACGGCATTACATCGCGGGCCGGACTCTTAAAGCGCACCCACCATTTCGCTAAGGGAGGGCTAGACTTTTTTTTTTCAAACCAAACTCAACAGAAAATAAGGCAAAATACAGCAAATGAAACAAAAGGGTAAGGTTTAAACTTAGCAGCGTATCTTTGGCTCAAAACAACCTATAATTTTACGTTGAAACAACCCAGCTTTTTTCACTTGCTGAACATGTCATAGTGGGCTGGTGCCCAGATAAAGGTTAGTTCATATTTGATGCGACAAAACTTCGTATTATCGGTGTAGCACAGTTCTGTCGCTTTTTCTTATTCTTTTTTTTCTATGTTTGCTAGTTTCGAACCCGATTTTATTACTTTATGTTTGAAGACCACTCACTCTTTTCTCGATTTCATCTTATTTCTCAAACACAATCATTTATTTAATTTGTTAAATTGCTGTAGAGCTTGAAATCTGCTCGGTTGCTGTGGAGTATATTCGTGTTTGCTTTTAATTAACGTTTTTGATTATTTTTTGCGTTGGCGTAAGTGAGCGTAAATTTTAGAATTTGCAAGCTGGAACTTTGCAATGCCAATTCACTATTCAGTGGAGTGTCTGCAGATAGCACAGACAATTTTTAGTTACGAAATTGAAGGTTGAGTCTGCAAAGGAGCTACAATTTCAATTCCAGATATCGCTGCCTTTGCAGCTCCTATTGAAGCCTGGTCTTTAGTCCCGAGTGCCAATTGCTTTGGCTTCCATTGAAAGTCGTTGACTCAACTCTACCCAGTATTATTTTCTAACACCCCCCCATCCTGTGTGAGCTCTGTGCAACTGAGAAGGATTGACGTCAGCAAGGTTCAGGTTGAAAATTCCATTAATATATTTGGAATTCACAAACGAAATTTTTCTTTTGCATCAAAAAATTTATCGAAACCGCTTCCGTTTAAAGGCCAACAAAATAAAGAACAAAATTTCAAACAAGTATTGCGTAGTGCGAGTTTCTGAACGCAGGCGGTAGAACGAATCCGTAACAATCAGAATAAAGGTGATTTTAAAGAATTCACAGCTTCCCTGCTTGACACTCAGCATTGAAACGGAATAATGCATAGTTTCACCTTTCCGTGGTAGACATATGAGGTGGCAGCAACTGAAAGACCATACGGTCATTTCGCTGTCTCCTGGATGAGGCAGCTTAATGAGTAAACAACTACAACGAAGCACTGAGCTCTTAACAACATGACAGTTCTGGTATACGGTGGGTACATTTATTTACAAAAGCTAGTGATCTCAAAATAAATGTACACTGTACAGTAGCGGAAATATTAATAAGTACTGTAGAAGAGTTCACGGCACCCTACGGAAAGCGAAACGGCACGGGTTTAGAAACGCATAGTTATAGATAACTGTTCCATAAATTGTGCCCGTATTATCGAAAATAGTCGAAAAATGAACCGAACCGCTCATCGTGCATGCTAAATATTAACGCTTAATTTTGCTTGTTTACTGTTGTGCGACCGACTTAGCGTCGTGTAGACAAATAATTGACATTCTGGAAACCGGAAAATAGCGGGATCGGCGTTTGAATTATTATATTGTTTAAGAAGTGTACAAAGTCAAAGCACAGATCTTTTTTGTGACGTACAGTATTTGCTGAAATTGCTAGAAGCAAGGTGTTTATGAAACATGATTGATGCCAGCCAATTTTTTCAGATTTTTTTCATTTTCAATTTCATTTTCAATTTCAATTTTCAATTTCATTTTCAATTTCAATTTTCAATTTCATTTTCATTCTCAATTTCATTTTCAATTTTAATAAGAAGCAATGATCTCTTTTGCCGCATTAAAAAGCGCCGTTTCGATTAACGAATTGATTAAAACTCGTTTTTTAAGTTGAATAAATACGGTATGCTCTTTTTTGCCAAATCAAAAACTCTTTTTTGATTAATTAAAACATACGTTAGAGTGTTTAAATTGCCAAGAAATTTTTCACTAATCAAAAATTTAACAGCCCTAAATCTCTTCAAAGTTAATACCAGAAAATCAGGCCTAATTGGAATGATCTTGCGTTGTCTAGAAGTTATTTGGCGTCTAATTGAGTTCGTAACTATCACGTCCGTCAACATGTAGCGGTGTTAGTATAAAGTCGCATTTACATGGGCGACTTTTTTGCAACGCGATTCGAAGATTTTTTATGCTTGAAAAATCTCTCTCCCAGAGTGGTTACTCACACGAGGCGAGACTTGCTTGCCACGATCGCGTTTGGCAAGAATCGCCGCCAAGTAAGTAACACCCCCGATTTGCGATGCCGATTATATTTTGCGCAACTCGATGCAACAATCGTGCTCGCTCGTGATCACTTACACGCAGTAGCGTAGCCAGGGGGGGGGGGGGGGGCGGGGGGGGCTCGAGCCCCCCCCATTGGCTTGTGAAGTATGCAAAACTGCACTTTTTTGGTGCTTTTGAGGCCGATTTTGTGTGAAAAATTGAAAATAGCCCCCCCCATAGGAAAACAGCCCCCCTCAAACGTTTGAATTTCCCAATTTGGCCGAAAAATCAGTCTCATCGGGCGAAAAAAACCTTTGAATTTCGGATTTCGGCCGAAACATCAGTCTCAATTTCGGTGAAGACCTTTTTATTTTTTTAGTTTTTTTGGAGACCACCTCATTTTGGGCGAAAAATTTTTTGAATTTCCGAATTTTCCGAGAAATTTCGTCCCAATTTTCGGACAAACCGTGTGAAACTGATTCAAGAACAATGAAAATTCGGGTCAAGGTCGTTTGCACTTTTCTCACTCTTTCAAAATAGCCCCCCCTTTTCCAAATCCTGGCTACGCGCCTGCTTACGCGAGGTCGATTTCAACGTCTCGAGAGTCCCAGGGCAAAGTCGCGATCGTGTGAGCAGCAAATCTTACGCAATTTACGAGTCGCCCCGGCATAGCGCAATGCACAAATGCCTTGCTAAAAGCTGGCTGCGGTGATCCTAAATTTACTTCAAAAAAGTCTTGTGGTTATGGTACCAAAGAGTCAGTAGTTCTTTTACCGTAATTAATTGTGATTTCGATACTAAAATTTCTTCATATTAGAAACGCAAAAGGAATAATTTTCTTGTGCATGCTGGCACTGGTATATTGCAGATACGGCAGTCTTGAGCTGATTGCTGATAACTGGAAAGCCAATCAAGCAGGACTTTAACTCTTTAAAAAATGTATGATAAATTAACCACACGTAACAGCACCTTAATTGTATACTGCTTTTGTAATACCATAAGTACACTTTTTTAATAAGAACCAGTAAATTTTGAGTTGAGGCTGGCTGTTCTTAATTTTTTGCCAATGTTAAGCCTCAGTTGCTCTTGGTTTTTAAATTTTGAGAACATTGATGTCAATTATGGCGACCATGTTTGTTTATTCCTAATGAGCTGTCTGCTTGCAAACGCCTTTTTAGCTTTTATTGCAGCATCGTAAAATTGTGGAAAACGAGAAAGCGAGCATTAATTTTTGTTTGAACGAGAGCCAAAAAGTATTTTTGTTACCTGCGCAGAGCGTAATAACATTCTATCGTCTCAGAATTGTTGCAATTTTGCTCGTAAATACCAGAAACCACTCAAGCTTTATTGTTTTCCATCAAAACAGAATTTAGTTTCTTTTACGATTTGAAATTAATTTTTTTTGGATTGTTTTTAATATTATTTTTTGTTGCTGAGACTGGTGTTGTTCCTAATTTGTTCTTAAATTTTGAGCAAAAATGAGCCTCGTGTTGTTACAAAATTGTACTTGTATAAAAAAAGTGTAATCGATTTTGGTCATTGCCAATATTCTGGCATACCTAGTACTTAAATTGTAAGATTTTGCATAGGGGGACGCTTTTGCAGCCTTGACTAAACCTTAGTGAAGATTACGTAATTCCATCGACGAAATTGAAAATAGACCAAAAAAGAAAAAAGTTTTCGCCGAGAGTCAAATGCTTTTTCGCCGGAAATTAGGTGAAGACCAAAAAAAAGGTCTTCGCCGACGGTGAAGTGTTTTTCTTCTGGTCTTATACGTCTTTTTCCTCTGATTATCCATCGCTTAAATGTCGATGGGGGGACACCTAAATCTCGATGGGGGGACGCGTCCCTCCATCCCCCCTACAAGTTAAGTACTGGGCATACCAAAATAAAAGTTAAAGATCTGGGTGCCCTAGATTAGCTAAGACAATGAATTTGGAAATGGGGGTGCTTGTTACAGAAGCAGAGTTGTAAGTCGGGTCGGGCTCGGGTGCTTTTTGTCTCAGGTGCCCAAAAATATAATCAAAACAACTTGGCAAAATCGCTAAATTTTTCAGACCTTACTTTACTTTCGGGTTTTTTCGGGCATGATTTGGGCTTTAAATTAATTTTCGGGTTCGGGCCTGAACTAGTCAGCCCGTTTACAACTCTGTACAGAAGCCCTCCGTAACACTGCTGACAGTAGGTGCTCCAGCGAAACTCTGGAGCCTTTAACGTGTCCGTCTGGCCAAACCACGATTGAAATTCTCCAACTTAAACTGCAATGTTCAGACAAAATAAATAATATGGAACAGTACAGCACGGCAAAAAATAACAGAAATTTAATTAGAAAATAATGAACTAAAAGACAAAGGTGGAGTCGAGGACACAAGGCTCGAGACCAAGGCCAAGGCCAAGGACTCAAAAAAAATCCGAGGCCAAGGCCAAAGCCAAGGACAGCCTTTCCGAGGACAGACACTCTCGAGGCCAAGGACAGGAATGCTCGAGGCCAAGGCCAAGGACCAAGGACACAAGCGTAAGTGCTCTCCAAAAAAAGGTCTTCACAAAAATTTTTCAAGCGATCTCCACGAAAACACGTTTTCCAAAAAATTTTTCAAGCGCTCCACAAAATTTTAACAATTCAAAAAGTAGTGCTGTCCTCGAGCCGAGGACAGGCCAATTTTCGAGGACTTGAGGCCTCGAGGCCAAGGCCAAGGACTTGACCTTCGAGGCCAAGGCCAAGGACTTCAAAATGTGTCCTCGAGGACTCCACCTCTGCAAAAAGAACACCATACAAGCAGTCTTCAAAATAAAATGCGTCCGTCAGCCAATTGCTCGAATGAAAAGGAATGCCAGAACAAGAGGTAACTCGGCCAAACACCAAGGCGTGCACCAAAAAGCGCGTACTTTTTAAAACGTTTCAGCCAATGGCTGCAGGAGATTAAGTGACGTGCGCAAACTAAAGGGGAGAAGCAACCGAGTTCGAAACTAAAGGCGTATTTAGACTGGACGCGAAGCAACGCGAAGCGACGCGAAGCAACCAAAATTTGACGTCATCGACAGCTCGCGAAAGGTTGCAACCGCTCGCAACCTTCGGAAGCAGTTGCGCAACAGCGCTTGCTTGCAGGCTGTAGTAAGATAACTTACTATATCACTGATTGGTTTTTTACGATTGCAGTTTGCTAGAAAATCATGTAAATAGTATATTTGTATGGTTTAGCGCCTATTTATCAGTCCAAAGAGTAGGTTGTTGGAAAAGTTAGATTCGCAATAGCCCTGGGCTAGCCAAGTTAATTTGGATCTAGACAGCTAAGGCTGTAAATCCTAGAGAGATTTTTCATAGCTATGCTGGATCTCAGAGCTTCATTATAGTGAATACACCAAAGCAGTAGGCCTAGCCCCACGACATCTAGCTTTTAAAACAAAACTTTTTATTCTGTGCAGCATGCAGAAGCACAGAGACTCTGTGGCAGAAGCTATTGCATCAGTCCAGTGGTTCTTTTGGCTGAGCAGCTTTTGCTTTTTTGTCTTAAAGTAAACTTAAACTAACATGGTGTTGTCGTTTTTTTCAGAGTATAAAATAACCCACCAACAGGCTAATTTTGAATGTGTTGATAGTGTTTTTACCCATTGTTTGTTAGCTTGTTGTTTTAAAAGTAACCACAATTGAACAATTCCTTGAATACTGGAAAACTCGCAAAAGTTTTTTCACTGTCTACTTGACCAAGCCAACTTGGTGAATAAAACTGTATTTAGAATTGGTTTCAAGCTACACTGCTACATACAAGAGCTAGATAGATACAAAAAATCGAAAAATTTCTATGAACTTTTGGATTGGCCTAATTAGTAGTCACTTCTTTGAATAGCTACAAACACGGAATTTTTTCTTCTGAATGTCCTTTTAAAAGTCTTCTTGTTTCTGAAGGTATGTGGCAGTGATCAAGTTGAACTGGAAGCAATGGTTTTGGACTACCCCAAGTTTTATAGTCATGAATATTGTTGTCTGGTAGTGATTTTTCACTCCAGTCCTATGTGATGAAAATAGAAGTGTCAAGTGTCTTAAATATTCATTTACTGTGTCTTTGTGTAATATCTGAATTTAGTTGTTTGTGAATTTCAAAACATTTTTACTGTCTCTTAAAATTTTTACTGCTTTACATGGTGAATAAAGTGACAAAGTAAACAATTTTAAGTCTTAAGTTCAATCATTACAATTACAGGCAGTGTATGTAGATGAACTAGAAAGCAAATATATATATCAAACCAGTAGAAAGTGAGTTCTATTTTTTTGCTGAGGTTACTATTATTGGTAGAGAAGTACCCGCCAAACAAGTTCATTAATATTGTTCCATTCTCATTAGTCACCACTAAACAAAAAACTTGATACAGCATTTATAATAATAATAATTGGACTGGGAAAGGAAGCGTCAGTTCCATGAAAATATGACAACTAATAACACTTTTATTCAGATGCTTGAGTAACAATTTTCACATAAAAAATCTGTACTAAAGTATCCACTCTTAAAGTCACGTAAGATCTATTCTGAATAATGCTTTTCTAACGTGGCATAGATAAGCTATGTACAGTGATGCAGAGAGAAAAAAGAATAGCAATCGTTCACTCTTAAGCGAAAGCAAAGGCGTAAAAAGGTGACTCACACATAAGCTGTAACAACAAGTTTGACACTAATTGCAGACATAATACCGGTGCGTGAACATCAAAAGAAGGACTTCGACAAATTTGCTGTAAGAAAAAGCACACTATAATCACACTCCCCCGTGATCTACAAATCATCCAAGACGTAATCATTCAGGTATGACGGGGCCCGTCTCTCCCACGATCCCCTGCGTTCGCCACAGCCAGCATCCCCGGAAGTGTTCTCGGTTTCAGCAACATGCTGTTCATGTTCCAGTTGCGGTTCGTTTATATTTTCAAGCTCAACATCAGTTCCCGTACCTACGCCGTCAAGAAGAGCAAAAAAAGGTAGGGCAGAAAACCGTCCGACCGACTGACATTCGTTCCTCGGCCTAATATCACAGACGTGTCGCGGCACACCATTTACTTCTACGTTATGGCGAGAATTGATTTTTGTGACCACCCCACGGTCCCATTGCGACGTGCACCTGGCCCCAGGGGGCTTAACCCAAACCCGATCTCCCTCCGTGACCACACTATCATGACAAGCATTGCTTTCACACTGCAAGTCATTTAGCTGAAGGAACGGATTACGCCACTCATGACGATGGAGTCTACTGGAAGGCACGATGTGTTGTTCACCGTGTGGGGTCACATTATACCAAAAAACACAGTAATCGACTGATTTTTGCAAACGAGCACACATTCTTTTCACAGTTCGGTGATTGCGCTCCACAATGCCATTCCCAGATGGCCTGTATGCACACCGGAAAGTTAGGCTTACATGCCAGGTTTTGCAGCATTCCCGCATGGCCTTTGAGGTAAATGTTTTACTATTGTCGCACAACAGCTCTTTGGGTGGACCGAATTCTGAAAACACTTGCCTCAGCAAAGGAATTACCTCTCCTTCCGACTCACTTCGAATAGCTCGCCAAACAGCAAATCTACTCGGTCCGCAGTCCACAATCGTAAGGTACTTTTGGTTGCCAAGGTGTGTTACGTCGATGGCAACTCGCTGCCAGTCTTTTTCCACATCCAACTCTCCGTGCTCGATCTGGAGAGGCGATGGATCAATCGAATTGCACTGAGAACAGTTTCTTACCACAGCCTCAACGTCTTTTCTGGTGACATTTAATTGAGCCTCTTTTGCGAAATAAAGGGTAGTCTCAACCCCGCAATGATGCAAATTGTGTATTTGTTTCGCGGACTCAAATCCTCCTTGTTCATTCTGAATCGCTGCTGCTTTCGGAGTCTTGCTTTCAATTAGCCACTTCTTTGGCACACGCGTTAACACATCAGCTTTATTTTCGGAAGACGGCACCAAAGTCACATCCCAATTCACTTGATACTCCTCCAACAATTCAACAAGTAGAGACAGTCGCCGTTTGACAAGCATTTCTGATAGGCCGGAAACTCGTATTCGTTTGTCTCTTTTCAAAATCGATGACATCCATGCGTGAACAGCTGCAGAATCGGTTTTTATGACAATGTCCTTGGCACCCCATTTCATGGCCACATTCACCCCTTTGATTACCGCGTTCAACTCAGCCAAGTTAATATGGGCGCCATCATCGAGCTTCCTCAACCAAGAGCCGTCTTCGATACCTTGCCTCCCTTCTCCAACGTGATCCCGTATGCAATTTTACTCGCGTCACACCAGATGTTCATCACTCCATGAGAGGGGACAGACCATTTGCCCTTGACTGGATCTTCATTTCGCATCCGACTCAACACTTCTTTTCTTTCTCATGACCGCCACTGGACCAGCAAGTTCATCCCAGCCAGTTCCTTCACAACTTCTCTTGATGAAGCTCAGCGCGACTCTCAGCCAACCAGCAACGGGATAGTGACCTGTTATTTTGCCACAAAGCGAAAACATCTGACGTCTTGTCAGTGTATCGAGAATATCAACCTCCCAATCTTCATCCGGTCTTCTCCAATACAGCCCATCTTTCTCCTCGCTTAACTGCAGGCCTAGCACACGAGCAGTGCTCAATTGTTCAGATGGCTTGCACACAAGCCCGTACTTTAGGAGATGCTCTCGCACCCGCTCAACACTGGTGACATTTAGATCCACAATGATATCGTCATAGTAGTGATCAGTAGCAGCGCGAATCGTATCGTCTAAGGACAGTACTTTCGAGACCACAGCTTTCATGATTTCAGGGGCGCAATTTAGGCCAAACCCAAGTTGGCACAACTCGTAAAATTCGTTTTCGAATTTTACGATCTGATACTTGCTACATTCCTTGTCGACAATGATTTGCATATAGGCGTCGCGCAAATCGAGCAGCGCACAGTTTGAAGTCTTCTGTCTCCACTGCCTCAATTTTTCGTCACACACATCAGCATCCGCGCCGCTACATTCTACAAAGTCATTCATCTCGCGAAAGTCTAACACTGGGCGAACTTTGTTCTTCTTTGTTTGAACCACAGCCAGCAACGGTATTATCCCTGACTCAGTTTCAGTCGTTTTCTTTAGCCACCCATTCTCAATCCATCTTTCAATCTCAGATCTAAACTTTGCGTAAACTTTATCATCAATTTTGTAGTTGCCAATGCGATTTTTCAAGATGGGTTCACGCTTCCAAACCCACTTGGTTACCCACTTGTTTCCATCAAACTTGACTTCAAAATTGTTTTTCTGAATTTTTATTCTTTCGAAAGAACAAGATACATCTGCAGCCGCGCAAATGAAAAACTCTCCGCGATTGAAAGAACAGTCAAAGTAACGCAGCACATCAGTTCCCAAAATTACGTCAACGTCAGGTAACATTCTATTGACTGAAATACATGGCAAATTTAGAACCTTTCCGGCTACCTCCAAATTGACAATCACTTCACCATGACAGTCTACCAGCCTTCCGTCGGCAGTCATGATGTGCTTTGCTACCTTAACTTTATTGGTATAAAGCGGCATCTTGGGCCCAATCAAAATCTGTGTACAGCCAGTGTCAACAAGCGCCCAAACCGACTTTCCATTTACACTGACTTTCAAGCGTGGTATGATTGCGCCATTTGGTCTTCGGGGGCTGTTGCTGGCGCAGGCAAACCCCCTCTTTCGTTTCCCGAATTGTTGCAATGACGAGCGATGTGACCCGGTTTGTTACAAGAGTAGCATACGACAGGTTTCCCTCTAGGACAATCCTTCCGATAGTGCGGGCCTCCACATTCGAAACACTTTACAATTTTGCTTCCTTTTGAACCACTGCTTCTCGCCGCTGCACCAAACACACCTTCAGCTGTCGAACCTTTCGTGATATCTGCCATTAAAGCTCGAGTAATTTCCAGAATCGCTGGGAGATTCAAGGTGTCAAGCTTGGGGGTTGCCCTCAACTGCCCGCTGATTTGTCTAGGCAGCCCCATGACAAAAGCCAACTTTAATATTTCTTCGTTATCTCCAATATCGGCTAATTTACACAGACGCTTCAAATCAGCTAAAAACACATCCACGGTCTCGCCCGGCTTCCACATTCTGGTCCTGAATTCTTCATAAGCATTAAACTTATCGACAGCGAAAGCTGTCTTCAGCGCTGCTTCAATTCTACTGGAACTTTTCTTGTTTTCGGCGCTAAGTTGATCGTAAACGGCAAATGCAGACCCATCCAGGAAAAGCGGTATAATCACCGCCAAATCGTCGAGTTTTAGCAAATCTTTCGCTAGATGGGCCTGCCTGATCCAAATCGACACATCAGATTCTCCTCCAAATCTGCTAAGCACATCTGTGATCTTCAAACTCATCCTTGCAACGTACAACAATAAACTGCCTCGATAGCTTGTACTAAAGTATCCACTCTTAAAGTCACGTAAGATCTATTCTGAATAATGCTTTTCTAACGTGGCATAGATAAGCTATGTACAGTGATGCAGAGAGAAAAAAGAATAGCAATCGTTCACTCTTAAGCGAAAGCAAAGGCGTAAAAAGGTGACTCACACATAAGCTGTAACAACAAGTTTGACACTAATTGCAGACATAATACCGGTGCGTGAACATCAAAAGAAGGACTTCGACAAATTTGCTGTAAGAAAAAGCACACTATAATCACAAAATCTAAATGTTTTTTTTTTATTAGGGACATAACCAAAAACTTGCGAAAAAGAGGGGGCTTGACCTTGTAACAGCTATAAGTTTGTCTGTATCTTACTAATGGTGGTTTGGAGCGAAGCCCTTTGAGGTAAACACGACCGTCGCAACGTAGCCTACTGGTACCGCAAGAAAATGCAAACTAATAAAATGCTCTCAAAAGCATTTAACTTCGCACTAAAACATCGATAAGCGCTCCGCTAGCGAGTAAAACACCAAACTTAGTTTTAGAAGCTGAGTTTTCCTCAAAGCAACTGCTGGTAATACTGTGCTAAATTCTTGTCCTTCGATGATAGTGTCAAAGCATGCAAAACCTGCAATGTTTTTTTGCTTTCTCCAGCAAATCAACACAGCAATCCATTGCACAATAAGCAAAAAATCCACTACATAACTGAAGACAAATCCAGCTTTCAGTTTCATTCATAGCGTTAACATTGGGAGTCTTCATAAACAGCACTAAATAACAAATACAAACAACTGTTTAAGCTTACTACAGGTATCATAACATGCTTGCCTGAAAAAGAAAAATCACATCAAAAAAACAACATAGTTTATGCTTTAAATGTACCTGTAGACTAGCCTATTGGTCCACACTCTACAAGACACCGGTAGATCTACCACTACCATAATGAGACATGGATGGTGAAAGCGTTTAAGGATTTGTTAACTGAGTAAACACCTAAAGAGAACTTCTTTTGACATCTGCTTCCAGCTTTTTGCGTTTCTGCATTAAAACCCAGAACTGTCATCGGCAAAACAAATTATGGCAAGTTTTCAGAGGAAGGATCTAAACAAATTATTGATAGCTAGTAAATAGGCTAAGTACTACTAGGTTTTTGAAGAAATGACTAGTCTTTTCATTTCGAAATTCGATCTACTGTACTTCGTTTTTCACTCATACTTTACAAACTTTTTTCTCAAGATTGTTTTGTAACCTGAGCTATTAGCATTAGCCTAGACTCTTCTTCACGATTATTGCGTGATAACATAATATAAACTCAATCTTCGTTTTACCGGTAGTTCCAGCGCGCTATGACGATACAGAACCTGTGACTACTATAGTAGCGCTTCAATAATAAAGTACAGAAAGCTTTCTGCTCATTAAATACATTTTAAAAGTAAGATATTAAAATTAGCCTATGAAGCGACCTGTCGCGAAGATTAGCAACCACTCGCGAAGGTTCGCAACCTTCGCGAGTGACGTAATCGACCACTCGCGAAGGTTGGCGAAGGTCGCCAACCTTCGCTTCGCGTTGCTTCGCGTCCAGTCTAAACGCACCTTAAAGCGGGCAACACAAAAAAAAGATCAATCGGTGCTGTAACAGTGCTAGCAGTGTAAGCTTACACCCTATGCTAACTAAGGGTCCAGCACCTGTAGACAAGTACCAACCACTTTTTTTTGTCGGCTAAAAACGTGTTAGCGTTTGCTTTCTTTTCTGACCCGAGATTGCAAGTAGCCTACCGGTATCTCTATCTTGCGGTAAAAATAGCCACAGTTAAGGGGAGAAATGCAACACCAACTGCACCACATTGTAATTAAATATTGATTTCATAAAAATGCTATTTTTCTAATCAAATTGTGTTCTCAATTTCAGTTTTACCATTTTTAGAATTCGAGCAGATTTGTGGCGCTTTTTCATTTGAATAACGCCAGGAGTGAGTTTTGATCTGAAGTCACGGATGTAATTTTGCACTGTTCATAACAATATATCGTCAGCACAACACAATTGCCTAGCGTTTAGCAAATGCATGCGCTGCTTATTTTATAACTGTGGATATTGGTGCTTTGTAACAGCTGTGGTCATACGTGGGTACAAGTCCGATAATCGTTAATCCGTTAATAACGAAGTTAACTTTTTCATTAACTCGTTGATCCGTTAAAAAGTTTTTTCATGTTAACGGACTAAATTAACTTCCATTAAGTGCTGTTAACGGACTAAATTAACTTCCACTAAGTTCTGTTAACTTCCGTTAAGGTTTTTATCGTTAATATCTTGCAGCTTCGTTGTGCATTTGAACTTGTTTTTATCTTGAAATTAGATTAGACTGTACAATGTAACTTTCAAAACACAAACAGACCACCACAGCAATAAATATTTCCTTACAATCAGCTCAACAGCGTCAATACGTGTTCTAGAAGCGAGTGAATAAAACGAAATGTTAAATTTCACGCAAAATGTTAACGGATTAACGGACTTTATTAACTTCCGTTAATTAAAGCTGAAAATAACGGATTAACGTTAACGGAGGTGTGAAGTTTGTTAACGGACTAGTGGTTAACGAAGCTAACGTTTTGCATTAACTTGCCCACCTATGGCTGTGGTTTAGTAGCACTATAACAAAATTACAAGAAAACACAGATTATATGAATATTACATGGATTTTTTAAATGTTGGTTTAATTCAAAAAGAGCCAGTACTTCTAAAGCGACAGAAGTCGCCTTAAAATTTAACAGTTAGCATTTCGTATAATATGAGAGCGCAGATCTACTATAAAATACAAAAGACCAGTGTTGGGCACAGGGCCACCGAGAGGGGGACAGAGGGGGACAATGACTCCGGAGCCCATGGACTTTAGGGGGCATATGGACTTCAGGAGGCCCATCGAAATGACACTGACAAATCAGTATGTGGAAGATCGAAGACCTTCTTTTTCTTTTTGGAGAAACCCGCAGAAAACTGAGGTGCTTTGCCCTGAAAACCTTTTATTATTTTTTTTATTTTTTGGAGATCACATCAAAATCCGGACAAAACTGTGGCATTTTCCTCTTCTGTTTTGGAGTACACAAAACTGGAGATGCCTGATATTTGAGCTGACCCCGGGCCCTCGTTTGGCTCTGGACGCCCCTGGTAGGACAAGTTAACGAGAAACGTTAACTTCATTAAGAGTTAATTCGCTGGGAAGTTTTAAGCAATTTTTAACTAAGTTAAAGTTAAGTAGTTGACAGTTGATGCCCAATAAAATAATTCCATTTCCATACGAGATAAAAATTACTCGTTCTGATTTCTGTTACTATGGTATTTACTATTCTAATAAACAAAGACGAAGCGGAAGCCTTTTTTATTTTTTTTTAATTTTTTTATTATTATGCCATTAGGACGCATGATGTTGCCCAAAAATATAACGGATTAACGTAAACATTAAAGTATTTTAGCGAAAGTTGTAGTTAGCACGTTAACTAACAAAAGCTTATTAACTTTTTAACTCATTAATGAAAAAATTAACTTCGTTATTAACGAATAAACGAGTTAATGCCCAACACTGCAAAATGCTTATGCACTATTAGGAAATAAACAATATGAATTTGTCAGTCACACATGCTTGGAGAAAATTAATTTCAAAAGTGTTTTTAGAATTAACTGCACAAAAAAGTTGATAAAATTTTATTATTTTATATTACCAAATATTATGTATAACTAAACAAGAAACACAGTCAGAGATGGGTTGCGGTAGAGAAAAACCAAGACCAAAAGAGTAAATGACAGAATTTTATAATAAATTAGGAGCATTAATGCCTGCTTGACTTTGCTCCATCCAAGCCAACTCAGAATGATACAGAGTAAGTAAGCTTTTTCAAACAGTTTTAAGCGTTTACGCATCACACATCGTGCACGAGCAGCACGTCGCCCTTGCTGCTTCATCTTTCACCTTGCATTTTCATTGGAAGTTTTAACGAAATTAGCTGCTTAATTATATTCACTCCATTTCGTTTTACGCTTGCGTTGGCATCATACATTTTGTTTTCAAAATTCCGCAGCTTGTTTGTTTCAAACGCAAAAGCTGACAAACGGCGCATTTGAAGTGCTTTTGCGGCAGTTGGCTTTTACAAAGTCAAAATTGGCAAGCCGCGCTTTGAAACTATCTCGCACCGTGTAAGTAAACTAGTTGATAGCGACTCTTCCGCCGACTCGATTTGGCGAGAATTACTGGCAACGCAGCTCAACTTGTAAGTGACTTCTGTGAGTTGCAATCGTATGCGAGCATCGCTTTAAAATCTCTCTCGCGTGAGTGACTGGAATTTTCTCAGAGAAGCAAAAATTGAGGCGAATTCTCATTATCTTAAGCCATTGACTGAGGCCAAAACTCCAGCTATCCAAAAATGTATAATTTCTCCATAACTGACGTTAAATGGAAAAAAAGTTAAAAAAAATTACGCATTTTATTGTGACGTCAAAAATTAAATTATGACGTCACATTATGATTCTCGTCACTAAAATTATTGCATACGTCATTATAGTTTACATGAATTTAGTTGTATTTTGACTATTTGAATTTCTTAATCGGTAGAGTTATATAGTGCCATCTGTGTCTACGATACCCCAATAGAGTACCAACATACTTTTCAATAAACAAACAAAGATATACAATTTTTCAGATTTTTTTCATATGTTGTGTTTTCAGTTGGGCAGATTGCAATATTTTAGACAAAAAATATTCAAAAAGCAAAATTTAGGATTTAATGGGTTAAAAGAACTATTGTGGATTTTTAACATTTGAAAGCCAATTGAAAAATTTAAATTATGAATCCTCCTTTTACTTTCAATTTACGTTCAAAACACGTTTACAATCTCGCATTTTGGTGTTAAATTTTGTAAGTGATTTGGCTTAGGTAGGGGAAGTAAAATGCACTGCCTCATGCAATATTTTAGCAGTAAATAATAATCCACATGGTGATTTTCCTTGGAAATTTTATGGTTTGTCATGTATTTAACCAGTTGCAGGAATACATACACGGCCAGGGGTCAGGACCTCAATTCAAATTCAATAATTTGTTGAATAAACATTTCTCCCAGCTAATTTATTTTTCAAAAGTATATTGTCGCGTAAAAACTGGCGAGATGGTGGTGAATTGTTATTGAAAAATGGTACATAAGATCGTTTAGCTTAGCTTACTAACCATATTATTCCAGGGCCGGATTTACATTGCGCGGGGCCCCTGGTACTTTGGGGATTATTGCAACATTTTCCTGCCAAAAATAAGTCAAGACCAAAAAAGTCGTACCATCAAGCGAGGGGCCCCTAACATTGTGCCATATGATAAATCCGGCTCTGGTTATTGCATTATGTTCATAAAAAAGTTGGATGAGGGCCTTAGGTAGCAAATTTTAACCCTATATCTACCGGGCTATTTTTACACCCTATTTGTACCGGGGGGGTGGGCGAATTTGCCCCCCTGTCTAAAAACTGTCTGGTAAGGAATAAAAGTAAGATGTTTTGCTTGTTGAAACTATTTTTTGTTAGATTTTTAAAAATAAATATTTTGAGGTTTTGACGTCACAGAAACGACAATGACGTCATCAAAACGAGTAAATCCTTATAACAGCATGCAAATTTGTCTAAACACTGCAAAATATTATTTTTAGCTTGGATTTTTGTTATTTCAAAGATATCTCTAATAAAGTCATCGCAGATAATGACGTCACATGCACGATGACGTCATGTTTAATATATTGTGTTGATTATTATTTGTAATTTTTGTTACTGAGATATACTATAATTCACAAAATTTGAGAATACTGCTGTATTATTTTCATTTTATCATTCAACAACTGACATAAATGAAGAAATTTTCATGCAAAAGCAGTTTATCTTGAGAAACAGTAAAAAAAGTAATAGTTTTGAATTATGACGTCATCAATGACATAATGATGATACAATGCATTTATCAATAAAAAAATATTTTATTCCAGTTAAAGATTAGCATCGACAATGAATATCCAGTACATAGAACAGAATACGCGCACTAATAAGCATGCATTGTGCTTAAAACTGTATAAAACTCCTTAGGTGCCTCTAACAAACGCAAAAATGACGTCACTTCCCGTTGTACGGATGACCAACTTTCTGATAATGTGTGGTATTAAATTTGATTCAAAGTCAGGGTGCATCAAAGCAAAGCTTTTTTTAGTTTAAGAGCTATATTAAAATAACTAAGAGGGGGGGGGCAAATTCCCCCTCCCCCGTTCAATAGGGTTAAGACAAAAATCCTTTATTTCACCCGGGTTTTACATTTAAACTGATTGACAAAAATTTAATTGAGGGGGCCTGGGCTCCCTGGTTTTCAATATTATTGTTAATTATTGTTGAACGCAAAGATGCCAAAAGAAACTGAAACAGAAGAAACAATAGGCTTTTTGTCACATTTTCATGATTGGAGACATTTCAATTGGGGGAGGGGGCCTCTGGCTACGCCTATGACTGGTATTATATTGAAAAAAATATAATTTAAAGTTACATGAAAACAATTACGTCGGTAAAGAAAATTTATTTAAGGCGAAACATAAAAATTATAACCTTATGTAAACATGATATGAACTACAAAAGAAAAAACGAAAATTTAAAGAAAATTATTAAATGTACTACAAACACTAGCAATGAATAAAAGTAGAAAAAAAAACAAATTAAAAATTAAATATAATGTCTGATTGGTCTCCAGATATATAACTACAAATGGAATTCGAACCCATGCCACCAAAAATGACTATAAAAATTTGTGAAGTTTTCGAAAACTAAATATTCGTAAACACTAAAGCATATTAGTAACTCATCTCGTTTGTCAACATGTTTATTTTTATACCGGTAAATGATCACGTTCTTTGACGAGTTTAGTCTTGCAGTTACTCCAATAGTCATACATTTTCCAAAAAGTGGCTACGAAACAAGGCAAAACTAACAAATTCAATTTGAACGCAAAAAAATTATTGAAAGTAGAAAAAAATGACGGTTTTGGCTTAAAAATTCCATTTCAAAATTATAGGAAAAAATATAACCAAAAACTTTTACAAAAACTAGAAGAAAACATGAAACTTGATAATTGTACCTCCAAACATTTATTTCAAAACTAGAGGAATTCAAGACTCAGGCGCGTTGCTAGCGGGGGGGCATAGGGGGCATTGCCCACCCCCCCCCGATTTTTATTTTTGCCCCCCCCCCGATTTATTTCTTGCCCTCCCACTGTATTTTTTCTTAAAAGTGAGCATTGCCCTCACAGTTAAAATAGTGGTAGTTTTAACAGTTCCATCCCCTATCCTGACATCGATTATATTTGATTGATTGTATTTGAATAAGCTGAAGATGGCCACTGGCCGAAATCAATTTTAGTGAAAGTTTTTGTTGATATACGTTAGTTAAATATATATTTTTGGCTGATTCTTTGTTTCCTTCATGCAACTAAGTATCCTAACATCTATATTACAATGTAGGGTACGGTATGCAGCACAATCTCGTGTGTTGGGTCAGGTTCAACAACAACAACAACCGCAAATCAATTCAGTACTGTGTAATAATCAGAGGTGGAGTCGAGGACACAAGGCTCGAGGCCAAGGCCAAGGACACAAAAAAAATCCGAGGTCAAGGACAGCCTTTCCGAGGACAGACACTCTCGAGGCCGAGGACAGGAATGCTCGAGGCCAAGGCCAAGGACCAAGGACACAAAGCGCAAGTGCTCTCCAAAAAAAAAAAAAAAAAGGTCTTCACAAAAATTTTTCAGGCGATCTTCACTAAAAGACGTTTTCCAAAAAATTTTTCAAGCGCTCCACAGAATTTTAACATTCCAAAAAATAGTGCTGTCCTCGAGCCGAGGACAGGCCAATTTTCGAGGAATTGAGGCCTCGAGGCCAAGGACTTGACCTTCGAGGCCAAGGCCAAGGACTTCAAAACGTGTCCTCGAGGCCAAGGACGTCCTCGAGGACTCCACCTCTGGTAATAATACAGCTACCAGCAGTTTGTGTGTACTGTGTAGTAGGCGTGGCATCGTAGATTATGATGTCATATACGGCAGTACTTATAGGCGAGGCCTTATTACAAGTCAGGCGTTGTGACTGTTGAAGGTAATGTACAGTAAGTTGGTGTAGGCTGTAAGTTGGTGATCAGTGGTATACGCATCAGAGGTGGAGTCCTCGAGGACGTCCTTGGCCTCAAGGACGTCCTCGAGGACAGATTTTGAAGTCCTTGGCCTTGGCCTCGAGGCCTCAAGTCCTCGAAAATTGGCCTGTCCTCGGCTCGAGGACAGCACTATTTTTCGGAAAGTTAAAATTTTGTGGAGCGCTTGAAAAAATTTTTGGAAAGCGTTTTTTCGTGGAGATCGCTTGAAAAATTTTTGTGAAGACCTTTTTTTTTTTTTTTTTTGGAAATCGCCTGAAAAATTTTTTTTTTTTTTTTTGGAGATCGCCTGAAAAATTTTTGTGAAGACCTTTTTTTTTTTTTTTTTTGGAGAGCACTTGCGCTTTGTGTCCTTGGTCCTTGGCCTTGGCCTCGAGCATTCCTGTCCTTGGCCTCGAGAGTGTCTGTCCTCGGAAAGGCTGTCCTTGGCCTTGGCCTTGGCCTCGGATTTTTTTTGTGTCCTTGGCCTTGGCCTCGGCCTCGAGCCTTGTGTCCTCGACTCCACCTCTGATACGCATAGTACAAACAATCCGCAATGTACCGCGCAATCAATAGTTACAGAAAGAAAAATAAACTATCGCCAATTGCCTCCGGAAAAAAAGATAAGAATTCGTTCGGTCAGTTGCACTTCTAGGCTATGTAGCAAACGTAGGCTACGGGTAAGCAAACTTAGCAAACGTGAGTTGAGTTGACAAGCCCATGTCTGGAAGTGGAAGGCCTTAGCTTAGCCAAAGAAACCAAAGTATAATTTGATTGAGATCTTGTTTAGCAGTATGAGTAATCGATCTGCAGAAACTCTGAGCTAACAGAGAAACAGACTGCATTCCTCCCCCAAATCGGAATCCATTGATCAATTCTTTGATAGCTAGACTACGGGAATTTTCTGACTTTCAGATTTGCAAGAAGTGTCCATTACCGCGTAGTTTATTTAACTAGATCGATTAGTACGGGTAGCAAAACAAACTAAGCAGTGTTCTCGGCACTAGTAAAGCCATTGATATCTGAGATTTTTAGTAAACTTTAGTAGCCTATAGTGCGGTTTTGGCTGTTTGGTGCTGCTATTTGCGATGATTTTTTTAGAGCAGTAATACTGTCCTGGTGCATTACCGATACAGTAATCAGTGGTGCCAATCCATATTGACCATTGGGGGATGATTTAAGGAATTTGTCTATTTTTTGATAATTTTGAACTTTGGGAGGAGGGATGATGCTCAAACTGGAGATTTTTGGAGCAAACTTCAACGCTCATTTTTGCCAATACCAGAAAGGAAGTCCGCAGAAACGTTTACTAAGGTTTGGTAGGAAAGCTGGTAGCAATCAAAAATTCTCAAACACAAAAATTTTGGTGAAATGGCCTTAAAGCCAGCTAGGGGGTCTGGGGGGGCGCAGTGAGCTCCCCAGCGGGGTCCAGAATTTTAGCTTTTTCGACGTTTTTTCGAGGATAAAATGCATGGTATAGTAACGTTGCAAGTTGTAACACCAAAGTTACACACCGTACCGATGCGAACTATTGGGAAGGATGCACCAGAAATTCTTTTGGGGGATGCACCCCCTGTATCGGCTCTTACCTGTCTTAATGAAGTTATAGGCAAAACAGAAACAAAATAGGCATTCAAGTATAAATGCTAAACTGTTCATTTTTCTACTTTGGCTTGTAATACACAATTGTATATTATTAGCTACAGTGTTCATCTTAGAGGTATCGATATTAAATTTGCTCAAATTTTTTCTGGAGTTTCTTGTCGTCAGTCGTTTCCAGCCGTTATGCTAGCTGTAATCATGTTTAGTTAAATGAGAAGATTTACGTTAGTTTTTCTGCAATTTTTGAGTTAGCGGCTTTGTCAATATTTCAATATGTTAGAGACAGTCTGGTTTCTGCATTTATTCAAAAATCATTCGAGGTGGTGTTTCATGCGCAGTTCTTAACGTTTCTTATTATTTAGATTAGTTCTATACAGTATGTTTACCAACGCGAAAGCCATAGAATATGCCTAAAATTTTTGTTGCAAGTTTGTGTCTCGCTTTAAACAATGTGGTATGATAACCAATATGACCCATGCTGTTCTTATGTAAAAGACAAAGACAATCATTCACGTCAGATAGGCATTAAATAAATATATAAATATACGGTTTAGTAATCGATTCATCATTGCAACCTAAGTAATTAGTTTGTAAAATAAAGCTGAAAATGGTTCTATGAACTTAATCAACGCCAAATAGCTGTATTACTCAAAGGCGAAACGAAATTTACAATCCCGCCACACAAACAATCTACTTAACTCTTTACCTATTAAAACCCAAATTTTGCTTTTTGAATATTTTTTGTCTAAACTATTTCAGTCTGCCCTACTGAACACGTAACAGATGAAAAAAATCTGAAAAATTGTATATCTTTGTTTGTTTATTGATAAGTATGTTGGTACCCTATTAGGGTATCGAAGTCACAGATGGCACAAATAAACTTGACCAATTAAGAAATTCAAATTGTCAAAACACAACTAAATTCATGTAAACTATAATGACGTATGCAAAAATTTTGACGAAGGGGGGAGCAGTGATGAGAATCATAATGTGACGTCATAATTTAATTTTTGACGTCACAATAAAATGCGTAATTTTTTTAACTTTCCATTTAACGTCAATTATGGAGAAATTATACATTTTTTGATAGCTGGAGTTTTGGCCTCAGTCAATGGCTTAGATAATGAGAATTCGCCTCAATTTTTACTCGTCTGAGAAAATTCGGAATGCTCTTTGATTGTAAGTCGTTATTTCTTTTGCTAAAGCTACATGCTCTTGTACTGAAGGCGAAAAACATCAATGTAGTTTTAGATAGTAATCACGAAAACGAAAATTGAAAAGCTTGCAACGTATAATCATGCAAATGATAACATATTATTCGTATGTAAATGGTCACCTACCACAGTTAAAAATATTTGCCTCTTTGAAAATCTAGCAAAAAAAGCAATTGAAAAAGTAAGTGAAGTCCGAAAAATCATCAGTAACTGATGCTACACCTATCATCTACAGGCATCTAGAAATATCTAATAATGGAAATTGAACTCTGTTACTGTAGGCAATAACTCCAAAAATGGTTTCAACTATCTTACATCAGTTAGGATACATTAAGGAGTATTCCAATACATTACAGGTTTTTAATTAATTTTAAACAAATATCCTTTTATGACATGCATCATGACGTTTTTGATTATCCCCATCCTATACGACTATGTCATCATCGTGACCCCCTGCACTTCCATTATAATTATGATATTGGAGCGTTCTCAAATCCAATTATGACACCGGAATTTTTATTTAAACCATTTCCGTAAAAACATCCTTATATTTCGTGTTAGCCTCCATTCGATTATGACGTCATAACGAAACCCTCCACAACAACAAACCATTATATTGTATTGGAGCATTCCTTAATGTAGTTATGACACCTAAAAATAATCAAGTTAAGTTTATTAACTCATTTCTAAACCATTATCAAAATTGCCAACCATTCTAAAAATGTTAACATAGGCTTTCGTGCCTACAATACCCTAATAGGGTATCAAAGCAATATTACCATATTTAGTTTTGCTAAAACAATTTTTACTATTTTATCATTACTTAGGAATCTACAACAATTATTCTACACGACTAAACTAAAAATTACATTTTTAATGTAAATTAACCAAAATAATTAATTACTTATCTTTTCGAAAATTTTTACTACTCATTTTTCTATCTTTTATAGGTTAACTTTCTCTTAAACTGAAACGGAGCAAAACTTCGAACTAACACGAGGCAAGCAGTAATTCAGCTATGTAATCTCCATTGCTATGTAAAAAAGTAGCACTTTGAAGAATTAAATCATTAGATAATGCAATTTTAGAATGATACCCTAATAGGGTACTGTAGGCACGAATGGGTTAAAATACTGCAATAATTTACCGTCAAAACTTTGCCCCCCCCGCGGTTTTCAGCTTTGCCCCCCTGATCTCGCTAAGGTGGCGACGCCCCTGTCAAGACTACCGGTAGTTTATTACGAAAATAAAAAACAATAATTATTTTTTTGTTAAAACTTCCATTGAGACAAAAAAAAACATGACCAAGTTCAATTCACACTATGAGGAATAGATAAACATTTTATTAAACAAAGACTACACCATAAAATTTCAATAACAAAAAATTCCATGTAAAATCAAAAAAATTAAGAATGGTTGAATTTACAATGTAAACATAGACGACAATTTTTGATAACGAAACGAAAATGCTGCCAAATTGAAGTTGTTGTTATATTCTTGTCCCAAGACATTGTGAGACACTAACTACTGGATGAACACACTTTTCATTGTGTCTTTTGAAATTCAGGCATGCTTAGACCTGTAATCTATGGGTTTTTGATTAAATTATGCTGTTTGTTTCACCATGCACATTAATAAGGCGCCATTTACGTGACGAGGTTGGGAGTTGAACCCAGTCATAAAAACTTTCAACCACGCTGCCGACTCAAATTATTATATTTAATCACGATATTATGCTTAAATCAGTACATTTCTAATTACTTAATAATTTTTAATATCAGTTGAAATAAATCAATGGTTATATCACAATAAGTATATTATAAGTTAGTTTAATTAAATCATAAATATGCAACACAAATAACACCAAGCCACATATCAAAAACTAAAAATATCCCTATTTTGAAGACAAAATCTTTTACATTGAAGCTGCTGCCAGTCAGAAGCAAACTATTGTATTGATCTGCACTCATTTTATTTCGACTGTTGGGTAGAATTGGTTGGTAACTTAGATCGGTGAATGTTCCTGTGGGTTTGTTATAAAATTTGTTACTAGTTCAAAATCGCCAAGCGTAAAACGCCATCAACGTGACCAGAAAATGGATGCGAGTGCCAAAAACAGACCGACCGCGTAACGTTTTCAACAACTTGTAACAAACTAACCCAAAGCCTGAGGATGATCGGAAGAAAAATTAGAGACCAAGATTGTCATCCGCATGAATTCATGGATGTAATTTGCTGTGTAATCAAAATAAATATGCCTGTCTGTACCCTGTAGGATAGTATTATAAAATATTGACTCCGGATGCAAATACAAACCACTTGCCATGAGTTGAAGTCCATTTCATGTTCTTTCCTTCCTAGCTGACAGCCACTGTGTTACCAAAGAAACTGAGATTTTTAATACCTGAACGTAGACCACAAATCATGGAAAAGTAAAAAATATGCTACAGATGCAATATCCAAAAACTCCGAGTCACTTGGTGTGTAAAGGTTAAACAATAAATTCACAAAAAAAAAACAAAAAAAAAACTATAAGCACTTTGCACAAAGGGTTTTCCTATTTCCTCTTAAATTCTGATACTGCTGACCAAAATAAATTTACGTTTCACTTAAGAATATCAAAGAAATCGAAATTAAGACCATAAGACTTGAATGGAGAGAACCGATCTTAAAAATTTTGTTTACTTTTTAAAAAATGACAAAAATATCCAATTTTGCAGTGTCTCTTGATCTTGAACACGAGCTTTTGTCAACAAACCACTAAAATGGATTTAAAGCTTAGTATGGGGCGCCGTTTGGAAAAATATTTTTTATTTTGTAACACCGCTTTTTTGAGCTTATTCACAATAAAATTTGTCCGATATATATATACACGACAAAATACACTCTAAGTCGGAAATTTCCGACTTCTTTTGTAGGCTTTTTTGTTCCAACTTACACTGTATATTTGTTGTGAAGTGTTACAAAAGTGATTTTTTTCTAAACGGCACCCCACACGCCGTTTGGAACAATATTCTTTATTTTGTTACACTCTGCGACAAATACACTGCAAGTTGAACAAAAAAGCCTATAGTAAATTTCCGACATATTTTGCAAACTTTTTTGTTCCAACTCACAGTGTATTTGTCGCGGAGTGTAACAAAATAAAGAATATTTTTCCAAACGGCGTGTGCGCGGCGCCGTTTGGAAAAAATCATTTTTTTGTGACATCTTGCGACAAATACGCTGTAAGTTGGAACAAAAAAGCTTACAAAATAAGTCAAAAATTTCCGACTTATTTTGTAAGCGTTTTTTGTTCCAACTTACAGTGTATTTTGTATATATATTGGAAACTTCCGGTATATATCGGAAATTTTGGATTTATTTTGTAAGCGGTTTTTAATCCAACTTGGAGTGTATTTTGTCGTATATATATCGGAAACTTCCGATATACGTCGGAAATTTACAATGTAGTTAGTAGGTTTTTTTTGTTCGAACTTAAGAGTGTATTTTGTCGTCTATAGTAATTCCGAAATTTTCAATATATTTTGGACAAAATTTATTGTAAATTAGGTCAAAAACGAGGTGTTACATAACAAATTATTTTTTTCCAAACGGCGCCTCATAGCTTAGACTTTGAACTTTTCAACTGACTAGAACTTTTCACTCACGACCCTCTGACGGTGGGTATTATTACATCACAGGTATCAAATTAAATATCCACTTTCGGAGCTCGATATTATCATTTTATACATCACTGAAAATGTTTTATTGTGCTGGGATTAATTTGGCTATCATCATGACAGTGTTGCCCGAGTAGAACAACTTAGTAGTCTTGGTTGAACAACCTATTGAGCTATTCTTCAGCTCGAATTAATCTAGAATTTATCGATTAAACTTTAACTTGTGGCTACGTTGGAGTGTGAAGTTACACAAAATTGGTCATTTGAAAAAAGGTGTATGTTATGACCTAAATATGTCGGAAATTTTCGATATGGTTCATACGAGCCAAATTGTAAATCTAGCAGAGATATCACGTGACTTTTGTGATAAAAATAAAGCGCAACGCCTTCTAAAACGTGCAATCGGTATTAAAACATTTCAGGCTTTTTTTGCTTTAAGACCCAGCTGGAAAAAGACACGAACCAAGTTGATTATGCGGCAGCGCTTTCGTCTTTGGAGCGGGAGGTCTAAGCTTCAAATCTTGGGCTGGACAAATCAAACACATTGTTGTCTTTGCTGTCATATTTCCTGGGAAGACGCTGTGTGCTCGGACGCAATAACAAGGAGGTAGGCCCGCCAATTCGTTACGCGCTTCGTCGTATTACAGCGAGTATAATAAAAGATTTTGATTTGATGCAGTTATTTCTCCTCCCTTAAAATATTATTGAGTATGAAATACAGCTGTGCATTTTTTGTTACAGTATAGAGTGTGGTGATCTTGAATGGGAGAAGGTCTTAATCCCTTAAACTATTGGCACGAGCTAAAAAATCTGAACTCTGAACTACTCCTACCCTTAAGCTGGTTAAAATGATGCCAAAATGCTAGCTAGCTAAATACTCTTTACTCGTATATCCTTCATGTTATCTAATTATACGCTGATTTTTTAACTGTTTTTAGACTTTTTTTGCAATATAATATGGCACAAAGAGAAGGGCCATGGCATAACTCCCACCCCAAACCCTAAATAGATTATTATAGTTATGGCTAATTTTTATGACGTAAAGTTATTCATTACACTTACATTGCTACTATGTTTTGCTTATGACTACGCTTTCTGAGTTTATGATTACGGTTGCAAAATTTGAGCTTGCGCTTTAAACTAGAAAAGGCTTGATTGCGGGAGTTGCGCTTGCGCTTTAAGCACAAAAAAGTTTGGTTGTGGAATTGGCGTTTGCATTTTAAAGTAAACAAATTTAGTGGCAGAATTTGCTCTCGCGCTCTACGATGTCTTTTGAAACACCCAGCTCTGTGCTTTGTAGGGCCTGAAAACGACGTCCTCAGCTGCTGGGCAGTTGTTGCAATTTTTTGAAAAAAATAATAGCCATTTTAACGCCATTTAGATGACATTTTGCACGTTTTTGGAGCATGTAAAAAAAAGCTAAATTACAAAGATTTGGTAGACATTAAAAAATTTGTTTTCCTCAGTCCAATCCAATCAGCCTCCGCACACTTAGGCCTATAGCTGGTCAAATTCTAAATCGTCTATAAGGTAAAAGATCGCATATTTGGCGTAAATCTTTTACGTAACTAGGTTGAGGAGGAAGCTTCTGTCACCTTAGTCTCTCTGATTGTGTCGCTGATTAAAGTATATACTATTATTTCTTTATAAATGCTCAATAAAAATTAAAATATTTCGTTTGCTGTAAAGAAACTATATAGTTGTGAGTAACGTAAAAGCGAAGAAACTACACGTACTGCAGTTCAGTAGCCCAAAGCAGTCACTAAACAAGCTTATTAGAATTACTGTACTTTGCCATCAGTGAAATCGTCTTTTAATTTTCTACAAAGCTTGATGTTTTAGATAATTTCGTGCTATCCCGTTGAACACAGTTAACACCAGGTCTGTTTTTATTAATATTGTGTACTGATATTAGTCATAAATAGACATGAAAAGGTGAAAACAAGTGCAATAAATGTATGCTTAGGTCATTTTCTAAGTTTCGTTTTGGTGTTGTCATCATCATTTGGAAGCATAGCATATTAGTACGGATTACCAGCAATGATGAACAATTTTGCGGCTTTGTGTTGCCTCTTCATTCGTCTAGCTGTCACGTGGCATTGGTTGAGCAGCTGCCACTATCAAGGATGATCGGAGAACTAACAGAAATGGCTAGAGAACTAATAAAGATGGCCGAAGAACTAGCAGGGATGGCTGAAAAAGACTCTAATCTTTTCTTCGCAAATATTTTTGCCGAAGACTCAAACAAAAGTCATGCTTGTTTTGACGCAGAGAAAAGTTTATCAACCTTTCAGAGATGATATATTGGGTTCTTTTTGACTTTTTCCAACTTCTGAAAGTTCATGCAATACGTTTGAGCAATTAAGAAATTTTTTTCAAACTCTGAAGTGTTGAAATCAAACTTGTGAAACCCATAAAAATTATAAATCGAAATAGAACAATATTTAAATTTTTTAAAACTTGTTTAGTTCTAATTCGTCATCGTAGTGCGAGCCTCGAAAATGATTACTGGTGTTGTTCTTGCCCAATTTTTCGCATAATCTTGAAATCAATCATTCAAGCGAATGCAGGATGTTTTTCTTTAACTGATTCAATGGTCGAGTGAAAAAAATGAAACAATAGACATGGGTTCAATTTCTAATCGGATCATATCGAAGATTTTGATAATAATTGATATTAACAGCTATCTAGCTTGACACGTAACAACACAGCAAAGATAATAAAACTTCCACCGTGTGTGGTAGACAGGTGGCAAGTTAACTCGAAAAGAAAAAAATCTTTTGCTGTTTCCTAGCTAAGAAACTTTGGCTGCGTTTACGCATAGGTTTGCCAATTAGGTTTCTCTCCTGGTTGTCAAACCTGTCGCTTTTGCATATGACAAACATCGTAGTTTACACATAGCGGTTTTGACGACGAGGAACGAAACCTTGGGCATGTGGAAATGATGAAAAGTAGCGAAAACTAATTTTCAAACCCGGCTTTCCAACCTGCCTTTTTCGAGGTTTTCAAACCTGAAACGCATCAAAAAAAGCGCGAAAGCAACGTTGCAGGCAAAACAAAAGCCATAGCGGTTTCGTATCATAGCATTTACACAATAGATTTGGCAATTCAAAGTATGAAACCCAGGCACTAAAACTGCTCGAAAAAGAAAAGTACGAAACCTGGTTTCACGACGGGAAACCTTGTTTACCCATGGCTGAAGTTTCTTTCCTAATTGCGAAAACCGTTGTATGTAAACGCAGCCTTATAGAGACAAAAGACAAAAACAACTTTTGCAACTTTGAAGATGCTGTAAATATTCAGCGAAACGTCATTAAACAAATGTATTCGTGCATTTTGGCTACACTTCATATTCTTAGAATTTTTATTCACATCCCGGTCAAAGTTCAACGTTTTGGAATAAACTGTTTTGTTTTTGTATTTGCTGTTGCTTTTCTTTTTACTAGCGCTTTTGTTGCAACTTAAGCAGAAGCAATATGAAAAAAATAAACAGGCCATAAGCTTTTTTTTATGATGAGTTTATTTTTATTACCCTTCAAAGTAAAACACGGTAGAATGAAATAAAAATGAAAATGTATTACCAACTGCAGAGCATGAAAATATAGTTTGGATATAGAAGTAATGAAGATTTTACATTAAAAGTTACTTCAAATTGAATTATAACAACTATTGATGTTTGTTATCAAGAATCTTTTAAAGTTTGTAAAATAGTATTTCGCTGAACAAAAATTAATCAAAATTTAACAAAAATTAGCTCTAATTTAGCATTAAAATGAATCATTAATTGATAAAATTGAAGCTGATAGAGGGAGAGCTTTTTTTAGCCGATGGTCAGTTGGTCTTGAAGTTCAGAAATTCTGCCTCGCCGTATTTCAATGTTTTCTCTTATATCTTCCTTATCCTGGACGAGATCGGCGATATCCGCTTTTGCTGTTTGAATTTCAGCCCGAATTGGATCTCGAGCGGCACCTTTAGAGATCGTAGCAAGTGTTGCACGTAGCCGCGGAAGCTCTTCGAATCGACCTTCTCTGATTTGCGCTTTCACCTCGTCCAATCTAGCGGACGCAGCCCGATTTTCTTCTCTCAAACGACGAATTTCATCTCTCAGGTCTCCTGTAGCACAGCAATAAATGTTAATTTTGTTATTCTAATTACATTTTATTAAGAACAATGTACTGAGAAAATTGTTGATAAGCTATAGACAGTATCCAGAGTCATATAAACACAATCAAGCCTTTGATTAACAGCCTAAGACATACTGTTTCGGAATTGACATTCGTCTTTTATTCTTCGTCAGTATAGCTAGGACTACAGATATGAACATGAGCGTAGAAAGGCAAAGATTCCAACACAATTTCTTTTTCCGAAAATATTAAGTAATCACCATCAATCAAAATAATTTCCAATAGCATGCCTTAGACAGCTGTTTCGCCCAATCTCAGGGCTCATCAGTAAGGCTAGCAAGGCCAAAATGAAATATATTACCAGTGATAAAAAAAATTGTGATAGGATTTGGTTTATTTGCGATTCCTTGCTTTTCTACGTTCATGCTCATACCTGTAGTCCTAGCTATACTGACGAGGAATAAAAGACGAATGTCGATTCCGAAACAGTATGTCTTAGGCTGTTAAGCAAAGGTTTTGTTGTGCTTATATGACTCTGGATACTGTCTATAGCTTATCAATAATTACATTTTTATTCCCCAATTTTCCTTGGCCTGGAGACAGCAAAGAGAGCCTTGCGGCCTTTGAGTCAAAGTGCGACCTGTCCACTAGTTCAGCATACTAGGTGAAAGATTTAAACTGTTCTTTTTCATTGCCTAAATTTACGTAGGAAAGCTTTGAAACCAATTTCGATAGTTTTTGGTTTGACCCGACCAGAAATGGAACTCGAGCCTGCTTTTCAGTAGCAGAGACTCTAATCACTTGACCAATACGAAAGATTTAACCAAATCAGTGGTCGCGTCGAGGAGATCAAGCGTCTGCTGCTGAAACGGTTGATTCGAGTTTGAGGGACAGCGTGAAGATTCCACCGACAGGTGGGCAGGTGACCACTTGATTCAAAGACCGAAAGGTCCTTTCGCTGTCTCCTGGATGAAAGCATATTGGTAAATAAAATGCAATTAGAATTACAATATTTTACGCGGGAGATAAAAATGTCTCTCTACATCTATTCGTTCAGAAAAAAGAGTTTTAAGTTGATGACGTCATCACCGTGACGTTATGGCCATATTTTTGAAAACTGGCATCATTTTTTATTACAAATTTTATACACAGGTTTAATTTTTGATAATGAATTACAAAATGCCAAAATCAAAGTAATTTATACATCACAAAAACATCTTACGACGTCATCTAAGTTAAAAATCAGCCAATGTCGTATTGTGCTATTAACCAAAAATTATTTTGTGATGGATATTGTATGCCCCACACCTCGTGAAAAATAGGGTTAACATTATAAATGTTTTGCAGAAAACAAAAGACCTCATGACCAAGCGGTCAGCGCCTTCTCCTAGAAATCAGATGATTCAATTACCGAGTTGGTTCCGGCGGTTCGTCATTGCGTTCAATATCTTTTTGATGGCGCGGTTTAACTACTGCCTCAAAAATGTACCATATACTTATTACACTCGTCGCCGTAGTACGTTATGTGCCAACCATAGCAAAGATTTGATCAGTAAATTTTGGATTTTACATCAATTACAACCTCGCAGAAGTTTGCAACAAAACACATAACAACAGTGGATGTCAAGAAGCATATAAAACAATAGAACGTCAATATTATTAGGTTGCCTTCTACTTTTAAAAGAATAATAACTGCAAGAACAAGCATGAGATGGATTTCAATAATAAATGCGGCTCCGCATACAAACGAATTAAAGCAAGCGGAAAGTGACAAAAGACATTTTAACTTTCGACCAATTAAGTGAAAATTCCTTCCATTTTTACGTGATTGTTGTTGAGAACATCCAGAGAATCTAACCAACACCGGAGAAATGGTCCTGCCGTGATTACTGTCAAAATAAAAATCCAAACTTACAACGTTAGTAGTGCATAATTCTGCAGCACCACAAGAATCAGGCAATATTTGAAATACTAAAAACATAAGAAAATTGTTAAACAAAATGTTCAACTCACCATTCGACTGGGCGGAAGCCAGAGAGAAAAGAAGAACGACACAAAAAAACGAGAAATAGTTCATGTTTGTGCAAATGCAAACTTTATCACGAACTAATGCAAGTATCGACTACAATTATAAAGTGTACCTAAAGCACAAATTTTGTCATGATTAAGTAAAGTAAATTTTAAAGTCAGTAAAAATACTTTTTGCCGCACACGTTGCCAACAAATGCCCACGAAGTTGCATAAAAAAGAGTTTAGATTGAGAATGAGAAAACAATTTTCGACCACTACTGCGGTACAGTAGTAAAGTTCAAAATAGCGTGCTCCCAATTTTTTTATTTTTTGATTTGATTGATGCATCTTTATCTTTCTGTCATGTGAAAACAACGCTGACGTGACCCTTAGGACAAATCCGCACCAGCGTACGAGTTGACTATTTTCCAAGTTGTCCAGTTGACGTTAGGCTTCTTCCCCGTTAAATTTGCTGCTTGTTCGAAGTCACCAAGCTAAGATAATCATTGTAAAGCGCCTTACCCAAGAACGAAACAACGTGATTAGAATGCTGGTTGAACCAAAGGTGTGCAATCACTGCGATCAAAGTTGCCGTAAAAACGACTCCTTTACCCTCTTGGCCACGTTGCGGACAACGTATTAGCTTGTTCTCTTGCTGTGGACAATTACTATTTCTGGTGTGTGCGGCAAAAAGACTTAAATTATCTAACGCTATAAATTTCACTTCAAGTGGTTTTTCAAATTTCATTCCATATTGTAAATTATTATGTGCTGAAAATGTTATTCAATAAATGACATAAAATTATTATTCAGTCAATGACGTCAATCGTGATGACATCACTAATGCAAAACCAATCAAAGATGGAAAGGCAAATCTCCTTCCTGGCAAAATTTGAATGTTATCCATTCTAAGATACAGTATAAATGAACCATTACATTAACGAAAATATGAAACAAAAATTGACTAATATGACTTCATAATTTACTTGCAACAGTTCTTTTTGTGGTGTGAAGTTGTCAATATCAAAAACTGTCAATGTCCTGAATTTGTAATACAGCGCTGCGAACTTTGTCTGTATATTTTTTTACCTCATTTCTGTTATATAAAATGTTATTAGCTAAAATTTGCAATGAAATAAGAATTTCGTCTACATAGATTTTTCTTTTTCCAGTTCAATGAAGTTGTTAATAGCAAAAACTATCAATGCCCTAAAATTGAAATATGATGAGAATTTTGTCTATATAAATTTTTCAAACATATTCAAGCCTCTGCGGTAGTGTTATTGAAAATAGATTGCAGCTCTTCAATTCTGTCCCGGCGGTTTTGGATGTTTGTTCTTATCAGCTCTTTCAGTGACTGAAGATCCCGTATTGACGCTCTTTCACGCCGCAATCGAGCTCGGACTTCAAAGATCTCTTCTCGAGGGCGACCCTGTTGAGTCAAGTCAGCTATCTGGGCTACTAGATCGTTGATGATGGTTTGGTGTCTGGTCAAAGCGAGTTCGGCTAGGATTCCGTCCAAATCGCTTATTTCGTCTATGATTTCGCTTCGCAATCGAGCAATTTCCTGCTGAGGGGTTTCTGCGAATTTAAAATGAAAATTCTTGGTTTTGCATGCCATTTTTAAATCAAATCTTTCATCATACCCGCTGTGTGACGCCGAAGCGTGTAACGGGTCGGCAAGGATTATCTCTGCGTCATTGCGCCTGCAGGTAAAACAGCTCCTTTCGAAGAAATGTCGCAGCAACGGCGAGCCGTTGGCACATAGTGTCCGATTTGACTTGCTCGAGATATGAGCCTCAGACCCCCAGTTCCAGAGACGAATGCGTTGTCTCTCAACCAACTGGTGAGCTGTTTCATACGATGTTGGAAAGCAAAAATTAATCATTAGCTTCTGAGAAAAATTAATTTTGCCTTTGAAGAGCTAATCGGCAACTAAAGTTTTTTATCGGATAAAAGACCAAAGATTAGAGCAGTTTGTTCTAAACTGGTAAAATGTAGCAGTTTGTTCTAAACTCTAACTGAAGCAAGATAAAACGTTTTACGGTGTTTCCTGGCTTAGTGGTAATATTGTGTCGTTTGCGATTTGTCTTTGTTTATACGTGAAGATGAGGCATTTTTTTTCATTGAGCAAATAAATTCATGTTTGCAAAAATGAAAAATGCGCGGATGAATATTTCTTATTTTCCGTTTAGTCTCTTTAACTTAAAATGTTTTATAAACTAATCACTTCTTTTGGTCTTGTTTGAAAGCTTTTGACTAAATCTTAAGCTACAGTATTTTCATTTTTATTCAAACAAAATTGTTTCCCAAAATCTAATATTCTCGTCAATGACGTCCTCGATATCTTGTCTTTTGATAAGTTTTTTTTTTATACCAGGTAGAGTTGAAAGCTGCTTTTTCGTCTAATGCGCCGCATTTTTGGCCAGTTTTTGATTTATGCAGTTTGTCTTAATCTACAGTAGATAGAGCGCAGTTGTAGGCGAGTTCAATAAACTAACAATAACTACATTTTTAGAAAATTTAAGAGTTACTCACACAAACGTTTCCATGAATTCTATTCCAATTTAGGCTCAATCACCACTGGAGGTAATTATTAGTACAGCGTACCAGCGTATCCTTGATTATTATAAACAAAAATTCGGTATGCCTTTGTGAGGCTCATCAGCGTAAAAATGCGGTTACGGTAGTTAAAATACGTCTACTGTAGATCGAGCTTAATATTAATAATTGACTAATTTTTACCCAAATAACAATTCAAAAAGAGCAATTGTGGTATTGTTTTGATGAAGTTCATTTGCTTTTCCACTAAAAAAATTACAATCTCGACTATGCTGATGAAGAATCGTCATTACATTATTTTGATTTTATAATTCTACCAAATTACCACTGCGAGTGAGATTCGGCTCCCAAAATTACATCAAATAGACCAATTGTCAAAATTTTTTAGTTTGGTTTAGAGACATTGAGACAGGATTGAATGATTTTGTGCTCTGCGTTATTGATTAGGCTATTATTTTGCGGTTGCTTGTTTTTTGCAAAACGCATTTCAAACTTTTGTTTGATTAATTGCACTAAGTCATAATTAGAATTAAGTTTTAATCTGCGCATTGCAGCTAGCCAGCTTGAATTACGTACTAATACGCAACAGAATCACAAATAGTGCATAATAAAAAAACATAGACTTCAAACCATAGAACTCCATTTCTAAGTTATGAGCTTACTAAGTGCGAGCTTGATTTTAAAAAGTCGATTTCAGATCAGGCAAGAAAGATTTTTATTGCAAGCTTTACCGCTTTTGATGCTGTGCAAAAGTCATAACAAAAAAAACACATTTTCTCGAAACCATGTTTTAGTACTTACCATCTTCTTCGCCACTCTGAGCTCGAGTCAGTGAGGCAATAAGAAAAAGGAAAAAGGCTGAGAAGATTTTCATGTTTGAAAAAGTCAGATTCTACCAACACTAAAGTATATCAGCTAAAAACTTTAGCCATTCATAAAAATAAGTGTGCAATTTTATAAAATCATCAAATAATTATCATAAACTACATATAGTACACCAAACATATGTTGTAATGATTTTCCTTTTTTCGTAGCAGCGTCGTTTGCTGTGGGTTTTGTCATACGAACAATTATTTATAATATATTTAGCATATTTTCTACGATTGGTTTGGAGAAACTCGAGCTGCTTCAAACCAAGCAATAATTCTTTTTTCGATACTGGTTGCACAACAACTCTTACGCACATTGTAATCAAACATGTGGTTCCAATTTCTTTTAAAGTTTTAAGAATAACCTTAACTAGATTAACATACTTTGTGTTTAAAGAGCTCGTTATTTTATTTCCCCATACTTAGCCGTTAAGTTTTAATCAAACCGCAAATAAACAATCCCGTTTTGTACCAAGATTTTGCAAAAACTATCGCCTTATCATATGTAAACAAAACCAATTTTTCGCTTCTTCATCTTAGCGTTTTTTACGTTAGTTTTGTAACCGTGCAACCCTTTAAATACAAAAATTGCGTCAATACCGGAAATTGCTTGCGAGTACAGAAGGTTCAGATTTTTTGTCTTCAAGACTTTTGCCAAAAATTCAATTAATCAAACCTGAAAGCCTGCATTTAAAACAAAAATGCAGACGGACCGTTTCCTTTTCACGAGTTGAAAGAAGTTCAAAAAGTGGTTTTACTAAGATAGAACGAAAAAAAGACACGCGTCATTACATCGAGTGTACAATGTACATTAGGGCTATGAATTTTTGTCTGCAAATCGTTGATGTTAGAAGTGATGAACTTTTGTATGTTAATAACGAAAATTACTTTCGTTTTGCTTAACTTTAATAAAATCTGGCGCACATATGTCCCCAACAACTCTTATGATTCACCAAATGTCACATGTAAGCTACCCATTAAAACCGAACGAAAATGGATACGTAGCATGTATACTAGGGTTTTCAATTTAATTGCTAACGTAAACAAACAGTTAATTGCTTATTTTGGACAAACACAATTAATTGCCATTTTATAGCAAACAGTTAATTGGTAAACTATGACGTCATTTTTCTCAAAAACTCTTATATTGAAATGAGATGCCACGTTTGGGTATGTCACATAGTTTGGTTACACTGCACCAATTTGCTGTAAGCGACTAACATCTAGTAGGCTAAGCTGCAATTGTGAAGCGCTTTTTAAATGAAATTTCAATGAGTATTTTTTAAAGATTTATAAAATAGAACTGAGCTATTTTTTGTGGGGTGGTTAGTTGGAAACAAACTGGAGATCCTTTTTAAATAATTACTTTAACTTACTATTAACTATTAACTTACTATTACTATTAACTTGCTAATTGAAAAATTATTAAATTGGTGAGCAAATGCTGCAGCAAAAACCTGAGTGTGCCACAACCAAGCTGTAGTTTTTTGGTAACAGCTTGTGGACGTTTTACCCCGGATGGTCGTCTTATCAACGATCTTCGCTATATTCCATTTAGATTTTATTCTGATAGCTTTTAACCATGCAGTGACGCCTTAAGCTTAGCTTCTTGATCCTGCATTATTTTATTATTTCTGTCTTCTAACAACTGAAGAATTGACTTTATTGAAGAAATTTTACTTATAAGTGCGAAGCGATGCAAAGCAAAGCAACGTAAAATATTTCCAAAGCGAAATTGCTATTTACATCGACAGTAAACACTTTTGCTTGACGTCATTATTTCGCTCAAGACTCTTCGCTTCGCTCAATAAGTTAATTCCAATGTTAATAATTTATCTCGGATGAGTCGGAGTGTGGCTACTTTCAATAAAATAGTATTTTTTTAACCTTTTCTCAACCACTTTTACTTTTGTCTTTATCCAGCGCTGACCTGACAAGCCTAAGAGCCTGTCTACACTGTGCGTAAAATCGTCAGCTTACGAGCGTAACCTTAGTTTCTCTTAAACAAAAATTCGGGAAGCGCGACATACCACCTTACCAGCGTACAACTGCCAGTTGTTTAAAATAAACTAAGGTTACGCTCGTAAGCTGACGATTTTACGCACAGTGTAGACAGGCCCTAACCACTTAGCCTAGCCGTTGGCCCATAAGTTCCATTACTGTGAGCTAGCTTAGCAAAAATTATCCTCATTTGATGAGGAGCAACAACCCTATTCTTATCGCTGTTAGCTTTTATCTTTTTTCATTGAAATCGACTGTAAATTTTTAAACACCTTGCTTAATTAGTCGACACAATTTATTTTGCAAAACACGTCCTTTTCGTTGATTGAATCGTGCAAAATTCCAGCATTCACTATTCAGTTAATTACCATTGGTGTTGTTAAGTCACTTTGAATATGACTCAACAATTGCTCAATTGTGAGTCATGTGTAGGCTATATTCGTTTTGCAAACAAAATATTCGCATGGTAGTATTTTGCTTCGCGTGCAAAGTAAGTGTAAAAGGTATAATAAAAAACACAAATATAACATTTTGCTTTGCCTCGCACTTGGTGTAAACACGCCATGATTCCAAAACGTAAAAGTGCAATTAATTGCCCAATTTTAACAATTAACTGTAACTGGTATGAGCAACTTTTGAAGCAATTAATTGTTACAATTAATTGCTCCAATTAATTGTCTGAAAACCCTAATGTATACTGTAAACTGAATCAGTAAGTGGCACACCCAATCATATACGAATTAAGTTTGTTAGTCAAGGGAAGTCACGCGTTTAAGTTAATTTTTCAAAAACTACACCCCCAAATATTTGTAAGGTTTGACGAGTTAAAAAAATTTTTACCATGATACTGATTCTGTTTTGCTACTACGTTTGATCATGCTATGTCAACTGCTGATAGAACATAAGACCAATGAATGCTATGAAGAGTAGTGGCTGGTTAAAGGAGGCCTTGGTTAGTATATCGATTTTGCTCGTTTAGAAATATTGGAAACTAGATCAAGCTTCTGCCCACATCAAGTCTCACATCACTTTACACCATAGGTGGGCACAAGTCCGTCAATCGATCATCTGTTAATAACGAAGCTAACTTTTTCACTAACTCGTTAATTCGTTAAATGTTTTTTCATGTTAACGGACTAAATTAACTTCTGTTAAGTTGTGTTAACGGACTAAATTAACTTCTGTTAAGTTTTGTCAACCTTCGTTAAGATTTTTATCGTTAATATCTTGCACTATTCATTCATCGTACCGGTACAAACCAGTGTGCACTGGTAACACTTGTTGCGTATTAGCACAAGTGTTTTAGAAGAAAACGAAGAAAGGAGCTCTTTTTTGCGTCAAATAATAAGCTGCAGCCTCACAGGTCTATTTAGTATCGCTGTTCACAATTTCCAAAGATTTTCCGATCGCAGCTTCGTTAGTGCATTTGAACTTATTTTTATCTTGAAATTAGATTAGACTATAAAATGTAACTTCCAAAACACAAACAGACCACCATAGCAATAAATATTTCCTTGCAATTAGGTCAACAGCGTCAATACGTGTCCTGGAAGCGAGTGAATAAAAAGAAATGTAAATTACATGCAAAATGTTAACGGATTAACGGATTTTATTAACTTCCGTTAATTAAATCTGAAAATAACGGATTGACGTTAACGGAAGTGTGAAGTTTGTTAACGGACTAGTGATTAACGAAGCTAACGTTTTGCATTAACTTGCCCACCTATGCTTTACACCAACCTATCGACTGTAGAGTCACATTTCTGACTTCTCTGTATGAAGAACGCCGACATCCCTCCATTACATTTTGCCTTTTGATTACAACTTTTCAATGCATTTCTTATTGTTCATGAAATTTCACATCTTTTCTTCTCGTTTTTTGATTTTTTCATTCATTCTGTTTTTATGTTTTTTTTTTGGATCTCTTTTTTGAGTCAGAACTCAAATGGCATGATTTAAAAAAGGCCATCTAAATGCATGTACTCAATTCACTCATCAAAAGATTGAATGCATCTTGTTATGACGCCGCAATTACACTTGTACTATAAGATCATTCTAGCGTCTATGTACAGTATTAGCTTATTTACTAGAATGAAATCAATTGGTATCAACTAAAGCTCGTATAATCCAACTTGCAATGGCACTTTTCTAGAATTAGCCGTAATTAAAAAGACGGCCATTTTAATTTCTTGCTGAAAAATAAAAAAATTTTAATCGCTTAAAATTAGCTTAAAATCTATAAGAAATTAACGCCTCACGTCAATTAATCAGCGACTCTTGCCATTAAAACTACTACTACTTAAAACGATAAATCATTATTTCTCTTGTTGTATGTGCAATCTCCCTTGCCAAATTAATTCTTTAACTTTAATTAATTCTTTATCTCGCAGTCTCCCTTACTAAATTAATTCTTTAACGTTAATCGTTTGTTCATATTACGTGAATTTTGTGGCAAAAATAAATAAACTTGAACTTAAACTTATAAGGTGGAAAAATAAATTCCTTTACTCTGCTCTAATATCTTGTCATAGATGAACTGTTACTGTATAACGTATGCTATCAAAAATCAACTACAACTTGTACGTAGAATTTGAATAGATACCACAAACTTATAAGTTGGGCCGGACTTTGCAAATCAAGTTTGGATTTGAGCCAGGTCTTCGAATTCGATTGATTTTTACTGAGGTAAGTTCGAGTTCAAGTTCGGCAAAAATATTGTTTCGAGTTCAGGCTGACAAAAATACTAACTCTACTTTCGACTTAATTGCTCGCTTTTTGTTTACATGCTAGTTATCTAGGTTGCCGCGGTATAAAGAAGAGAGCGACAATCTCTAGTTACGTGGCATGATCACCAAAAAATTGTTTTGTCCGACAATTCTCAATCTTTAAATTTCATTTTAACGAACTGGAACAGTTTTTATCGAGTTCGAGTTCAATAAAATTATTTTTTCGAGTTCGCAGCCCTGATTTGAGCCGGGTTCGGACTAAAGATAAACATATTCAAAATAACTTTGCAACACTAAACAAAGACTTCATTTAAGCATCTGTACAATAATTGTTATTAGACAACCCTTTTTGAATTCGTCACAATTTGTTAATAAGTAGTTCTATTTAGTCACAGCAGACTAAAGTTATAAAACGCTTTTAAAACCTAATTTAACTTTTATGCTTTTTCGGCCAGGTTTGGGCTTCAAACCATTGTTCGGTTTCAGGCCGGATTCAGGCTTATTTTTCGGGTATTTCTTTGCAGTTAGATAGTGAAAAGATTGTGGAAAAAAACTTTAACGCAGTATGTTGGCTCGTACTTGAGCGACGACAGCACCGCAATTTGTATGTGCGAAGTTAAGTTACTTTTTTTGTTTTCTCTTTTGCTTTTGGCTTGCTTGCATAAATACCTAGCCAAACTTGAGCGTGATTTTGAATTCAAGTATGATGAAATACAAGAGTGGCATGTTGTAACCAGACATATATGACATCTGTCATTCATTCATCAGTGTCAACTTAATATGATTTTGGTCTGAGCGTACTTTTTAGCAAGAACTAAAAGATTGGTTAAATGCATTATACTGTAAATGAGATCATTTGATAGATGCACGACAACCGTTTTGGGACACGACTACTTGAAAAAATGTTAAGCTGATGACCTTAAAGCGCCTACCTATACACTTTTTTTTCACTAAAACCAGTAAATTTTGAATTGAAACTGGCTGTTCTTAAATTTGCACAAAATTTCAGCCGTTTTTGTTAGCGTTTTTATGTTGGAGAATAAAGTGCCACAAATTTATTCTTACTAGGTTAAAAGTACTATATTGTTATAATACAGATCATGATTACTGTTTGACTAATCAACAACGGTAATATGCTAAAAATCAAAAAAGCTTCTGTTGATGACTTACAAACGTACAGTATACTGACCTTTCTTCTTAAATGCTTTTTTTTGTCTTCCGAACCTGACATTGCTCCTAATTTTTTCTTAATTTTTGTGAAAAGATGACCCCGGTGTTCTTATAAAATTCTTCTTATAAAAAGTGTAGCAGAAAAATCTTTCAGAATTTCAAGATTCTATGAGTTAAATATATTTATTGTTACAAGAACCCATGAAGACCCTTATTTCCGGCGAGAATCTTTTTATTTAAAAAGTATTTGTAAGACTCATACTCGAAGCGTGAATAAAAAGCTTCAGTTCTTGAACTTTAAATTTTACGGGTTAAAATTTATTCTAACACAACTTATAGTACAATAATTTCAAAAATATCTCAATTTGATCGCTTGCGATTTAAAATAATCATGATGCCAAACTCAATTTTCTTTGAGTTTAATTTAAAAACATACAACTCTTTTGGAGTGAAAAAACATGATACAAAAATTGTAAAAGAAAATATGAATAAGACACCCCTGATTATGGGTGAAACTGGCTGTAGAGTTTTAAATCCCTAATTTTGGACGTAAACGGTGTTATGTTGCGATATTCGCTCTGGCCTACGCTGTCGAGCATGGTTGGATTCAAACTCCACACGTCATAAAAAAAATGTGTTAAAATAATGCTTTTGTCCACCAAATGGACTTAAGTTTTTTCAACTATCAAGCATGAAAAAATCTTGAACTTGAAAAATCAAATTTCACTGGCAGTTCTCCCGTTGGCTAATAAACTTGGCAGTTACAAAATTTTATAATGAAGTTAGTGTCGGGTTGGATTTTGGTCAGGACATTAAGTGTCTACTGGAATGAAGTTGGCTCCTTTTCTATACTGTTTGAACTTTCAAATCCCAAATATGGCTTGTGCTCTGTGCATAATGTTGCTAAACAATATCTAAAAGCAGATAAGCAATCGTGTTTAAAGTTTGAGCCAAAGGGCTGTGGCTGTTTTTTTATTCAAGGTCAGCGCTAGTAGAACCAGAGTCGGACTTACATCGCGCGAGGCTTCTGGCACTTTGGGATATTTGTTATTTCCGGCCCAGCATAGCTGAAGGCCGAAAAAAAAGTTCTTTCCATCAGAGAGGTGGAAAAGAAGATATTCCAACCAGAGCGCGGAGCCTCTGACACTGTGCTATTGTACCGTATGGCAAAACCTGCTCTGGATGGGGCAAAGCACATAGTCAAAACTCGCAAAGTTTTACCCAACAATTAAAAACTTCATCAGTGACATAATCGATTTCTAGTTCTACTGAGGAATTGTTCATACCATTATACACGAACAACCAAAATTCAAACTTAATTGAAATGCAAGTGGAATTGCGACATCGTTTTTGCCAAAATCTACAAATTGCTAGTGACGTCATTGCAGTAACGCTACCATCCCAAAACAAAAATTAAATAGAATACCTAGGTTGATATTCATCTACAGACACGTGTTTCGTGGTATTACCGCTTTTGAGTGCAACTAGATTTCGTTGATAACAAACGCGCATGCAAACTCAATGATCTTGTGAAGAGCCTATTTGAGAAGCAGATTCCAATTTTACACAAACACCCCGTTCCCATTTCCAGTTTCACTTCCTTTTACTGTTGCTAATAGGCTAATGCCGTAAGAATGCAAACTTGAACTTAAAAAAACTCGGTTGCTTTGCCGAGCTCGTACCTGAAAAAAATATTTTTTATGAACTCGATCTTGAACTATAATTATTGAAATATGTTTTTGTTGATGTTGAACTATTTGAAGTATGAGTTGAAATATTTTCTGTTAGAGGGAAATATCTTTTGTTGCTTACGCCGTGTAAATTGAGATTGTCGTTCATTTGTTTATGCCGCCATGGTGATCTAAAGAACAACACGTGTACAAAAAGAGAGCTATATAAGTCGAAAAGTAGACTTATTATTTTTGTCAGCCTGAAGTTTAATTCAAAAAACTTATTGATTTTTTGACAACCTTGAACTCAGACCTGCTAAAAAAGGCTAAACTGGAATTCGAGCTTGAATTTAAATAAAAATCGATCGAGTTCGCAACCCTGCCAAGAACAGGTATCATAATTATCAACAATTGTCCTATACTATGCAAAATTTGTTTGTACAGGTTTGCGGAGCTACAACAAGGAACCGCTTTATGTTAATTTTTGTTGTACAAATTCTTGATACTATGTTACAGATTTTGCTCGAGCGAAACTGTGCAAAATGTTTCTAAATAATATTTCATGACATAATGAACCAAAGCTCAAGTGCTTAATCGGGGCCGTATTTTAATTAATCTTGAAATGTTTTTTCATTTAACTAAATGAAATTATTTCATGAATTTTCAGATCATGCGCACATTACTTTAATTGCACTTTTAATGTTTTTTTGTCTAACGGTCGAATAACCTTATTTAACCGCATGCACTTCAACGATTTTTCACTTTTTTCCAATTTTAAGTGTTTTGGCAGCCTCAACCGAAATGACCCTGCAAAAATATTTACAAAAGAAAGCAGCCATTTCATACAAGAAAGATCGTCATTTACATTGTACTCTAGTAGCCGTATTACGAAAATCATGACTTCTGGTTGGGTGGTGCCAATTTTTAAGCCGGTTTTAAAATTAATTAAGATTCACAGCCAAATTAATTAATTTCCTTGCTTCATTTAAAATTACAAGCATATAGTTGCCAGATAGCTACAATAAGTTTTTTAAACATTTTATTTATTATTTCGAGACGAACTTAGTCTTCTACAGCACAATTTGCCAAATTGCTGTGCTACAAGGTTAGCTTAATAATTTAATTTTGATGTTTTAACGTTTGCAGGCCAGAGTTTTAATATTTGATCGTTTTGCGCGCTTCTGGCCGGCCTAAAGGCTACCAGCGCGGAAGCCTAAGGAAGAAACACCAGAACGGCGACTACTTGAAAACAAGCGATGCGAAAAAGTTTTATTATTATCAACTATTATTATTATCAATTGTTATCAATATCGCAGTACTGGATTTATAGCTAAACTTTAGCGTGCAAAGAGACATCCTCTCTTGCTCAAGTGGATAGAGCAATGGACCGGTAATCCAGAGGCTGCTGGTTCGAATCCTGGGGAAAGATTACTTTTTCGAATTAATTGTTTTTAAGTAATCGCCGTTCTGGTGGCTCTTCCCTACACGCTTCCGTGCTGGTAGCCTTTAGGCCAGAAGCATACAAAACTATTAAAAGGTTAATATATCGGATTCCATTTCCACGTTCTTATGATTCCATTTCCACGTCATTATGTGGTTGCAGACAGCGGAGCAATAAAACTTTTAGCACATGAGGTGTTAAATCAGTGGAGACTCAATCCCTCTGTTCAAAAGGCATTTGCTGCCTCTGTTCTTGCAATTGGCCGTACGTTGTTTCACGTAATCATTGTTAGCGCATTATGTTATACCCACGATTGTGTTATGAGTATTCTTAAAACGATATTTGAGTACAGTTTTCTTAAAACCCAGTTATAGTCAGTAGCGTAGCCAGGGGGGGGGGCGGGGGGGGCTCGAGCCCCCCCCATTGGCTTGTGAAGTATGCAAAAAAGCATGTTTTTTGTGCTTTTGAGGCCGATTTTCTGTGAAAAATGGAAAATAGCCCCCCCCATACAAAAAGAGCCCCCCTCAAACGTTTGAACTTGCGAAATTGGGTGAAAAATCGCCCTGAATTTTGGCGAAGACCTTTTTTTTTTTTTTTTTTTTTTTTTTTGGAGATCACCTAATTTTGGGCGGAAAAAACCTTTGAATTTCCGATCTCTCCGAGACATTTCGTCTCAAATTTCGGACAAACCATCTGAAACTGATTTAAGGTCAATGAAAATTCGAGTCAAGGTCGTTTGCACACTTCTCACTCTTTCAAAATAGCCCCCCCCTTTTCCAAATCCTGGCTACGCGCCTGGTTATAGTCTATTTGCCACAATCAAAGCTATACAAACATGATTTTTTTTAGCTTTTCAAAAACATTCCTACAATTTGCTTCGAAAAATTAGTCGAAAAAGCACTTAGTACTATTGAAACAACCAGCCTAAATTAAAGACCTGCAAACTCAAGAAAACGTGCTTATTGTTGAGTGTTGTGTGATATCTGATCCACAGTGCCACCTGATTTATGGACAAAATTGTGCAGAATAACTGAAAGTTATTAGGATATAATAAGCAAAAGAAGCTCAAAAACTTGCACAAAAACTTTGATTAATTTCTCGAGGTAAGAAAAATCGGTTGTCATCGTGATCTGATACCTTTGTATCGTGAAAAAAATATATTGAAAACGTTTTTCGTAACACAGTACACGTCACAAGTAAAAATTAACCGTCTGGACAACGCTGTTGAGCCTTTTTCTTTTTTTTAATCAGTTAAATTCAAACTCAAACATTGAAAACGCTTTTCGAATAGACGCGCAACATTAGGGATCGAAAAGTCTAAACCGTCTTCTGCTAACACACGTATCACCATACTTTTTTGATTTGGTGTGTAATTTTTGGAACTTGTTCAAGTATACCTTTCTGACCCTTTGTGACATACCTGTCAAAAATTGATTAATGTATCATGAAAAGCAAAGACTTCCAATTGAAATCAGTGGAATAAAATTAAAACCTTGATTTGGTTTATTTTTTTCGTGTTTAAAGCTGCAAAGTTTGCCAGATGTTTCTGCTGGCTGCTGGGCCTATTGAAAGAGTTGCTGTCTACAAGTTGAAGATATTTGTACCTACCACCGGTTGAACCCACTTCAACAACGTGAAACTAAAACCCAAAAGCTGTGATTAATTTGTAAAAAGCAGTCAAAATGAGACGTGTCCTTGCATCGATATTGACACTAGTGCCAAGTTTAAAGATAAAACGGCTTAGAAGGCCCAGTTTTCCTAACTTATACGGCAGCGTTTAATTTTCTTTTGATTAATCGGTTAACTTAATGTTTTCTGGTCAACTTGCACCTAACAACTTTTATTAATTTCCTGAAGCGTGGGTCAACAGTCTGACTCATATAAAAGATGAAAATTTTCTGAAAAATTCAGACAAACAGAAAAGAGCAGAATCTGCTGCTGTTCATACCCAGAGACCGTAAGCTGAATTAATGCCAACCAAACCCCGCCTAGGATCTAGCGGGCTATAGCAGTTTAAAATGAAACTACGGTAATATGAAGGTAGAAAGTTAAAGACTAGCGCTTAGCAGAGGTTGAGTCCTCGAGGACGCCCTTGGCCTCGGGGACGTTCTCGAGAACACATTTTGAAATCCTTGGCTTTGGCCTTGGCCTCGAAGCTCAAGTCCTTGTCCTTGGCCTCGAAGCCTACAAGTTCTCAAAAACGTCCTGTTCTCGGGTCGAGGACAGCATTATTTTTTGATTAGTTAAAAAGGAAAATAACCTAACAAAAGACAACATAACTTCTACTCAGTCAATTCATTGTTTCCTTTCTTTATTTGAAAAATAATACAATGTGACAATCAACTAAGCAAGTCATATTAAACCTTATTTTAATGGCATTGTGTGAAAGCTTTAATCGGAGAATGAGGGGGCAAAAAGCATTGTAGAAAAGTGTTGTTTTTATTTCTGCTTGTACTTCAGGTGCAGGCGGTACAAACTCAAAGCACAAAAGCCATCCAGAATCATCACAAAGAACCCGAGGATCCGAACGCAAACAATTTTGAGTTACTAATGCTAAAAACATGACCAAGCCTATTCTGCTGGCGAATTCAGCAGAAACTATGTGTACTGTGGCAATGAAATACAATGCAGTATTTCCAGGGAAGGCATATTGATATCATACTACAGTATAGTATGTTAGCATATAGCTCGATATAACTAACAAAACGTATCTTGAGAACGTCAACTTGATCTGAAATTACGCGATCCCGAAGAATTTGTTTTGAGATAAGAAAGAACATTGGCAAGCGGTCTAGGGGTAAAAACTACATCCTCTAAACAATTTGTGTGTTGAAAATCGCCGCTAGAAATCCCAAATAACAAACTATTGGATCACAACAAAACGCTGCATGAAGAATTTTAAGAAATTAAGTGGGAGGTTAAATATACCTATAATTGTTCGAATGCTTAGAGTACTTAATAAATTTTTTACAACACGTCATGAAGATGAAGAAGCGAAGCTTCCGCAAAAAATTTGGGCATTTTTAGAAAAACTAATGTTTTATTATTTTTTCGTTTCTACAATTGTGGACCCTTTGAGGTGGACCCGCGGCAAATGCCTCCAATGCCTTCCTCTTTAATACCACCCTGCTGGGACCCTCAGTTATTTTGTTTTTTATTTTGTAATTAAGCACTTTGTGTTAAATTTAGCAAAGTGTCTTTTGGTCGCTGAAACGTTCGCGATCATTCATTGACAGGCATAAAAATATAGAGAAAAGATTGGCTTAAAATTAGAGTTGGAAAATTGTGAAAAACTAAAGTTTTTCTAACTTAGCATTTATGGTATTTTCTTTTCAAATTGCTTTGAAAATCTAAATGCCTAATCTTCTTTAAAGTCACAAAATTGCTATTTTTTCCAAAAGAAAATTACCAAAATTGTTTACCGGGGGCTACAGCCCTCCCCTTCATTGGTCTCCCTCCTAAAATGCAAAACAAGGAAAATATCACGTTTTTAGCACTTCTAAGACTGTCTTTTGCACTGGAATAGACTCAAAAAATGATTTAAAGCATATTTTGAAACGTTTATTTAGGAGGAGGGGAGGCAAATTCGTCAAAAATAAAACTCATAAAAACTCTAAAAAATGGCCAAAAATTGGTATTTAAATTTGATCGCTTATTGAAAAAGATCTAGCATAGGTTTCATGAAAAAATGCATAAGCTCTAGAATTTGGGGGAATTCTATACAGTTATAGTTAATGTCCAATTACTACTCTCAAATTTCCTTTCATTAGTCCCCCTAATTATATCTTTCTCTATAAAATATAGACGAAATGGATTACTCCTTGAACGTTTTATTAAATTACCGTTGTAGGATTTTATGCTTTTTAACCGGCCGGTTGGTCGAGCGGTAACGCGTTCGTCTCTGGAGCGGGAGGTCCGAGGTTCAAATCTCGGGTCGGTCAAATCGGACACAGTGTTGCCAACGGCTCGCCTCCGCTGCGACGTTTCTTCGAATGGAGCTGTGTTGCCCGGGCGCAATGACGCGGAGATGGGCCCCGCAAACTCGTTACACGCTTCGGCGTACTACATCGAGTATAATGAAAGATTTGATTGATTTGATGTATAATAGGAGAACTGAAATTTTAGCAATAGCTACCTACCACATAGCCCATATATGCAACTAGTTAATCATGTTTTTGCACTGCTAATTTCTATGCCACGTTTTAATAGCATTAATTTTTATCAAAATAGGCCAAAAATGAAGTTGTTTTTGCCCAAAAACTAAAAAAGATAATACGCTGAGAGCTCCGTCCACAGACCACTGAAAAAGGCCCAATTGCACATTTCTAGCTACGCGCCTGATCAGTGGACATTTTGCATCAGGGCCCTAACTGATAAAGTTAAGGACTAAAAATTGACCATTTCTATAATTACGATTTAGCTATATTGCCATTTATGAGTGATGGTCTTGTTTTATTACCACGATACAGCTACGATATACCCTAATCAACATCAGCTGTTAACGTGTAAAACTTCAAAATGGTATTCATTATTATTTTAAAAAACTACTATTTTCGAATATTAATCAAAAACGTAACGAAATGCAATACCATAAGCACTATTATGGAAAAATTATGGAAAATTTACCGACCCTAATTTAAAAACTTTGTGTCCTCGATTCCCTGGCCTTGGCCATTCCTGTCCTTGGTTTCGAGAGGGTCTGTCCTCGAAAAGTCGGTCCTTGGCCTCGAACGTTGTGTCCTCGACTCCACCTCTGGCGCTTCGTGCATTTGCGCCATTGTTAAAACGCACTGAGAGAAACAGCTTTACCCATGTTTGTTGGGCAGTGCGTAACAATGCGTGCTATAATGAGTGTAATGATTTTGCAGAAGTGAATTCTCGTCAGTCATCAGTCGTCACTGACTGCGAAAAAAGTAAACAAATGAACAAAACGTTTGAGAATAATTATGCATTATGACGTAGCGCGACAAACCATGACGTAAAATTACTTAACGAACCAAATATCAATTTTAAATTAAATTAAATTGCCGTTGACCATTACATTGGTGTTTGACCATTACATTTCGATTTCAAACGTTCAAACATACTGTATGTTGGTTTAGGTTATATTGCAAACTGAGCTAGGCAAGCTACAGCATGGCACTTAAGGTGCGTTTGTACAGGCGCGCAGCGAAGGTTGGCAGTTAACCTTTGCGAGTGGTCACTGACGTCACTTGCTCAAAATAGGCCAATCGTTGATCACCAGTTTTGTCTAACTGAAGCTGAGCAACCGCTTGCGAAGATTGCGACCTGTTGCAAATTAACCTTTCACAAAATGTTGATGACGTTAAATTTTGGTTGCTTCGCGTCACTTCGTTTTGCTTCGCGTCCAGTGTCAACACACCTTGACTTTCTGCACCAGAATTAATTTTGATAAAAGTGATGTGTTACATAAATCCAAAGCATTTTCGGAATTTCCAAAGCTTTGCTTTCAGTGATAAATCCATACCTCATTGAAAGAACAAAAACAGCTATTTGCTACTTAGCAGGCTATTTCTTTCAACAGATAAAGAAAAAAAATTTGCACTCTCTTGTTTACAGAAGTCAAATTGCATTGACTGAAGGAGAAATTTGGTGAGATAAAAATATTAACATTATTTGACTAATTCCTGAATTTAATGTCATATGCACCTGTCCACCGTAGATTAACTTTGATCCGCGAATCATCAGTTTTGCACCTTCTACACCGTTTAAGTTATTGCATTAGAATAAACTGAATTTCCAAGTTCAGAGAAGTTATTTTTTTATTACATAATCATTTTAGCAATTTGCCGAGCCATTTCTCCAAATTTTTTACCAAAAGTTTTGTTAATCCACGGAACAAAGTTACACCAAGTTGGTACATACACTACCCTTACTCTACAATGAAATCTTAAAGATAGCTTTAGGCCAGAACGAATTTCGAGTTTACTCCACTCGAAAAAAGTCAACTTCTGAGGATGCTCAACGTTTTCAGCAGAGCGAAACGTCAAGGTAATAAATTAGCGGTATGCTAATCGTGTGCCTTTTACCGGAAGAACAGTTAGTAGGCTATAGCCTACTTATAGTATCGATCCACTCGAAAAAGCTTTTGTAGCACGTATATGGTTATCACCTAGCTTTGTTCTCAAATCAAATCAAATGTTTCATTATATTTGATGTATTACGCAGAAACATGTAACGAGTTAGCGGGGCCTATCTCCGCGTCATTGCGCCCGGGCGACACAGGTCTTTTTGAAGAAATGTTGCAGCGGTGGCGAATTTTTGGCAACACGGTATCTGATTCGACCTGCCCGGGATTTGAACCTCAGACCTCCCGCTTCAGAAACAAACGCGTTACCGTTCGTCCAACTGGCTGGTTTTTCTTTAGGTAATACTAAAATTAATTGCACTTTTTTCGCTGGTCATAATCTTTACTAACTTAATTAGCAAAAGCTTTGGTAATAGCTTGATTTGGTCTTCTTAATCGCACCATGAAGTTCCGGCTGGTTATCCTTGGTCTGGTTCTTATGGTTGGAATTGTCCATCCTCAAGAAGGTACGTTTATTAGCAGCAAAATTTATGTTTTGTTTTTTCCTTTTGATTACATGATTTTGCAGTAGCTATTTGTGTTATTGCTACTGCTTTGCGAATGATGTTCTTAGAGGCAAGATTTGATTGGCTAGTTTCATATAATAATTCATAATAATTCTTTAACTCTATTTTAGACTAGGAAGGGGGAAAATTCCCCCTCTCGTTTTTTGGTTTGTAAAAAATCCCTTTGTAAACAAGCTTTTTCCTTTGACTTAACTTGAATTTGAGTCAAATATATTAAAAAATACAAAGTGACTTGGCGCACGGAACGTGCGCGGTTAAACAAAGATTCCGATGACGTCACTCGTTTTCGAATATTTTTTTTTATTGTTACGATTATAGGTCTGGGTTAGGGTTTAGGTTAGGGTTAGGGCTAGGCTTAGAATTAGGGTTAAGGTTTAGCGTTAAATTTTTTAGGGTTTACTACGAAATGTCTGCGCGGACGGAGCGTGCGCCTTTTTTCTAAAAATTAAACCCAGAAAATATAAAGCTACTGCGATAAGGGAAAGTTTTCCAATTCTAAGGTTTGCGAAAGTCACTATTCTGAAACCCAAGCCTTGAATGTAGAAACAAGATTTTCATTGAGCACCGCCAAATGATATTTTCAATTTAGCAAAGCCGAAATATTTTGTAACCGCAAATTTGAAAACTTTTTTGGTCACTTCTAGACAAAAAACTCACAAATTAAGAGTAATTGCCTTCGGAAATATTTTATTTTTTTACGACAATGATAATAATATGTAATGATGGAGAGCAAAGCTTAGTAGACAGCATTATACGAGAAAAATAATATTATCAGTGGTCGGGAAAAAATTCTAATTTTGCTTTTGCTTAGTTGAAAATTTTAATGACAAAAGTCATTAAAGAATTTTAGCCTATATCCGTAAATTGGGTGCTCAAAATTACCAGTTGAGTTAGCCTAATTCCTGGATCATACAATTTCTTGCACTGTATCGACTTCTCTTATCACTGATGACGGAGTCGGTTGACTCCGAAACACGGGACAATGCACGCAATAAGGGTTTGGCCTCACTTGCGTCGTTTGGGGTTTAAGCGATTACTCATTGTAGACGTGGAGACATCATGAAGATGTTGTCAAATGAATTAGGATTGTAAGACATGGTATCTCTGTGAACTATTAAATTCGTTTTGCTATTTTCACTTCACGAATAACATCATCATTTTGAAGCCTTTGCTTTACAGAAACCGTCACAAATGCTCAACGAAGATTTCAAATTAATGTGCTTAGGAGCAACATAGCGGCTGACAAAGTAACTCTTGCAAACACGATAGACGCAATCAAAAATGTGAGGCTTGTGGTTATCCCCGATCTCGAGGAGCAATTGGCAGCACTTCGACAAAATGGAGGCAGTGATGATGAAATATCAGCCGTCAACGACAACATCCAAGCCCAAATAGCGGAAATTAGGCGATTACGAGGAGACAGAGAGCTTCTGAGAGGGTTCATTCAAGCGCATCGAAATGACATTCGCCAGCTTCGTCTACAAATTCAACAAAATTAATTCGTAGAAGTGGGAGTACAAACGTGCAATAAAAACAAGCAACTTTTGTAACTAATTGTTTTTTCTTTTTTCTTTTCTGAAAATATCATTTGACGTTTTTACCAGATTAATTGTCGTTCAGTCTATTTGAAGCTGATAGAGTAACATACCACAGCAAAACTTCCAATGAATAGGGTTTCGTGCTGAAGAAGTTGATTGCTTTGATGCGGTTTGTGACCTTGTTAATTTTTCGTTTTTTTGTAATTGTGTTTAAACATGATTTGCTGTACTTTACTTTTAATTTGTAACATTTGATTATATTACTTCAAAGGGCACGAGAAGGTGAAAACATACAAATAGTAGAGGAGATAAGTTGAAAGTCGTTCACTTGCGGAATAAAGTGTGAAATTTGGCGCAAACCTTCCCCCAGGGTAAGTATAACGATTTCCGAAGGGGAGCCAAAAAATTGGGCTTGGGCAACTCCTACAAACGGCCCCTAAAAATATGCTCTAGCTCCACCTTGTGGTTAAACAAAATTTCGTTGTTGTAAACAAGCTTATAATACCAACTGATGATTTTACGACTTTATTTTATTGTTTTTGCAAACTAGAATATTTTGGCATGCCATGGCGTCATTTTTGCCAAAAATGTACAATGGCAAGCAAAATGTTGCTCCAATGGGTGGAGTCTCTCATTGATATCAAACTTTGTTAATTGTTTCAATTATTAGATAGACAACTAGGGTAGCTTAAATTGCGTCACTTTGTGACGTAATTATGACGTCAAGTTTGCCAAAAATTCCAACAAAACAACAGCAATAAATTGCTTGTAAAAAATATCAGTTGAATGACGAAATTTTGCAATCAGCGTATTAGTTCAAGATACAATAGCTGCTTATAACAGATGATGTCATTTAATGACGATCTTATGTCTGGTGATGTCATATTGCTGTGTTTTGTCCTTTGCAGCAAAATTGGCAAAAAAACAGTATGTGCTTTGTGTAACAACAATTTAAGGCCGTGGGCGTAACAAACTATTAAATTAAAACCAAACGTAAATTGTCAAAACGTAGTTTAGTTATGTACGATACACCCCGAGATGCATCCAACGGTATCATTTTAAGTTGCATCTGACGCCAAAAATGATAGCCATTTTTTTTGTGCGTCATTCCCTTGATTGTTCTTCGATGCGGATAGTGAGACTCCCTTAACAAAATTCTGCTTGCACTCGTGGATATAATGTAAACAATGTTTTAGAATGTAATGTTGTGTATTACCGATGCTTACAAGGTAATGAATGTAAAGCAAGAATTATGTGCTTCAAAAAATGTCGATCATTGCTGTTTTCTTGATTGTTTTTACTAGCTTTCATAGTCCATTGATACAGTTTCTTAAGCAAGCACTTACTTCTGTGCATATAATTTCGTTCGTTGCACCCTTGCAATAGTTCTTGCACCTGCATTTAAATAGGATACGACAAGCTTTCGAAGCTGCCGGCAAGGTAGTCCAAACAGGACAAAATCCCAATTTTGCTTCTTGCCAATCCATGGACTAGAGTCAGCTAAACTTGAAAATGGAAGTATTATTAAACACTGCCTCCATTTAATGACTTGGAAAGCTGATCGTTTAATGTGCTGTTTCAAAGCATCCAACATTGGTAGTATATTTTCTACGGTTCTTCCTCTATTGCAAACAGAATTCTTCTAGCAACATTGATTTTGCATGAGTTGACAGAAGAACTGCACAGGCTCAAAACAAACTGTTTCAGTGCCTAAAAATCAAACTCAGATATTTGTGAAGGGCAGTTGATAGAAGATACTTTTGCAAAAGTAGGATCAAGTATCCTTCTCAAATATCTGAGTTTGATTTTTAGGCACTGAAACAGTTTGTTTTGAGCCTGTGCAGTTCTTCTGTCAACTCATGCAAAATCAATGTTGCTAGAAGAATTCTGTTTGCAATGGAGGAAGAACCGTAGAAAATATACTACCAATGTTGGATGCTTTGAAACAGCACATTAAACGATCAGCTTTCCAAATCATTAATGGAGGCAGTGTTTAATAATACTTCCATTTTCAAGTTTAGCTGACTCTAGTCCATGGATTGGCAAAAGATAAAATCGGGATATTGTCCTGTTTGGACTACCTTGCCGGCAGCTTCGAAAGCTTGTCGTCAAGGATGGCAGTACGGTACGGTACGGTACCTTGGTACGGTACGGTACGCCTCAATTTTTGCTAAGAAATACGGTACGCTGGTACGGCACGTTTTTTTTGTAATGGTATGGGTACGGTACGTTGGTACGGTACGCCTTTTTCGTAAAGGTACGGGTACGGTACGTTGGTACGCTTTTTTAATTAAAAACCCCAGACTTTTTGCACATTACGCTGGCTTTTTGTAAACCGAGGCAAAAAACTGCTAAAACCGACGCTAAATGTGAGGAGTGAGGTTGCTGATTTATAGGCTAGTGATTTTAAAGTCACTTAAAGTTGCGAATAGCTAAAAGCAAGCATTGCAGTACGGTACGGTACGTAAGCACGGTACGGTACGCCTCAATTTTTGCTAAGAAGTAAGGTACGCTGGTTCGGTACACCTTTTTTGTAATGGTACGGGTACGGTACGCTTCAAAATTAACTGAAGTACGGTACGCTGGTACGGTACGGTTCAAGGTGCGAGGTACGTAGTACGCAAATTCTGAACGTACCGTACCGTACTGCCATCCTTGCTTGTCGTATCCTATTTAAATGTAGGTGCGAGAAATATCGCCAGGGTGCAACGAACGAAACTGTATGCGGAGAAGTATGCGCTTGATTTAAATTCATTACGCTGTAAGCATCGGTAATACACAGCATTACATTTTAAGACATTGTTTACGGTATATCCAGGGGTGCAAGCAAAATTTTACTAAGAGAGTCTCACTATCCGCATCAAAGAAAAGTCAAAAAAAAGACACACAAAAAATATGGCCATCATTTTCGACGTCAGATCATAAGACTTTTTGTTTAGTAGACTAAAAACAAACGCGCGAAAAAAAAGAAAGGAGCATTGAATGGAAAAAGTTTGCTCTTGTTGCAAACGCTTTTTGCGGCCACGCGTATTCAACTGGCTTGATTGGGCATGATCATAAAAAACGTGAACCTTGAAGAAAAAAGTCACGCTGATGAATCTGTATATTTTAGAACAAGTGAACTGTGAAGAAAAAAAGACTAAATTGCCAGTTTCCAGTCTACTAATAAAGATCGAGTCTATGGTCAGATTTAACTTAAATAACACCGTTTTTTTAACTTTTGGCTCTAATTTGGAACCATTGACTCGAAACCACGTTGCTAGGGCGCAAACTGCTTAGTAACCTGGAATACATCTCGGGGTATACCATACATAACTAGACAACGTTTTGACAATTTACATTTAGTTTTAATTTAATAATTTGTTATGCCCACGTCCTTAGATTGTTCCTACACAAAGCACATATTGTTTTTTTGCCAATTTTACAGCAAAAAACAAAACACTGCAATATGACATCGCCAGACATAAGAACGTCACTGAATGACATCATCTGTTATAAGCAGCTATAATTGCAAAATGTTGTCATTAAGCTGATATATTTTCAACAAGCAATTTATTGCTGTTGTTTTGTTGGAATCTTTGGCAAACTTGACGTCATAATGACGCCCTAAAATGACGTTGTCTGTTATAAGCAGCTATTGTATCTTGAACTAATACGCTGATTGCAAAATTTCGTCATTCAACTGATATTTTTAACAAGCAATTTATTGCTGTTGTTTTGTTGGAATTTTTGGCAAACTTGACGTCATAATTACGTCACAAAGTGACGCAATTTAAGCTACCCTAGTTGTCTATCTAATAATTGAAACAATTAACAAAGTTTGATATCAATGAGAGACTCCACCCATTGGAGCAACATTTTGCTTGCCATTGTACATTTTTGGCAAAAATGACGCCATGGCATGCCAAAATATTCTAGTTTGCAAAAACAATAAAATAAAGTCGTAAAATCATCAGTTGGTATTATAAGCTTGTTTACAACAACGAAATTTTGTTTAACCACAAGGTGGAGCTAGAGCATATTTTTAGGGGCCGTTTGTAGGAGTTGCCCAAGCCCAATTTTTTGGCTCCCCTTCGGAAATCGTTATACTTACCCTGGGGGAAGGTTTGCGCCAAATTTCACACTTTATTCCGCAAGTGAACAATTTTATCCAAATCCTGGCATTAGCTCCTCTACTAAAATTCATTTGATGCTTTCATTCTTTTTTGTATCATTGTGAAATATAACCAGGGATGGCAACCGCATCGCATCAAGAATCTCATCGCATGCTTTTTTCCCCAAAGTTATCGCATTAAATTATCGCATTGAAACAAGCGCAAAAATTCATATCCATTCTTGCATCACAGAATTTGATTAAAAAATCTGTGATTTTTGCGATTTTTGTCATTATTTCCGCTGGTTTTTTCTGTTCCGTCATAATTTAGGGGAGATGTTTGAAAAGGTTTTGGCATTTGTTGCGTCACAATTACAAAAACAAATGTAATTAAACTGAAGTCTTGCGCTGGCTGAGCTTCAGCTTACATATTATTATTTTTGGTCACAAACTTTAGTTTCCAAAATTATTCAAAAAAATTGATAATCGCTGAAATAATCGCAAACTAATTGCAATTCTGTCGATCGAAAAACGTTTAAATTATCGCAAAAAAATTGGATCCATTGTTCCGCTCTGCATGGCATAGCGAAATCGCATTGCAGTTTTCTTACTGGACAAATATCGCAGAAACTCATCGATGCAGTTGCCATCCTTAGATTCAACAACAAAAAATTGATTTGTATAGTATTCAGACCTTGTATGCAAGTGATTATGACGTAATTGCAACGACGCTCTATCTTCGACAAGTAGAGATGTGATGCAACAATTACTCAAAAGTAGACGATACACTTTTTTGTAAGAACTAGCAAATTTTAGGTTGAAGTTGGCTGCTCTTGTATTTTCACAAAATTATATCCACATTTGCTTTTTGCTAGATCTTTAACTTCGTCAGAAAATAAAGTGACAAAAATTTATTCTCGCTTAGTTAAAATTTGTCTTCTGTTATAAATCATGATTACAGTTAGACAAATCAATAATGGCAATACAGTAGAGGCCAAAATCAGCTAACCAGCTATAGTTACTATACAAATGTGCTGTGCTAAATCATGTTTTTAATTTTTTTTTTCAAGCTCAGGCTGCTATTGTTCTTAAAATAATTGTTTGCTTGGTACATCTATAAATGGCATTAGATATGCATTTGGAATCAGCATGTAATCGTCATTTTACAACCATTTTTGGGTTGAAAGTCAAAATTAATGGCGCAATATTGCGAAAGATGTTGATTGATTATACCAAGATAAAAGTAATTTATTTCATTGTTTTAATTTTTGTTTGAATTTAGTAATTTCCGAAGATTATTGAATTTGTTTTTTGTAGTACCTAATAGTTATGAGTTTTAGTTTGGTTATGCTGATAGATTCGAAACAATTTCCGCGCGAAATATAGCAAAAAACTGACATTGAAAATTTTTTTTTATCTCATCATGTGATGTCTATCAAAAAATGAAATTTCATAAATGCCAAAAAAATTGCTATGTGCTATAGGCCTAGTACATTTTGATTCATGTATGGTACAGAACAGGGATGTGGAAACGGAAACTGGAAAAAATTATTTTTTTATGGCAGCGGAAGCACTTTGATAAAATAAGTCGGAAGCGCTGTGGATACACAGAAAAACAGCATTCTGTGGAGACCCAGAAAAACAGCATGTCTACAAAAAAGAATGATATGTTGAAAAGTAGGCGTAGTATTTTGTCAGCCTGAACTCGACCTTGAAAAACTTAATATTTCTAGAAAACTCGAACTTGAACTCGGACTTGTTAAAATAGACTGAACTCGAACTTGAACTCGCATAAAAATCAATCAAGTTTGCAGCCCTGCTTTTCATATGATAGCGCTCGGGCAAAAAAGAAAAGACTAAAGTTAAAATTTCAAGTCAAATCAAATCTTGCATTATACAGTACTTGCTGTATGACGTAACATATGACCAGTGTAAGAAGCTTGTAACGAGTTTGCTGGTAATCTCCGTGTCATTGCGCCTGCTGGCAAAACAACTTAATACTTTCGAAAAAACGTCGTAGCGGTGGAGAGCTGTTGGCAAGATTGTGTTCAATTTGACTGGCTCGCGATTTAAGCCTCAGATTTCCCGCTTTAGAAACAAATTAAACTCCCAAACAATATATTGTAAACGTAGCAGCCTAAACCAGTAAATTTGCGCGCTTTTCTTTGCACTGTTTAAATTTTCTGCTTCATTCTGAGTATGCTGAAACATATACAATTACATAGCTTAGATGAATACAATTACTGTAATTTTTTAATTTTAAGATTTCTCAACGCCACTTCAATAAAATTTGGAAGTTTTTGGCTCAAAAGCCCACTACAGCGCAATAACATTTTTGTGATATAATCATTTTGGGCATTTCATGATTTAGATTAAAAAACAAATCTCTGTAAAAATATGAAGTGATGGCCACTAGCTAGTCCAAAGAATGTCAATATTTGATTCCTAAAGACTAGAGATACTGTGCAAAACGTATTTTATTAAATAAACTAGAACTACTAGGGGTAATGAAGAGGTCTCCAAACCTTTTTTCCATAATTCCCTTTATTTGCGAAAATACAATTGATTCCGTACCATTGTTAACCCGGCATTTCCCAATTTAGTGACATTACAAAAGACATAATTTTTGCAAAAATTCTTCCCGACTAAGAAGCGTGATTACCAATTGGTAAGCACTGAGTAGCCTATAACCAAATCTGCAAATTTGGTTATTGCTACTGGAACTTGTAGACCTAGGCTACCATTCCTGATCTACTTCACGCCTTTTGTGATGTCACAAAATTGCGTAATGCAGTGTTGCCGATGGAATGGAGTCAAACCGATGAAAACGTATTTTCACGAATAAGGGAAATTGAAAAAAAGATGTGGGACACCTCTTGTTACCTCAAGTAGCTCTCGGTTCTTCAATAAAACCGATTTCCAACAGTATCTCTTTAACCGTATTTTACACAGGGGGTGAGGAGGCTTTTGTTGCCTCTCCTCTCAGTTTTTTGTGATAAAGCCCTTCAGAGAGTGATTTTCATTCTAAATCAATTCCAATTTGAGTTAAATTTATTCATATATAACCTCTAAAAATTTCAACTTGCTAAGGTAACGGGAAGGTACCAATTTTGAGGCTTTCCGAAGTCACTTTCCGAAATCTGAGCATATTTTAGCCATAGATGTGCAAGTTAATGCAAAACGTTAGCTTCGTTAACCACTAGTCCGTTAACAAACTTCACACCTCCGTTAACGTTAATCCGTTATTTTCAGCTTTAATCAACGGAAGTTAATAAAGTCCATTAATTCGTAAATATTTTGCGTGTAGTTTACATTTCTTTTTATTCACTCGCTTCTAGATCACGTATTGACGCTGTTGAGCTGATTGTAAGGAAATATTTATTGCTATGGTGGTCTGTTTGTGTTTTGGAAATTACGTTTTACAGTATTTTCTAATTTCAAGGTAAAAATAAGTTTAAATGCACTAACGAAGCTGCGATCTGAAAATTTTTGGAAATTGCGAACAGCGATAATCAATAGATCTATGAGGCTGCAGCTTATTATTTGCCGCGAAAAAGACCTCCTTTATTCGCTTTCTTCTATATAACTGGTGCTAATACGCAACAAGTGTTACCAGTGCAAACTGATTTCTACCGGTGCGATGAATGAATGGTGCAAGATATTAACGATAAAAACCCTAACGGAAGTTAACAGAACTTAACGGAAGGTAATTTAGTCCGTAAACATGAAAAAACTTTTTAACGGATTAATGCGTTAATGAAAAAGTTTGCTTCGTTATTAACGAATTAACGATTAACGGACTTGTGCCCGTTTATGATTTCAGCCAATATTTAACTTAAAAAAGGGCATTCAGATCAAAAACGTTTTGGTCGGTTTTCTCTCAAAAAACTTTGACAGATCTGAAGATTAACTATGCCAAATTTGAGCTTTCTGCGACCTTCGGTTCCCAAGATATGACAATTTAGATTTTCTTTTTGAAAGGCTTTTACCTCTTAGAAATTTTGGCAGGGTTGCCAACTAAAACAAAATTTCAAGAAGCTACTGCATGTTTGTAACTCTCAATATTGTTTTCTGCTGTGTTGTTGTTAAAGCAAAGCAAAGGATCGGAATCGTAGATTTGCTATTTTTTTAGTAAATTCGAGTGAATTTTCCAAAAGTTAATTTTTTGTCACAATACTGGCAAAATGGCAACACTGAAGTAAGGGAAAGTTGTTAATTTTAGTCTGCAATATCTTGGAAACGGCAAGGTTTCGAAAGTTAAATTTGGTGAGCAAGCGTATGCATTTTCGGCTATTACCAACATTTTGGTCTACAGTGAAAAACTTGCCTGTTAAAGACGCACAACAAACTGTGGTCCGAACCAGCCAGCAGAAAGTGAGCTTATTTCCATGCATGCGACTTTTTCGCAAACGCTTGCAGCTTCATAGGCGTAGCTAGGAGGGCGGTCCTCCCCCCCAATTGAAATCCTACCAATGATAAAAATGTCACAAAAAATACTATTGTTTCTTCAGTTTCAGTTTTTTTAGCACCTTCGCGTACAACAGTACAAGCGTACAGCAGTAATTAACAATAATATTGATCCAGGGGGCCCGGGCCCCCGCGCTTTAATTTTAACTAGCCAATTTAAATGGGCCTCCTACAATAATATTTAAATGGACCCCCAACAATAATATTGATCCAGGAGGTTCGGGCCCCCGCGACGTAACTTTTGCCAATCAATTTAACTGGGCCCCCGACAATAATATTTAAATGGCCCCCAATTTAAATCGGCCCCCAACAACAATACTGATCCAGGAGGCCCGGGTCCCTTCAATTCAATTTTTACCAACCAATTCAAATGGGCCCCTACAATAATATATAAATGGGCCCCCAACAACAATATTTTTCCAGGGACTCGGACCCCTTCACATAGGTATAGCCAGAGGGGCCCAGGGGGCCTGGAACCCCCCAATTGAAATGCTACCAATAATAAAAATGTCACAAAAAAAGACAATTTTTTTTCAGTTTCAGTTTCTTTTAGCATCTTCGCGCACAACAGTAATTGGAACGACCGACGCTCGCGTCGCGTGTTCCTTTGTTTTTACTCGGCCATTTTCCAATTAACGAGTGCGAAATTTCAGAACTTTGCTTATAACTCGAGAACAGTTTAGTCCAGCTACATGAAATTTTGACAGCAGTTTGAGATTAATGAGTTATATGTTTTGTACCCAATTTCGAGGCAATAGGTCACGTGACTTTGATTTTAGAACCCAAAAATCGCCCCAAAAGTTTTGGCGTTAAAAGCGGTCTCAGTTAAAAACTGCTTAAGTACGGCAAAAAATATTTCACATGGTTACATGTCTTAAGCCACCCTTTTATCCCAACCAACCCACTTTTGGCCGCGATGAGGTTTTTTTCCATTTTTTTTCCTTTTTTTCTTCCTAAATTTTGTACACTCTTCTTCTCCTAAACCACAAAACATCGAAATTTAATTTTTGTGTAAAGTTGTTGAGCTGCAAAGGCAAATTTTTCTTCCGAAAATTTTTTGGGTAACTTTACCGGGAACTCCCCCAAAATGGGGCCCCAAAAATCATTTTTTTGAACGGCTGAAACTAGGGTGCTAGTTTTTTTTTGATATCAGCAGATACTTAATAAACAAATACTTTGACATAGTTTGGGGGTGCCACCCCCGGGACCCCCAAATAGACCCCTAAAAAATCAATTTTTGAACGGCTCAAACTAGTGTGCCAGTTTGTTTTGATATCAGCAGATACTTAACTGACAAATACTTTGACATAATTTAGGGTTACCACATCCCCCTGAGGACCCCCCCAAATGGACCCCCAAAAAATCAACTTTTTGAACGGCTTAACTTAGGGAGCCAGTTTGTTTTGATATCTGCAAATATTTAACAGACAAATATTTTGGCGTAGTTTGGGGGTGCCCCCCCCGGGACCCCCTTAAATAGACCCCCCCCAAAATCAATTTTTTGAACGGCTCAACTCAGACTGCCAGTGTTTTATGATATCAGCAGATATTTAGCAGAAAAATATTTTAACATAGTTTGGGAGTGCCACCCCCCGGGGAACCCCCAAATGAACCCTGCAAAAATCAGTTTTTTGAACGGCTCAAACTAGGGTGCCAGTTTGTTTTGATATCAGCAGATACTTAAGAGACAAATATTTTGATATAGTTTGGGGGTGCCACCCCCTTGGGACCCCCCCCCCCCCCCCCCGAATGCACCACTCAAAAAATTAATTTTTTGAATGGCTTAAGCTAGGGTGCCAGTGTTTTATGATATCAGCAGATATTTAACGGACAAATATTTTTACATAGTTTGGGGGTACCTCTCCAAGAACTTCCCTCTCCCAAATATAGACCCCTCAAAAATCAATTTTTCGTAAGGCTAAAGCTGGGAAGCTAATTGTCTTTAATATTATTAAATATTAAACAAATACTTTGACATAGTTTAAGGGTACCACTCCCACGGAAAACCGAAAATTGGACCCATCCTAAATCAATTTCTTTAAATCACTTGTTAGAGAGCTAATTGCTTTTAATAATAAGTCTCTGAAAAACAAATATTTTGGCATGGTTAAGAGGTGACACCTTACCCAGGATTGCCAGGAACCCCCCAAATACATAGATTCCCCAAATCTTTACTTTTCATTTAAGCTAAAACAGTTTTTTAGTAAGTTAAATTATTCCTGAAGTGAAATAGGTAGAAGTAATTTAATAGTTCAGAGACATCACGTCTTACAATCCTACTTCATTTGACAACACCTTAATGCTGTCTCCGCGTCGAAATGGGTAATCATTTCAACCCCTAGTGACGCAGGTGAGGCGGAGCTCCCAATCTCGGGAGCATTCCCGTGTTTCGAAGTCAACTGACTTCATCATCAGTGTGAAGAGGAGTCGACACAATGCAAGGAATTTTGATCCCTGAATTAGGCTAACTCAACCGGTAAATTTGAATAACTAAACTATCGGTATAGGCTAACGTCTTCAACTCGTAACTTCAGCTGCTAAAAAGGCAGACCCAAACTTTTTTTTTTCCCCACGTACTGCTCTGGACTCGAGTTTCGCGTAATACCAACGCTCATCGGCAGAGCTGACGTTCAAACCGAAATTCAAAAACTAAACTAAGCTTGTCTGCAAACCGAAATTCAAAAACTAAACTAAGCTTGCCCGTAAACCGAAATTCAAAATCTAAGTAAACTAGCCCATAAAGTTAAAATCAAAATAGGATTGTCAGACATAATCGCAATTGTGACCAAGGTAACCGGAAAAAAAAAATTAACTCTGGACACGGGACCAAGTGGGCTAACAGACAGGGAATGAAAAAAGTTTTTTAGTAGATATTTGTAAGACAAAGAATTAAAAATACAAATAGTCGTCTGTTCGAGATAGAAGTTTGGAATTGTTCTGATCAAGCCAAAAACATAGATCTGGGACCAATACAATGCAGAGTGTCTTATGTAAATAAATAATATGTGCTAGACATTACACGATAGCGTTGTACTATTTTTTGCTGCGCTATTAAGATTTTTCTATTTGTTCAACCTACATTTGGGTCGTGATCCATGCTTTGAGAAACGCTGGCTTAACTTGACGGGTTATTTTTTTTAGAATCAGAAACGATGACGTTGATATTTTTCGACATTGTTTGGGATTTCTACTTTTCTGGAGGTTCCATAATCAGATATTTTTGAAAAATTGCTGATTTTACAGTAGACGAAAAGTACGTTTGAGCGTCACAGCATTAGCAGAGAGTCGGTCGTTCACTGGGTTTGCTGGCAAACTCCCGTCTAGTTCACAATATTATTGATCCAGGGGGCCCGGGCCCCCGCACTTTAATTTTTACTAACCAATTCAAATGGGCCCCTACAATAATATTTAAATGGCCCCCGATTCAAATGGGCCCCCAAAATAATATTTATCCAAGGGGCCCCGTCCCCCTCAATTTAATTTTTGCCAATCAATTTAAATGGGCCCCCGACAATAATATTTAAATGGCCCCCAATATAAATCGGCCCCCAGCAATAATACTGATCCAGGGGGTCCGAGTCCCTTCAATTCAATTTTTGCCAACCAATTCAAATGGGCCCCTACAATAATATTTAAATGGGTCCCCAATTTAAATGATCCCCCGACAATAATATTGATCCAGGGGCCTGGGACCCTCAATTTAATGCTTGTTAAACAATTGAAACGTATAATCCGAGTGAAATTGAGGGGTTTTATCCCAAAAGTTGCTATCTCGGGCCCTCATGTAACCTTTTTATGAGCCCAATGCAATAACCAGGGACGGATTTAACATATGGCGCAGTGCCAGAGGCTCCGCGCTCATATAAGACTTTCTTTGGTGTTTGACTGTATTGGGCAGAAAAATATTGCGAAAATTCCAAAGTGCCAAGGGCCCAACTCCATGTAAATCCCAGAAGTGGAGTCCTTGAGGACGTCCTTGGCTTCGAGGACGTCCTCGAGGACACATTTTCAAGTCCTTGGCCTTGGCCTCGAGGACACATTTTCAAGTCCTTGGCCTTGGCCTCGAAGCCTTAGGTCCTTGAAAATTCCCCTGTCCTCGGCTCGAGGACAGCACTATTTTTTGAACCCTTAAAATTTTATTGGAAAACGCCAGAAACCTCGTGGAAAATTTGCAAATACCTTTTTTGTTTTCCGCAATTAGAGCATAGGCTTAGCCAAGCGGGCCCCCTAATTGAAATTTCACCATTGACAAAAATGTGACAAAAAAGCCTGTTGTTTCTTCAGTTTCAGTTTCTTTTTAGTATTTTTCGCTTACACCAGTAGCGAACAATCATATTGCAGACCAGGGGCCCCGGTACCCCATCAAATCAATTTTTGCCAGCCAATTTAAACGTGAACCTGGAAGAAATGGATAGTTTTCGTCCTAAAAGTTGCTATCTCAGGATCACGTCTAGCCTTTTTATGAACGTAATGCATTAACCAAGGCCGGATTTACCACAATGTGGCGCAGTACCAGCCAAGGGCCCTGCGCTCAAATCTTAAGACTTTTTATGGTCTTCACCTACATTTGGCAGAAAAATGTTGCGAAAATCTCCAAAGTGCCAGGGGCCCAGCGCGATGTAAATCCGGCCCGACAATAACATGGTTAGTAAGCGTAACCATCTATTGTACTATTTTTCAATAACAATTCATTAATTCACCTCCACCTCGCCAGTTTTTACACACAAACTACTTTAAAAAATTAGCCATGTAAAATGCTGATTGAACAAATCGTTGAATATCAATTGAGGGGGCCTGGGCCCCCTGGCCTAACATGCACTTCCATAAATGGCTATTTTCATGACAAAACAAAAATCTCTAAGGAAAATCCTCGAGTGGGTTTTCATTTACTGCTAAAATGTTGCACGAGACAATGCACTTTACTTCCCCCTATCTGAACCAAATCACGTACAATTAAACTTTCACACCAAAATGCAAGATGTTGAACGTGTTTTGGACTTAAATTGCAACTAGAAGGAGGATTAAACAATTTGATTTTTTTAATTAGCTTTCAAATGTCAAAAATCTAGTGCTTTCAAATGGCTCTCTAAACATGTGCGAAATGTGATTCAATGGCATTAAAACAGCTGTTTTTCCAAAGCCTCCGGCCGCTGGGGGCCCCGCCCCCAGACCCCCGTCAGTGATACGTTTGAGTTACACTGGCTTTCTCAAAACGTCTCCAAAGTTACGTATTTACACTTTTCAACTATATTAGCTTAAGTCCTCTTCCTTTGCAAAATCCTGGTTAAGTGCCAACAGGCAAATTTTTGATAACGTCATTGCATGTGATTTGTGGTTTAGGCCTCCCCAATCAAAAATTATGGCTACGCTTATAAATTGGAGAATGCCTGAAAAACTTTTTTGAAGATCCCTTTTTTTTTGAGAACACTTACAGCTGTCAGAGGTGGAGTCGAGGACTCAAGGCTCGAGGCCAACGCCAAGGACACAAAAAAAAATCCAAGGCCAAGGCCAAGGACAGCCTTTCCGAGGACAGAGCTTCTCGAGGCCAAGGACAGGAATGCTCGAGGCCAAGGACCAAGGACACAGCAGCAAGTGTTCTCCAAAAAAAAAGGGATCTTCAAAAAAGTTTTTCAGGCATTCTCCAACTTATAAGCGTAGCCATAATTTTTGATTGGGGAGGCCTAAACCACAAATCACATGCAATGACGTTATCAAAAATTTGCCTGTTGGCACTTAACCAGGATTTTGCAAAGGAAGAGGACTTAAGCTAATATAGTTGAAAAGTGTAAATACGTAACTTTGGAGACGTTTTGAGAAAGCCAGTGTAACTCAAACGTATCACAGACGGGGGTCTGGGGTCCGGGTCCAGCAGCCGGATGCTTTGGGGGTCTGTTGGGCGATTTTTTGTATTTTTTTGGAAAAACAGCTGTTTTAATGCCATTGAATCACATTTCGCACATGTTTAAAGAGCCATTTGAAAGCACTAGATTTTTGACATTTGAAAGCTAATTAAAAAAATCAAATTGTTTAATCCTCCTTCTAGTTGCAATTTAAGTCCAAAACACGTTCAACATCTTGCATTTTGGTGTGAAAGTTTAATTGTACGTGATTTGGTTCAGATAGGGGGAAGTAAAGTGCATTGTCTCGTGCAACATTTTAGCAGTAAATGAAAACCCACTCGAGGATTTTCCTTAGAGATTTTTGTTTTGTCATGAAAATAGCCATTTATGGAAGTGCATGTTAGGCCAGGGGGCCCAGGCCCCCTCAATTGATATTCAACGATTTGTTCAATCAGCATTTTACATGGCTAATTTTTTAAAGTAGTTTGTGTGTAAAAACTGGCGAGGTGGAGGTGAATTAATGAATTGTTATTGAAAAATAGTACAATAGATGGTTACGCTTACTAACCATGTTATTGTCGGGCCGGATTTACATCGCGCTGGGCCCCTGGCACTTTGGAGATTTTCGCAACATTTTTCTGCCAAATGTAGGTGAAGACCATAAAAAGTCTTAAGATTTGAGCGCAGGGCCCTTGGCTGGTACTGCGCCATATTGTGGTAAATCCGGCCTTGGTTAATGCATTACGTTTGTTTGAACGACGCGAAAATTATTTCTGTCTGCCTTGATCAACACGCGTTAACTGATTGATCTTTATTCGATTTTATTGTCAACGGTTTCGATGGTTTCTTCTTAAGGCAGACAAATCCAAAATCTCCAAAATAGAGCTGTAACTTCAAACTCACTTCAAATTTTTTTTGAGAACACTTGCGCCTGTGTCCTTGGCCTCAAGCATTCCTGTCCTTGGCCTCGAGAGGGTCTATCCTTGGAAAGGCGAAGGACAGCCTCGGATTTATTTTGTGTCCTTGGCCTTGATCGCAAGCGTTGTGTCCTCGACTCCACCTCAGATGGCTGTAGTCGCAGTGGTGGTCTGACATTTGACGCAAAAATTGCCAGCCGAAAAAAGAGGAAAGACAACTAACTTAACTGAATTGAACAATCGCTGGTAGAAAAGTCGACCGTTATGACAAATTTGTTGTTCAAAATATTAAATTTACAGTGCTTTGTACCTGTGGCTAGCAGCATACGTTGCCGCCCCTGGCTTTCGTTAAAAATGCCGCTTTAAGCAGTACTTAAATTGTAGGTGGGACGCGGCGCCCCATCGAGAGTTAGCGTCCTCCCATCAAGATTGAGCGCCCCCCCCACATTGAGATTTCAGCGCTCTCCATTAAGAGGAAGTTTTTGGACGATTAGACAAAAAAATAACTGTCAGCACCAACTAATCACAAATTCTGACCGAAAATAGTACCAAATTGCGGTGAAGACCTTTTTTAGGTCTTCAATTGAATTTGGGGACAAAACCCTTTCAAATTTCGGTGAAGACTTTTTTTTTTATCTTCAATCAATTTCTGGGACAACATCTGAACTTGAAGCAAAATTTCCAAAAAACTTCACCCGCATTCCGCGTTTGGTCAAGGCTACAAAAGCGTCCCCCCATGTAAACTTTTAGTTTAAGTACTCCCTCAGTACTGTAGACGGTAGCAAATTTTGAAATAGAGTCAAGTTCAATCTATTTTTTCCGCAAAATAATTACATATAATGTGCCGGATCACAGAAGTTCTATATTGCTTGAGAGAAGGCCAAAAATAAAAGACAAAATGGTGAACAAATGTATTAGAGAAATAAAAGATCAATAACCGTCCCAAACAGTGGCGGCTCGTGACCATTTTGAAAGGGTAAGCTGCAAATTGTATAGAAACATTTGGGCTCTAAAAAGTCAACTTCGTAGGCAAATTCAACTACGATGAAAAAGTGCAACTGTACGTATTACCAAAATGAGCTTTTTAGGTCAACAGCAGGGAGTCTACTTTGCAGTCATCTTTATAATTATTCAAAATTTATGCCTCATCTATTGTAATGTCTCAAATGCAAAAGCGGCACGCCGAGGCCCGGGAACGGACAAGAAAAACTGGTTTAGATTGGTATCACTGACGTCGAAAGTTCGATTCAAGATTTGGCCGCCGTTACCGGCGCGCAACCGAAGACACATGTTTCAACACCTTATGGACAGACATTATTTCTCCTTAAACATTAATTCTTTATTTGAATGTACGTTTAACATAACATCTCTCGTAACAGCCTGGCAAGTGGTAGATTTAGTCCATACTTTGATAATGGAATTCTTTGAAAAACCAAAAATGCTGATGATTGATCTGATCGAATTAAACAAAAATTGCCGAAATATAATAACTACACTTTTGTAGTCTAATCTTTTACGATAAGTATTTTCACCATGAAGAATTACTGATCTGCAATATTAACTAGACCAAGGATGACGTAAATGGCTTTGGCTGTACAATTATTTAATTGACGTTACTTTATTATTATTTTCAACTTTTCGATACATTTAAATATTGAAAGCATATAATCGGAAGCTGTAAAAAGTTAGTGAAAAAAATTTGAACGAGGAGCATTTAAATTATTCATCTGACTATTGACGACCACATATTCACAAAAACCGGCCAGCTGATCGAGCAGTTACGCGCTCTGCCTCTGGAGCGGAAGGTCAGACGTTCAAATCTCGGACCGGTGAAATTGGACGCAGTGTCGCCAACGGCTGTGAACAATGAAAAAAGCTGTGTTGCCCAGGCGCAATGACGTGAAGATGGGCCCCGTCAACTCATGACACGCCTCAGCGTAATACAGCGAGTACAACGCAAGATTTGATTTGATATTTACAAATTCATTTAATGCAACTTGGTCACTATTTAAAAGCGCAATAAAGTTCAGTCAAATTTGGATATTGCCCCGAAGTCCCCGGATATCACTTGCGATGTTACGTTCTGGTTTAGCATATATCCTTTCACGACTCTACAGTCTACACTCTCCGCAGTATCCTACAACAGAATAGGATGTAATATGTTCAATAATTCAATACTTGCTATCCAGTAACCACATTTTTACATTTCTCAACAAGCCAAAAAAGCTGCGCGAGCCGCAGCATATTTTTGTCCATTTAGCACAACAGTGAGTGAAGAAAGACTAGCTGTGACGTCACTGCGTACAATTTCAATGCGTTATAAAAGCTGCAAAGTGAACAGCTTTTCTCAAGAGTTTCCAATTTCTTTGTTTATTAAACTAGTTATAAAAATGCAATAATTTTTTAATTTTTGCGGTCAAAGTGGGGGAGGGTGACTAAGGTGACTAATTAATCAAAGGTGACTAACTAATTACTAGTTACCACAGCAATTCTAAAACTATCCAAAATAAAAATATTAATAATAAAAATAATAAAAACAAACAAATGATGCAGGGTATGCTGCAGCTTTTTTAGCTTTCATTACGAGCCGCCCCTGGTCCCCAAATTCAACTTTTCGAGCTTTCGCCGAAGCAAAATCAGCGATGATATCTTCAAAATCAAGTTTTTGGACGTAGTCTCTTTCTATAGAAAAATTCGTTGGAGCCGATAGCCGATCATCATTCATGGTAGAACGTAATACGACTTTATCATTTTCACATAGGTGGGCAAGTTAATGCAAAACGTTAGCTTCGTTAACCACTGATCCGTTAGAAAACTTCATACCTCCGTTAAAGTTAATTCGTTATTTTCTGCTTTAATCAACGGAAGTTAATAAAGTCCGTTAATTCGTTAACATTTTGAGTGTAATTTACATTTCTTTTCATTCACTCAATTCTAGAACACGTGATACTGATGACGCTGTTGAGCTGATTGTAAGAAAACGTTTATTGTTATGGCGGGTAGTCTTTTAATTGTGTTTTGGAGGTTACATTTTGCAGTCTAATCAGTTTCAAGATAAAAATACGTTCATATGAACTAACGAAGCTGCGATCGGAAAATCTTTAAAAGTTGCGAACAGCGATAATTGATAGACCTATGAGGCGGCAGCTTAGTATTTGCCACGAAAAAGAGCTCCTTTCTTAATGAATGGAGCAAGAAATAAACGATGAAAACTTTAACGCAAGTTAACGAAACTTAACGCAAGTTAATTCAGCCCGTTAACATAAAAAAACTTTTTAACGAATGAACGAGTTAATGAAAAAATAGCTTTGTTTTTAACAGATTAACGAATTTGTGCCTACCAATACATTTTGAGCTTTGAGAAACTCCTCTCACAGCTCGCAATTGAAGCATCGATGGTGAGATAAAGTTTCAGACACAAGCATTTAAATGGTGTCGAATCAAGTAAGCATGATTTTGCTAACCACAGCATAACATCAAACGCTGTTGCATTACGATCAAACGTGGTTTCACTGCTTCGCACCTCCCTCCTAAATCTGTCTATTCCACAGCTAACTCAGTGCTTTCCCCATCGCTAAAAAAATAAAATACAGCAATATCTTAGCTTTACTGCACCCGAGATCGGACTACAAACACTACTGTAGAGTGCTGAGTGCTGAGACAAAGAAAATGAATTGTTGGTTATAACAACGGATTTTTGACGTAATAAATGTTACTATGAATTAAACAACAGCGGAGTACAGCACAGCTATCCAACACCAAACAAAAAGCAGCTCAAACTTTAAGTTTTTGTAATGTGTTCTAGCTGCTTCCTTGTAAATCATTTTCCTGTCTTACTTTTTTTTTGCTTGCTGTGTGTACTGCGAAACCTCATTTTGCCGCCCCTTTGCAGCCTACCGCCCTGGCGCAGAGCCAGAACCGCCAAGTGGCTGCTAACCAGGGGGCCCGGCCCCCCCCCAATCAAAATACCACTAACGACAAAAAGTTATGACAACATAGCCTGGCGATGTTTAGTTGCAGTTTTTTTTCAGTAATTACGCACGTAACAGTAATTAACAATAATATTAATGACAACAAGTGAGTCCCGGGGCCCCCAACTAACAACCAGGAGCCCTTACTAACAACTAGGGGGCCCTGGAATCCTTAACCGACAACCAGGGGTCCGGGACCCCTAACTGAAAACCAGGGGGCCCATAACTGACGACCAGGGGCCCCAGGGCCCCTAACTAACAACCAAGGGACTTTAACCAACAATCAGGGGGTCCCTTAACTGACAACCAGGGGGCCCCAGGCCCCTAACCGACAACCATGGGGGCCCTAAACGACAACCAGGGGGCCCCAGGGCGCATAATCAACAACCAGGGGGCCCCGGAGTGCCTAACTGACGACCAGGGGGCCCCGGGGCCCCTAACTCACAACCAGGAAGCCCCAGGGCCCTGACTAACAACCAGGGGGCCCCTAACCAACAACCAGGGGGCCAAGAGCTCCCAAACCGACAACGAGGGGCCCCGGGGTCCTCCTAATTGACGACCAGGGGGCCCCAGGGCCCCTGACCAACAACCAAGGGGTCCTGGAGTCCCTAACTGACGACCAGGGGGCCCCGGGGCCCCTAACTCACAACCAGGGAGCCCCAGGGCCCTAACTAACAACCAGGGGGCCCCTAACCAACAACCAGGGGGCCAGTTGCCCCCTAACCGACAACGAGGGGCCCCGGGGTCCTCCTAACTGACGACCAGGGGGCCCCAGGGCCCCTGACCAACAACCAAGGGGTCCTGGAGTCCCTAACTGACGACCAGGGGGCTCCTGGGCCCCTAACTCACGACCAGGGAGCCCCAGGGCCCCTAATTAATAACCAGGGGGCCTGGGCTCCTAACCGACAAGCAAGGGGCTACGGGGCCTCTAACTGGCAACCAGGGAGCCCAAGGGGCTCTGACTGACGACCAAGGTTCCCGGGCCAGGGGCCCCTTAATGCAAATTTTTAACAATTTATATGCAAAACCTGTGAGAAATCTAAGAGTTTTGACCTAAAAGTTGCCACCCCAGGCCCTCGTTTAACGTTTTATAAACTTAATTATTTACTGCTAAAGTATTGCAGGAGGCAATGTTCGTTACTTCCCCCTTTAGACCAAATCACTTTACAATTAAAATTTTACACCATAATGCAAGATTCTAAGCATGTTTTGGGATTTAATTGCAAAAAGAGGATTGAACAACTAAATTTTTTTGATTGGCTTTGAAATGTTAAAAATCTAGTTCTTTGAAATGGCTCTGAACTCGTGCGAAATGTGATCCAATGGGATTTAAATAGTTTTTTTTTCCAAAAACTTACAAAACTGGCCCCGCGGCTGGGGGCTTTGCCCCCAGACCCCCATAGCCATCGGCGGCTGGGGGCCCTGCCCCCAGACCCCCGTCTCTGATACGTTTGAGTACACTAGCTTACTCAACACGTCTTCCAAGTTAGACTTTTACACTTTTCAACAATTAGTTTTCGCCCTCTCCCTTTACCAAAATCCTGGCAAAGTGCCATCAGGCTACGGTTTCAGATCTTCCATTCTACGATATCTTTGCCCCACAAAAAATTACTTTTTCGAAAATTTCTGATGACGTCATTGCGTGTGATTTGTAGTTTGGGCCCCCCCAATCAAAAATCCTGGCTACGCCTATGCTGCTATTCTGAATCAAAATACTACTTAAGTTACAGTACGTTACTTCACTCTAAAACTAACCAAGTAAAAGCAGCAACAAAAAACTACTCAAAAAGTACTCGTGACTGAAAAAAAATTGAGTAATCTACTCAAGTAAAAGTATTTTGTTACTTTACACTACTGCCTATAACCAAATCTGAATATTTGGCTACTGCAACTGAAACCTGTAGATCTAGAGTTGCTAATGGTACGGAGTTAAGCGGATTAAAACGTATTTTTGCGAATAAGGGGAATTATGGAAAAAAGGTTCGGGGCTCCCCTTTATTATCTAAAGTAGTTCTCATTTATTTAATAAAACCTATTGCGAGCAGTATCTGTTTTAGAAAATAAGAAGTTAAATACCAGAGGTGGAGTCCTCGAGGACACATTTTGAAGTCCTTGGCCTTGGCCTCGAGGCCTCAAGTCCTCGAAAATTGGCCTGTCCTCGGCTCGAGGACAGCACTATTTTTTGGAATGTTAAAATTTTGTGGAGCGCTTGAAAAATTTTTTGGAAAAACGTTTTTTAGTGGAGATCGCTTGAAAAATTTTTGTGAAGACCTTTTTTTTTAAATTTTTGTGAAGACCTTTTTTTTTTTTTTTGGAGAGCACTTGGCTTTGTGTCCTTGGTCCTTGGCCTTGGCCTCGAGCATTCCTGTTCTTGGCCTCGAGAGTGTCTGTCCTCGGAAAGGCTGTCCTTGGCCTTGGCCTTGGCCTCGGATTTTTTTTGTGTCCTTGGCCTTGGCCTCGAGCCTTGTGTCCTCGACTCCACCTCTGCTAAATACAACTACCGTAATATAAGTGTTCCAATGCCCGGAGAGATGCGCGCTGTAGGCTTACTAATTTATAGATTTAATTCTTTCCTATTAAATACCTTTAACGGAAAGATTTGAACTTTACGAAAAAAAAAACGGCTGTGGCAAAAAATCAGAGGTGGAGTCAAGGACACAAGGCTCCAGGCTAAGGCCAAGGACACAAAAAAAATCCGAGGCCAAGGCCAAGGACAGCCTTTCCGAGGACAGAACCTCTCGAGGCCAAGAACAGGAATGCTCGAGGCCAAGGCCAAGGACACAGGCGCAAGCGTTCTCCAAAAAAAAAGTCTTCAAAAATTTTTTTCAGGCGATCTCCAATTCCTTGGTGTACTCAAAATTTTTGATTCGGGGAGGCCTAAACCACAAATTACATGAAATGACGTCATCAAAATTTTTCCAAAGAGAAAGTACTTGTGGGACAAAGCTTTCGTAGGATGGAAGATCTGAAATCATTGTTGTCTGTTTGCACGTAACCAGGATTTTGCAAAGGAAGAGGGCTCAAACTAATTGTTGAAAAATGCAAATATCTAACTTTGGGAACGTGTTGAGACAGCTAGTGTAACTCAAAAGTATCACAGACGGGGGGTTTGGGGGCGGGGCCCCCATCCGTTAGGAGATTTTTTGTAATTTTTTTGGAAAAAAAGCTATTTTAATGCCATTGGATCACATTTCGCAAATGTTCAGAGCCATTTGAAAGCACTAGATTTTCGACATTTGAAAGCCAATCGAAAAAATCAAATTGTTTAATCCTCCTTTTACTTGCAATTTAAGTCCAAAACACGTTTAACATCTTGCACTTTGGAGTTAAATTTTACTTGTAAGTGATTTGGTCCAGGCAGGGGGAAGTAAAGTGCAATGTCTCTGGCTGCATTTTAGCAGTAAAGAATAATCCACTCGAAGATTTTCTTTAGAGACTTTTATTTTGTCATGAAAATAACCAGTTATAGGAGTACATGTTCGCCAGGAGGCCCAGGCCCCCTCAATTGAAGTTCAATGATTAGTTCAATCAGCATTTTCCATGGCTAATTTTTTTTTAAGTATTTTGTGCGTAAAACCGGCGAGGTTGGAGGTGAAATACCGAATTGTTATTGAAAAATGGTACAATAGATGGTTACGTCTACTAACCGTGTTATTGCTGGGCCGGATTTACATTGCGCTAGGCCCCTGGCACTTTGGAGATTTTTGCAACATTTTTCTGCCAAATATAGGTGAAGACCAAAAAAAGTCTTACGATTTCAGCTCGGGGCCTCTAGCTGGTACTACGTCATATTATAGTAAATCCGGCCCTGATTAATGCATTGCGTTCACAAAAAGGCTAGATGTGGGCCTGAGATAGCAACTTTTAGGACAAAAACTCTCCATTTTCTCCGGGTTATACGTTTAAATTGGCTGGCAAAAATTGATTTGACGGGGACCAGACACTCCTGGTCTTCAATATTGTTAATCAGTTATACTGTTGTCAGCGAAAAATGCTAAAAAGAAACTGAAACTGAAGAAACAATAGGCTTTTTTTGTCACATTTTTGTCATTGGTGAAATTACAATTAGGGAGGGGGCTGCCTCCCTCCCCTTGTTTAAGCCTATGCTCCAATTGAGGAAAACAAAAAAGGTGTTCGCAAATTTTCCGCGAGATTTCTGTCGTTTTCCAACGAAATTTCAACTGTTCAAAAAACAGTGCTGTCCTCGAGCGGAGGACAGGGCAATTTTCGAGGACTTGAGGCTTCGAGGCCAAGGACTTCAAAATGTGTCCTCGAGGCCAAGGACGTCCTTAAGGACTCCACCTCTGCAAAAAATGGCAGCATCAAAATTGCGTATGTGGCACAAATTCACCGACTTAGTCGCATCTGGTAGGTCACGAGCAGAGGTGAAGTCCTCGAGGACGTCTTGAATATTTGCAATTTTGCTTGCTAACTCAAGAAAATCACTCAAATTTTATCGTTTTGAATCAGCACAAACTTTAGTGTCTTTCATTGATTTGAATTTTTTTTTGTTTGTTTTTTGCTACCCAAGCTGGCATTAATTGTTTTTAATTTGTTCTTATATTTTGAGCGAAAATGATGATACGAACGATAAAGTTTTTATAACAAGGTCTTGCGATATGTTTCAGTTTAATCGTTTGCGTGCTCTCTGGTTTGATTCCTGCAGGAAGACAACTTTTTCGCATTGCTTGCTTTTAAGAAGTCGCCGTTCTGGTGACTCTTCCTTAGGCTTCTGCGCTGGTAGCCTTTAGGCCAGACAGCACGCAAACGATTAATTATATAAGCTCTGGCCAGCAAACGTCAAAACATCACAACTAAATTATTAGGCTATTATGTTTCAGTTTGCCAAACCGTTTCTTGTTAAAGCTTAATTCTTAAATTTGAAGATCTGCTAAGACTTGCCAATCAGAATCGTTTTGTGTTTTCTGCATGACGACGATGCGGAGTATTATAACCAAATTCAATAACGTGTAGGAGAGCTATGCCAAACTCTCCCAATCCCTTTCTCCTTCTGACAGCTGAGTATTTGATTTACTGATTTTTAATCAAATTTATAATTATATTGAATAAAGAAAAATACAGAAAACACGAAGTAGTCTCAAATATGCTGTAAAGACCAATTCAGTGCCTTTCTTCCAATCTGCAAGACTGTTCCCTCGCAATCAATAGTCAAATCCATAGGCAAGGATAGAGAGGAAGAGATCGCAAAACGCAATTTACCAAAGTTAAGCAGCTTTTAACATGTTTCGCCAAAAACTGACACTGTTCATTTGACTCATTTTTGTCACTACTGAGCTCCCAGGCTCCAAGCACGTTTAAATAGTTCCAAGCAGTAATACCACGTGGAATCGCCTTTGTCTAGCATCCAAAGGCCGGAAATTAACAAATAAAGGTTGTCAGCTGCTACTCTACAGTCGTCTCAAAAAATAAATCATGCACAAAAAGAAACCTTCTAACACAACGATTCTAAAATATGGGCCCTTGTAGATGTAATAATTAACAGCTTATTTTTAACCAAGTAAATAATTACTCAGTAATTTAACTTAAACACTGATTAGACAATGACAAATAATCTTTTCGATTTAAGTCACAAGATTAATTGCAAAAACCAATAATTAATCAGAAACAAATGCACAAACAAAGATTTAAAATTGTGTCTTCAGTCACTAGTTGAACACCAGGGCAGATTATTTTTAATGATTTTAACAAATGAGTCTTGTGTTTTTAGAAATTTGTTGTTATAAAATGAGTGTATTGCTATTTGTCAACTGGCGCTCCTCAATATTTCCTAAACTGTCAAAAAAGCAAATGGTTTTCAATGCAATTCGCTTTCTTCTTAGCAGTCTAATAGCTAACATGGTGACGAATTTAATTAATTTTCAGCAAAAATTCGCTTTAGTTAGAAGTTTTCAGTATTTCGCCATTAAAATTCTGAACCAAAAAAGATTTCACGCACGCTTAAAAAGTGCTTCAAAATCGTCATTAACGAGGAAAATGTGACGTTTTATTATTATTATTATTCAGACTCAACAAAGGTCCATAATAACGCGAAAAACAAAAACACACAAACAAATTTATCAGCCACAACAAAAGCATAAACATGCGTGCTAATTTAGCCAAAATGTAATTTTGAGTAATGTACTGAAAAATCAGAATCAAGAAAACATGCAGAGCCAAAAATTTGTTGAATGTAAGCGTTTGGAGAGCGCTTGCATCTTATTATGAAATTTGCAGTATGTTTGCTCATGAACGAATAAAAGGTCGAGATGCCGTTATTAACCATAGTTTCATTGATGTGTTTTCTTCTAGGGAGATCAAAAAGTATACGATAAGCATTGTTGTAAGCTACACGAAGACGATTTATACTGGACGCAGGATAACGACACCAAAGATTGATGCCGCAAATAGAGTAACAAAAATAACGAAACAAAAAGTTTTTTGCATTAACAGAGCATTTGAAAAACCTACTACGAAGCATATTAGCTATGCAATATATAGATAGATCTTACTCGAGCTTTAATATCAAGTTCATCAGAAAGAACACTGCTAATTTTAACATCAAGTTATTTAATACTATTCACAAATTGAACGTGCTGGTCATTCACAATTAGATTATGATCAGTGGTTTTGAAGAATTTACAAGGAAAATACATAGCTTTGGTTTTCCTGCAATTGAAGACAATATTGTGCTTTGCAGCAAATTCGACGCAAGTATCTACAAGCCTTTGTAAGCCTTTGAAACTAGGAGCAAAGCAGCAAATGTCATCAACGTACATAAGATTATTTAAACACTTGTCCCCAATACAGCAACCAAAATTCAGTTGATTTAACTTAACAGAAAGCTGATTCATGTAGATATTGAACAAATAAGGGCTCATAGTGCCACCTTGTCTGACCCCATTGGTTATGGAGAAACAGCGTGAAAAGACATTATTCCATTTAATAGTGATCATTTGGTTTTTATACCAATACATAATAAATCGCACCAAAATTAAAGGAACCTGCTTTTCAATAAGCTTCTGAAATAAAATATAATGGCAGACTCGATCAAAAGCTTTCGAGGAGTCCAGGAAAATTGCATACAGGGGAGTATCATGTTGATTGTAATGGTTAATGGCTTGTTTCAGCAAAAATACACAAGAATCTGTGCCATGTCCAGATTTGAATCCAAACTGATTGTCACAAGTATGTAGAAATGATTCTAAATACTTTAACAAAATTAATTCAAAAAGTTTTGAAAAAGTCGAAGTTAAAGCAATAGGTCTATAATTATTAACATCTCTAACGCTATTTTTGTTACTTTTTACTACAGGTGTGATTATAGATGCAATACAACGGTTAGGTATAAAGCCGTGAGTCAAGCACACATTAAACAGCATACTAACATGAACAGATATCAAGGGATGTGAGTAAATTAAATGCTCAGTGCATATGTTGTCTAAGCCAGGAGTACATTTTCGTTTTAATTTATGTAACTGAGCTTGAATGAGCCCTACATCGCAGAGAGGCAAAGGGTTCAACTCATTAAGGTCACAATTACTTAAAGTTTGGTGCACAAACTGTTTCGCTACGCATTTCGCTTCAATTTCAGGAAAATTCATGAGAGATTTATAATGATCTTCCCACATATTAGCAATGATTTGATCGCCAGTTTGACCATTTACACAGATGGAAAAAGGAGTTTTGTATTTGTTGTAATTTACTAAATTAATATGCTTCCAAAAATTTGGTGAAGATTGGCCCGAGGTAAGACTAGCTGCAATGTTGTCAGCAAACAACTGGTCATTCATGGATTTCGTTTTTTTCAGAGCATATTTAAAAGTTTTGCGATAGGTAATCATGCTTTCATGTGCAAGACCTGCAGTAGGTTTCTGAAGCTTAATCCAGTTCAGATAGGATTGCCTTGCTGCTGCATGAGCAGCTTTTACATTTTGATTCCAATTAGGTATTACCGGATTTTTTCTTACTCTGCTTGGTTTGTTTTGGCTCAAACTGGTTGATGCTTTAAGTAGTGAGTCAACAATCTGATCATAATAGTGTTCTGTAGCAGCCACATGAGAGTTGTTTGTGCAATTAGTATTTTTGCAATGTATGGCTTCTAAAGGTGGAAGAATAGAGCTCATTAGAATTCGAGTCAGGTTGAAGTACTCAAACTTTTGTTCATCAGAAACTTTATCCCAAGCCACACCAGAAGGGCTCGACCTATTTTGCTGGAGTTTTTCGTCAAAGTCTTCAAACTGTCGTGAGTTGCAATTAATTACAGCCTGACAAGGGCGGTGATCTGAAATGATGAAGTCTTGTAGAATTGAGATTTTCTTAACAGCAGCATGAGATTCATTTGTGTACATGCAATGGTCCAGCCAAGAAGTAGTTCCATGTGCATCACTTATAAAAGTGAAACTATCCGGTGGAAGTAATTTATAATCAGATAAGACAGATCCATTGTCTTTACAAAATTCAGAAAGAATAAGGCCAAAATAATTGAAGTACAGGCATTAAAATCGCCCAAAATGAATGGGCTACAGTCACTGTGTTCTTCACACAGTGCATTAATTTCTCCCAGTTTATTCATGAAGTCATCAACGTTGTCAGGACAGCAATATGGCAGATAAACATTAATGATAAGCAAATCTCTATCATAGCCAGAAATTTTAATGCCAATTATAGAGCCACTGGAGCTACGTACCTCTACAACATTTTTGAATGTCTTGTTCCACAAGATTGCTATTCCTCCATAAGGTCTGCCACGTCTGATCCCGCTTTCATCAGAGACAGGGGAAAAAGCAAATGAAAAATGATAAGGACTTACGAAAGATAAGATTGAGTGGTTTTGCTTTGTTAACCAAGTCTCTTGTAAAAGAATCACATCATGTTTGCGGCACAGATTCTTAACATCAAGCCAAGACTTCATCACACCTCTACAATTATACGAAACTAGCTTTAATGTTTGACTCTCCACCTGGCTTAAGTGTTATTTAATTTTTCAGCATTATCTGAGTTTGCAGATGAACCTGCTTGATTTTTTGAAAAAGCAGGTGAATAAAACCGTTTGATTAAAACGCCACTTGGCCAACTCTCAGGATTTAAGGAGTCTTTGAAATTTATTCCATTTAGCATAATTCTAGAAGAAGAGTAGCTATCAAACTTGGTTTTCAGTTTAATGCATGTCACATTAGTGGCTTGGGGAAATTGCAACTTGACAAAGTAACTCATATCGGATTCTGAAGTACGTGGATTTAGGCGAGATACAAAAACATCAGCAGGTAGCAATAGTCGTGGAACTGTTTTAAGAGAAGATCCCTAAAGCTTTCCAAGATGTGTTTTTTTCTTTTTCTTTACTGTTTCCCAACTTTTATCATTATTTACTTCTTTGGCCATTGGTCTGGATTTCTCTAAAATGTTTGCCTGGCTCTTTTACTTTTTCAGAATATAAAGCTTTGCTTTGATCATTTTCTTGAGAATTTTCATTGAAAGTTTGAACATACCAAGATGGGCTGGGTTTATTTTCAGTTGCTTCCTTAGGCTCTGAATTGGAAAAATTTGGATTTGATGCTGGATCCAGACTGTTCGTAAAAACAGGATATTTCTTGCTGGAATTCTTTTTTGTTAATGCAGATAACTCTGACACCATACTTCTTAATTCTGTCATTTGATCTGACAATTTTTGACTTTGATAATTTTCTTCTTTCAGTTCCTTCACTTCCTGTTTCAAGGACACTATATCTGTCACAATAGTGCCTGCATCAATATTCTTTACCTCCAAGGAGGGAAAGTGACAGTTTGCTGTAGCAAAGATTAGACAGTTAGCATCATGGTCTGATTGCTGCTTCTCATTAGGCAAGGAGTGTAATGCTTGCAGAATATCTTTTAGATTCATTTCTTTCTTATTTTCTCCTTTTCTTTTGACATTGCGTTGAGAGGGTAGTTTATCAAAGAGCAGTGATTTGGCGTTTTCAATATCTTTATCTTCATAGTATTCACCTACCAGTTTCATTAAAGGCGGTGAATCATCCAGCCAATTCTAGTGGTTTACAATAGCTAAAATTGAACTATAATTTTTGATATTTTTTGTTTTAATTTTGGGGCTGCGGTTGCAAAGATATTCAATAAATACAAAAAGATGTCCCCCCGAAAAAAGTTTTTGGAAACTCTGAGTTTTGTTCTTCCCGCCAAAACCACAGTAGGCCTAATGGTTTAGAGAACTGTGGTAGGCCTAATAGTTTAGAGATGGTTTATTTCTAAATAGTTTATTTCTAAATAGTTTAGGCCTAATTACGCCTAACTATCTCTAAACTATTAGGCCTAATAGTTTAGAGATAGTTAGGCCAAATAGTTTAATAAGATTACAGTAGGCCTAATAGTATAGAGAACTGTGGTTTTGGTGGGAAGATCAAAACTCAGAGTTTCCAAAAACTTTTTTCAAGGGGACATCTTTTTGTATTTGTTGAAAGTCTTTGCAAACGCAGCCCCAAAATCAAAACAAAAAATATCAAAAATTATAGTTCAATTTTAGCTATTGTAAACCACCGGAATTGGCTGGATGATTCACCGCCTTTAATAGGTCAGTCTTCACCAAATCCCTGCGGTTATACATGAACCACAGAACGGAATTAAGAATAATCATTTTTCAAAAGAATTTAGAAAACCTACTGCAGTAGGCCTATACCACAGGCCTATACCTTATTCAAATAGAATCAGTTACGTAATACAATCAGTTGTTTTACTCTAGTTACATCTCACTATCGATCCAAGCAACTTACCAAGAGAAAGTGACATTATCGAGTTCTCAGAGCCAGAGGTGGAGTCCTCGAGGACACATTTTGAAGTCCTTGGCCTCGAAGCCTCAAGTCCTCAAAAATTGGCCTGTATTCGGCCTGAGGACAGCACTATGCGAACAAGGAAGTTTCTTTCATGTGAGCTCTGAGTATCCAATTGTTCGCAGCTCGCACTGCACGGTTAAACATATTTTGCGCGGTGCCTGTACAGCAGAGCCGCATATGCTACACGGTTGGCATCTCTGGTCCTCGCTATTTCGTTTGGTTCAAAGTAGAGATGGCGCGGACAGCGAAATTTTTTTTTCTACCATGGTTTTGCAGATTTATTACGTCACATCCGCATCCTATCCATACTCCGCGCTCACCTTGGCTTGATCCGCTGTATTCACAGGCAAATTAATGCAAGAGGTAGGTTAGCTTATAGGTTAGTGATCACAGGTAAATACGCCTAATATATGTTAGCGTATCTAGTTAGCCTAGTATCTAGATAGCGTCTGACAAGTTGTTGTAAGCATCACGGTTAAGCTGTTGACTCGAGTCTGAGCAATTGTTGCTATATTAGGCCTACTAGATACCGGTATAAAATTTAAATAATAGCCTAATATCATACCAGGGATGTCTAATGTGATGGTAGTCAGATAACGATGATGTTAGTGCAATTCAAAGTTTTAATCATGTTATGTATATTTACTTACTATTCGTAAATGGCAGGTAATAGCCAAATAATTGATTTTTTGATACAGAATAGACTAGCTTACAGTAAACAGCGTCACTCTTGCATTCAGTTAATGTTAGTCAGTCGATTCATCTGTTCGATGGTCAGAGTAACTACCGTAGTATAGCTTCTGGATTTTGGTAGGTCTCAGTAAGCATAGTAGCCTAGGTGAGGTATGCATAGGTGGGCACAAGTCCCTTAATCGTTAATGCGTTAATAACAAAGCTAACTTTTTTATTAACTTGTTAATCCGTTAAAAAGTTTTTTCATGTTAACGGATTAAATTAACTTCCGTTAAGTGCTGCGAACGGACTAAAGTAACTTCCGTTAAGTTTTGTTAACTTCCGTTAAGGTTTTATTTGTATCTTGCACCATTCATTCATCATACCGGTACACACCAGTTTGCTCTGGTAACACTTGTTGCATATTAGCATGAGTTTTATAGAAGAAAGCGAAGAAAGGAGCTCTTTTTTGAGGCAAATAATAACCTGCAGCCTCAGAGGTCTATTAGTTATTGCTGTTCCCAATTTCCAAAGATTTTCAGGTTGCAGCTTCGATTGTGCATTCGAACTTGTTTTATCGTAAAATTAGATTAGACTGTAAAATGTAACTACCAAAACACAAAAAGACCACCAGAGCAATAAATTTTTTCTTACAATAATCAGCTCAACAGCGTCAATACATGTTCTAGAAGCGAGTGAATAAAAAAGAAATGTGAATTACCCGCAAAATGTTAACGGATTAACGGACTTTATTAACTTCTGTTAATCTAAGCTGAAAATAACAAATTAACGTTAATGGAAGTGTGATGTTTGTTAACGGACTAGTGGTTAACAAAGCTAACGTCTTGCATTAACTTGCCCACCTATGGAGGTATGATATAGCCATACAGTAGTAAGGGGTTAGGTTGAGAGTTCACTATTCAGTTCAGGGTTACTGGTTAACGTTGGCGTACTTACCGATTCTGTGCTATGCCAACTACACCATCCTTGAGATATTATACTTCGCTCTCGGTTTTGGCTTGATGTGCACTGTTAACATCAAAATGTTAAGAAGACCTAGGGCTATGTCAGATGTGTAGGGTAGGTTTATTTTGCTGTTTACATATTTTAAGGTGTTGAGCCTGAGTTAATTGTGGCAATTTCTTGATAGTTTAGACAATGGTAACGCCAAATTTACTACTGGTACTAGCTACTTCTACCGGTACAACTCAGATTAAGTAGCCTAAATCGTTTGTCTCTAACCTGCTCATAGAAAGTTTAGTACCCTAATTTTTTTACACAATAGGTATTAGATTGTTGAACTTAAGAAATGTTCACATGTTGTACTCTATGATTATTCAACATACGAAATTGTGTTGCAGGCATAAAATGTTACCCAGCATAGTATACAAGTAGATCAATTTTTTGATATGCCCATGTTGTAGTCTATTTTATTTTTAAAACGTAGGTATGTTCTGTTGTGGTGATCTGTGGTAACCAGTCCAAACAATTTGCAATTAGTATAGATTCCTGTTCTTACCATTAGTATGTGACCTATGAAGACGGAAAAATGCATTTCTTGTGTAGAGTGCGGGCAGGCAATGATATCCTGTACAATTTATTGGCAAGAAAAAAATACTGATTGTGTACATGCTTAACAGTAAACAAAGAAGCTATAAGGTTTGTTTGCCAAAGTTTCAAGAAGTATCAAGCATCCAGCATCTGTACTACATTTCAAGGATTCTTCCAATCATCTTTTGTATTTGTGCTTACTTTTCAGTCAAAGCCTACTAACAATCGAAGTTGAAAAACATGACTGCTCTAACACTTCAGAGTTTTGGTTATAGCAGTTCAAAAGAAGCCTTGTATGCAATCTTAAATTGATTTTTTGTGGAATTGTGAACATGGACTAATGAAAACTTTGGTTTTACCAACTGGATAGTGCATCAGTATACCAATACAGAGTTTGCAGCTTATGCAATAGTGATATACTGTATGGATTGGGTTTGTTTGAGCTGATAGGCAGGTGTTGTTTTTAGGTAGCAAAGTTCATATTTAGTCCTTTAATACATACCGGTATTTAACAATTTAGCGTATTATATAGGCAGAGGCTGCTGTTACGTTACATAAGAAAAAGAAAATCGCTATTTTAACCCTAACCCCAACCCTAAACCTAACTTTAACCCTAGGTCTAACCCTAACGATAATCCTAACCCAAAGTCAAAATCTAACCCAAACCCTAACGATAATTTAAACAAAAAAGAGTAAATGAGCACTCACTCTTTACTCTCTTATTCTCTTCATGGGCGTTACATAACGTAATGCTAGCCACTTCGTATTATATATTATGTCTTATTAACAAAATAATGGGATTTAAATTGCATCATGGTTTGAAAGCGTTCGCAGTTTTTTACTGTTAAAATGGTCTTGAAACAGTAGTTAATTTGTTGAGGTATATGATCAATGACTGCTTATTTACATACCTAAAAGAGATTTACTTGGAAACTTTGAGGTTGATCAAATAGCAAATTACTGAATGGTTTATGATGCAAAAAGTATCAAAGTCACCCTTAATCACAAATTGCAGAAAAGGACCACAGAAAAAAATCTGGTATATAAAGTCTTTTCCAATTCAACCTAGTTTGTTTTTTTAGTGGGATTTCCCAAGCATGACGTTCTTGTTAGAGCACTGTTGAATTGAATGCTGACATCTTGATTTGGTCTTCTTGGAAATTTTTGGTGGCTTTCCTGCTCCATGCACTCTTCTACCCCGGCTGATATTTGATCTTCTTGCTGGAGTTGTTCCAGAAATGGGAATCTGAATTGAGGTAGATAACCTATGTTGCGTTGATGTTTATTGTGCATACTTTGGTTTTATTTTTGAAACAATTGTAGCCAGAGATGGCTTTTGTTAAACGTGTACAGTGCAGTATTAAATTGAGAATCTGCAGTGATTTTGTGAAAGTTATTAACAAATGACTGTAATGCTGGTCCATGATATTGAAGGTTTGTCTTGCACGTTTCAATTACCGGTATGGTCTGAAAGCAGTGTGAGGCATGATTGAGCAGGTCTTAATGCACGACATTAGTATCTGTCTTTGCTTGTAGATACTGAAGAAAGACTGTTAACAAGGCATTTCATCAAACTAAAAAGTTCTTAACCTTTTTGATTTTGTTATTAAACACACTTAATTGATTGTATAGTCATTGAAAAGATTATATGTATCAAAGGTGCGTTTAGACAGGAAACAGCAAAATGCCTAAATTGCACTTTTGCAATGTTTGCTAGTCTTCATGGGGGACATACGCAACAATTTGTGAACGCTGATGTAAACAAACATTCACCAACTTAAATCTTTTATTTATTTGTTGTATTATGCAGAAGTGTGTAATAAGTTGGCGGGCCCATCTTTGCATCATTGAGCCTGGACAATGCACCCTTCAAAGAAATGTTGCACAGATGGCAAGTGGTTGGCAACACTGTGCCAATTTCACTGACCCAAGATTTGAACCTTAGACCTCACGCTCCAGAGATGAATGCGTTAGCGTTCGATTAACTAGCATCAGCAAATAGTCCCCAAAGTAGCTTTGCATCAAGTCTAACTGCCAATTTGCTGTGCTTATTTGTATTGTAACTTTTAGTTGATCAGCTATAGATCACACATACTAAAGAGACATTCTAATTTATGTAATGGTGACAGAATTAGTGTCGCAGTAATACATACTTACTGATATTTGGTAATTTTTTTTTTGCAGTTTATGCTGGTATGAAAAGTTATACTGTGGTGTGAAAAGAATTCTATGAATGATGATTTCACTGGAAATTTTTAAGTTAAAGTGAGTGAAATAAAAATTTTCATTATTCATCTTTGCATTTTTTGTTTGCCTTTTTTAAGATCATGAAGAAAGTAGGTCAACAAGCTCACATGGTCTTATGTCTGTCCTGCGTTGAAAAACTGCTGCGACTTTGAAGCCAGTATATGTCTGTGGTTGTTTCGGGCATGGGTTGGAATCCCTTCTGTAGGCATTTTTCTAACAATCAGAGGCTGATTCAGATTGTGACTTGATATGTCTTATTTTCGTGATTTTTTAAGGGTTAAGATTTGGGTTAGTTTTAGAGTGAGTTTTGGAGTAAGAATTTGAGTTTGGGTTAGATCTGGATCAAAATTAATAAAAAAGTAGACAAAAATTTCCAGTGAAAGAGTCTCGTCCGAAGAATCATTATTTGACTTAGGTTATTGATAGTGTTGTAATGCCATGCCAAACTATCCCCATCCAGTTTAAGTTTTTTTGTTTGGTTTCACCTAGAACTTTAGCTGAAATGGTATCAAATTAATGCTAACTTTGGCAAGGTTTCCTGGTTTGACGCTTGAATATATATGCGTCAGTTGTTTCTTTTTCTTATTAGTTGTTTTTAGAGCTGAAGGTAAATCAGACTGCACTAATTATCTTCTCCACTTTTTCAAAAAACAAACTTTAACTGCTTTTCAACCTCTAAAATTAGTTTTTGTTAGTCTTTTTCGAACTCTGTTTGCAATCCTTAACTGTTAAATGCAATGGAACATCGAAGTATACATTTTTACAACTCATTTTGTTTTTAGAGAAATCTGACCATGGGATCCAGCTTCGAAATACAACCGCTATTCGAAACATTACTTCAATTGCTTGCAAGACTCTGCAAATAAACATTTAACTGTCCAAGCATCATTTTTAAGATGTACAAAAAAAGAATTTTGGAACAGAGAAGTTTGTGAAAATCATCTAATACGAAATCTGATCCTTGTGCAACAAGACACTCATTAGCGTTTTTGATAAAACCATCTTCATACGATAACTCTTTGTATTATTCCTGGCAACAAAAGAGACATTAATTTTATGCCTACTTGTTTCACAATAGTGAATATTACATGTACTATTTAATCAGTTAAATTTGTTTATTTATTTAGTTTTAATAATTAATGTAATATGCTTTTCAAATTTTGCTGATTAATTTAGTTTGGTTTAGTTGCAGACAAATGCTGTGATTGAAGTATTCACTACGTCAGTATTTGTATCAGAATTCTTTATAGCAGCGTACCTATTAGATCGCACGTAATTTTTTTTTTAAATATTATTTTGCTAGTTAAGTATTCATAAGCAAAGCATAAATTAATACGTTTGAGTTTGAAGTGTTTAAATAATGTTGTGTGTTTTTTTTTTCTGCAAGATTTCTTCCTTGTTCATAGAGTAAATGCTTTTGCATGTTGGCTTTACTTGCCCTTAACTTTTGATAGACTGTAAGGCTGTTTTTACACATCTGCGCTTGACAACCACCAGAAACAAAATTGTGAAATAATTTTTTTTAAGTTAACAAATATGTGAGTATTTGACTAATCGTTACTGGTTTTAAAGTAATTAATGCAGGCGTTGCGTAGACTAGATACCCATGCAAAAGTTCGTTATTAAGTTATGAGGATGTGGTTTTGAAATGACAAGAGCTTTTTTCAAAATAGCCATTGTGTCAGTCATAACAATGTTATGAGAAAGCGGGATACTAGCGCTAACATAACGCTTTTTATTGCTCTTGGTGACAACGATTTATCGCTTTAAAGGTTTTGTCACAAACGATTGTTATTCTGAGTAAAATGTTCATGCCTTCGAAGCAATTTCAATCAAAGCAATTCTCGAGTTTTGTACCACCAGTCAACGTTTCAAATATTACTACTCTACAATATTTAGATCTATGCGATTTCATAATTAAGTAGCATAAACGTTCTCGACCAAAGTGATGTTGCTTTAAATCTAGAATTTGATGAGAGGTTGTAGACTAGACGAACGCGTTTAATCTCTCTGGATGCGGATTCTAAATCTCGTTGCAATTATTAGTTTTCCCTTCGCATATTTTGTTATTCGCTTGATCGCGCTCAACAAAATTAAACTAAAACAAATATTAATATTGCAATTAAGAACAGGAATGTGGAAGCACCGCTTTGTTAATTGCTTCCACCTTCTTTACACGAACTTATGTTTTGATCTGAAATTGTTTCAGTCAACTTTTTTTTAGGATTTTTCAAAAACGGCTTATGTTCAGTATCATCTAGACAGACTCATGGAACAAAAATGTCGTTACTTTGTTTTTATTTATTTTTTTGGCTGCACACCAGAGACATGCAATAAGACGCTTTTGCGTGGAGCCTATATGGCTCGAGGTTTTAGATTCAACATAAAAATAGCTTGTCTTTAATCATTTATGCTGCATATCTGTACATGGCTGTAGTTATGGGTGAAATGAATCTTCAACGGTCGGAGAATTTTTCTTAAAAATAACTCGTTTTTAGGTATGGTAAATTTCAACTTTAGTGGCAACGTCCATTTTCTGCACAGCAAAATAACCAACACTCATTACGAAGCTTATTCTGCTTCGGGATATATTCTGATTATTAGAACAATCCCATAGTTACAGTCACCGTCGGTCAGTGGTGTAAAGTAACGAAATACTTGAGTAGATTACTCAAGTGGTTTTTTCCAGCAGCGAATATTTCTTGAGTAGTTTTTTAGTAGGTACTTTTTCTTGCTTACTTATAGACTGAAGTAACGCTATTTAAGTAGTATTTTGCATCAGAAAAGTACAAAGTACTGTAATTTTAAGTTAGAACCTCAAATTCGGCAGAACGATCGACTTTTCTACCGGCAATTGTTCAGTTCAGCCAAGTTAGTTGTCTTTTTCTCCTTTTGCGGCTGGCTACTCTTGCGTCAGAGGTCAGACCACCACAGCGACTTTCACAATGCCTTTTTTCTACGTGTGCGATTACGTATCACATCCAGTCTGGCGAAAATTTGTTTAAGATGGTTTTAGTTTCACGTTCGTTGTTTGGTATCTGCCCTTCGCCTCATACTGGCATAGATGTTTGTTTATTCTATTAAAAGTAAATCATGAAAGAGTCAAACAGAGATATATAGATTTGCCAAAAATGTGTCCTTTGATTACTTGATTACTATCGCTAAATTCTACAGTGTGAGTTAAAAATCGCACACCATATATGCAAGAAACATTATCGTGCAGTACTGTAATATTTATTGTTCAATGTAATTACAAAATCTTTTTAATATGATGATCAATTTCGTCCCATGGAAACTCAGACTATGTAGATGGGCTATCTGCAATAGATTTAGTGACGTAATGTTTATCAGGCTTCTGCCTGCCTTCACATATTCTGAAATAAATTAAATTTAAAAAATCCGCAATAAGTTTGATTAATTAAATCCAAAAAAGGTTATCGCAGAATATACTGAAATAGCTATGGTACGTAACTTTTAGCCCACCCTTGAGTAAACTGTACACTGATAAGGCACGTACAACGAGTTTTTTTAATTTAAGCATAATTTAACAATAACAGTAAATGAGCATTTGAGCCAAGATGTAATAAAATGATTCAAAGTAAATTCTGCGTGGCATGATATTCAAATCTCGAAGTCTAACAGTTGTTGTTCTTTTTGATTAATTGTCTTGAATATAATAAGAAACTTGCCAAGTTACAATTAAGAATTCATGACTTATTGAGAGAGGAGGGGTTATAGAAGACTAAGCGCTTTGTGGCAGTGATGTAAAGGTAATTGGCCAGTTGTGATATGTCGAGTGAATAGTTTCTGTATTTTGCTTGAATACTTTCAGAAAAACTTGTACTCGAGTACTTTTAAAACTACGTTTTCACTTTTACTCCAGTCCTTTTTTGGTCAGTACTTTACTTCAAGTAATTTTTTATCAGTAACGAAACTTTTACTTGATTACAATTCTCGAATACTTTTTACACCACTGGTTGCGGTCCGTTATAAGACGTCCATAACTTTATAAAGACTAAAAACGTGATCTTGTTTGGCTTACAATTATAAAAAAAATACAAATAAAAGTCCAAAAAGCTTTTCAGTTGTAGTGAATGGTCGTGACTGTTGGTTAACTTGTAAGAAAATCTAGATATAGAAAGACATTGATAAACGTTAAATTTTTGAATTGATAGTGGGCTAGCTGGCCCTCGATAAAAACAATAACTTTTCGTCGTAACTAGTAGTTCACTCACAAACTTGCGATCAAGCGTTTAATGTGTGGATGAAGGGTGCACATTTATTGTTTCAACTTTCGCAACTAAGAAATACAGTTTTCACATTTCTGCATAGCAGACTGCCACACTATGCTTACGGAGAAAAAAATTAATGACGAGTTTTTCATGCAATCAACAATACTATAGCGATCCCTGTTTTTCTATGCTTTTATGAATTTGTTTCTGCGATGTGATTTTGTTTTTAAAAATTCTTAAATATACGGTAGCAATTTTTCAGATTGAATGTGTTATAAAAAGTAAACAGCGAAGCCCGCTCCTGGTTTATATGTGTCTTATTTTTAGGCGGAAGCAAATAAACGGGCATTTCTTTTACTCAAAATGATCTTAAGTTTTTGTACTACTTGAAAATGACGTCTTAATCAATATCCTTATTTACGCTTTCACCAGAGAACATATTAGATGTTGTCGTTGGTCCATCTTGTACATTGTAGAACTTGATTGTGTATACTGCACAGCGCAGCCGTCCTAAGAAAATTAAGTGGGTTGGTGTAAACCTCTCTGCATCGACAAGTTTAGAGTAAGGTCTGGGGGTTTCAGACCTCCTCCAAATTGTTGTCTGCGTCAATTTAAGTCATATGTCCCATGTGAAAACAGAAGACATGGATTGCATGAGCCAATAGCTATACAGTAATTCAAGCTACTTCAACAATTGTTGGTTCGACTCCCACCAGCATCCTTGTTGCTTCCTTGGATGAGTAAATGCTTAGCTTTATCGCTGTTGTTTCTAACGAGCAGTAAAAAGCAGCAAAAATCTAAATTCATCCATACTATCAATCATTCTCATCAACCTACTCTGCAAAACTGAACAAATCGAACCGAAGCAAACCGGTATCTCTAATTTTGTTTATTGAAATGCAGAACTGATGCAAAGAATGAAATGAACGGAAAAGCATAAAATGAAATACTTGTAAAAACTATTGACCGAAAAATCACGACAAATGCTAAAAAAAGTATCACCAAAGTCCCAATCAATTAATCCTGATAATCGCATAAAAAAAAATTATGAAGCGGTCTGGAAGCTGTTTTTCATCTAACTCGGTAGTTTCCAAAGTGGGGTCCGCAGACCTTTTAGAGTTCTTGAACCACTTTCGGAAGGTCCGCAAAACAAATTTGGTAAAGCGTTACTTGGCTCATAGCCTAATAATTTTGCTTCCCACTCCTTAGCATTTGGGAGGTACGCAATCTGTGCTTGCGAGAGTTATTTTGTGCTTCCTATGCGTTCGTTGCGATTACACTACCCGACTCCCCCATGGTGTCACAGAGAGAAAAGTTCAGTTCATCGGTGGCTAATGCTATAGATAGCTACTTCTGTGGCCTAGCAGAAGCTCAGGTTTTTTGTATCTGTGTTAGAGAAGAAAGGAGTGGGCGTCTGGAAGTAACTGCACCCATCCCATTAAACTTCGTTAATTACTGTACATTTGCGCTCTATGTAGGCCTATTTTTCACAATACGGTACATTGATCTCGTAGTTGTGATGGACAAATTTTAAGCTTTGTAGATAAGGCAGCCAAACATTTAAAATTTGCATGGGGACTGCTGTGAATTTTTTTAGTTTGGGAACCACTGATCTTACTTAAAACCAAAATGCCTTTGTACGGGTTAAAACGCTTTACGTTGTAGCAAGACAGAAACATAACTGAGCCTACCGCTGCATAAAAAAGACAAAATAGGTGGAGCCTACCCATGACGACACCATTGATTTAATTGTAAACCATAACTAGATCATTTATATTTCAATTATCAACTATAAGTAGGGTGTAAGTGACTTTGATGACCGTACGGTCTTGTTCGTTGTCTCCCAAGTTTTTGTATTTACCTGTGGTGTATTTAAAAAGTTGATGTAAATAAATATGATATTGCTCAAAACTAAAAATCCTTATCCGCTCATTCCATCATCTTTTGTGGTAAGCTGTGCCTTCGCTCAGGGATATCGAGAACAACCATGCCTAAATCCTCTTTCTTCTATCCTCCTGATGAACTCTGCTATTTGAAAAACACTGGAGAGGCCATTCAGGCGAATACAATGCACAAAATTTAGTATTTCATTCGTTTTTCGTCTCTATCAAACGATAATTGCGCACGATATAACGATTTTCTATCACCTTGAACTCATTACTTGGCGCTTAACGCCAAAAGCTCGAATAATTTCAGAGTGGAAAATCTATTTAATAATAATAATGTACCGGTTCAGCACAATTTTGCGACGGTAAAATTTAAAAATACAATCGTCCATCATATCAAATGTATAATACCATCGTGCCAAACATATTCCATGGACAATGAGAGCCAACTCAGTTCAGTACGGAAGAAACAGAAGTTTCATTTAGTAGCATCCACAATAAGTTGGCAATAACAAATATCCAGAGTCAAAATTAAATTATCCAACACCAAGCAGTGCCGTCACCAGAGAACAACAAAGTGGGGGCGCACTAGCCAAAAGTGAGGGGGCACTAAAATAGACAGAACTTGCAGATAAAAATTGAAATTGTACGGCTACAAATTATGGGCAATTTTAAAAAATCTGTAATCATGTCAAAAAAAAGGCATATAAGGCCAGCAGCGTTTCTTAGCTAGTTTCGTCAGCGGCCTATAATCGCTTTAAAAATCTACTTGCAGCCGTGAATGCGATCAGACGCGAAACCAAGATTTTGCTAAGAGGCAAGAATTTAAACTAAAAGTAAATCTTTTTTTCTACAAAAGTTGTCGAATTTAGGCTCCATGCTGAGCAAACAAATGTAACTCAAGTGTGTTACAGACGAGATCCTGGGGGCGGATCCCCAGCCGCTGGGCGATTTTGCAGCAAAAATAGCAATTTTAATGCCACTTTAATCACATTTCGCTCGTTTTTGAAGTCATATGAGTAATCAAAGGGCACAAATTTGGAAGTCATTTGAAGAATTAAATTCCCCTACCCCTACAGGCCCCCTTACTTCAGGTCAAATCCAAAACACGTTCTAACACTCGTACCTTGAGGTTAAATTGTTTAAGTGACTTGGCTAAAGAGGTGAAGTCCCATTGGCCTCTTATCTCTTGAATGCGCCATTGACTGCGACCTAAAGACAGGGCCTCAGAGAGAAAAATTTCCAGGGGGTACGAAGGTCGATACCGGGCCCCCAAGCCTTATTGGGGGCCCATGCCATTAAATCAATTTTTGTCGGATGGGTTTAGACTGTAGATCTTTATTTAAAAGTGAGGGGATAACGATATTCCCATATAGTTAGGACCTATGAAAAACACAACTAGACATAAAATTGCTTTAAATCCAGCTAGGGGGTTTGGAGGAGCGCTTTGAGCTCCCCAGTGGGGTTCGGGGCAGAGTCCCGGAAGCTTTAGCACTTTTTATGTTTCTCGAGGGTAAAATACAGCATTTGATCAACATCCCAGCACCAAACTTGCTTAAATTGACAAGCAGAAAACGTGATATACATGAAAGAAAGTATGTGATGTGGGGGATGATGACATGCACACAATATTATACAACATAATGACTTTATTAATGCAAATCCAAATATTTTACTGATAAAAGTTTTAAGACGTCATCTGCAATCATAGACTTCACAAACCCAAATACCTATTAAACTCATACAGATAGAGTGAATTGCTTAATGATAGTAGTAGAGTATGTCAACTTTGACTCTGCTCTCTGAGGTTGAAATGCTTTTGGATCTCTAAAAATTTACGCTCTCGTACATTGTTATACCATAGAATTAGCGCTCTCAAGTCAGAGAAATGTCACAAAACGTTGACTTTGGTGCAAGTGTATGGCCTTTGATACATTTTCCTCTTCTTTTAATCAAATCGGCCACTATTGGATGCCCTAAAGGCTGTGTAGCAAAAATAGCGACCAATTATCAGTACTGAATAGGCTGACTAACATTTTTGCAGTAAGCAAGTTTGATTACGGTGGTATGGTGCGATACCAAAACTTAAGGAGGAAACCGGAACTCTTCCGGGCCCCTAGAGCCCGGCCCCCCCTAGGCGTGGGCCCTGGTACGATGTACCCCCTGAACCCACTCTCACAGGCCCTGCCTTAAGATCGTGAGTGTGCTAAAAAAACAAAAATAGTTGGTCTTCTTAAAAACGTTTTCACGTACTGTTTCAGGTCATAATTACTAACGAAGCACCGGAAACGATTCTGTAGGCTTACATCTTTTTTCCGCGACACATCCGTGAAGGCGTGTTAATAAGACGGGTTACTGCATCACGATTATTATAGCAGTCGGTTGGCAGCTATTTCGCAAAGAATCGAGTAAACGTCCAATGGTAATTATGTTTGAACATTATTATTCCTTTTTCCATCATTGTCTTGTCGTTAGGAGATATTTAAAAACAGTATTTTGAGTAAACTGAAATGGGGGGCACAACCAGCTATTAGGGGTGCACGGCCTCCTGGCCTCCCCGTAGCGACGGCACTGACACCCAGCAACATCAAAGTTAGTTAATCTTAAACAAAGTAATTTTAAACCAAAAAAGTGTCATATTTACGAAAAAATAGCAAAATATTTTAAGTTAACTCTTTGCTTACCAGGAGCCTCATATGAGGATCCAATAAAACTGTTCTGAGAACCCAGAAACCTCATATGAGGTCCCAAGCTTTGGACTGAATATTTCGCTAAGGATAGATAGCAACTCCGTAAAATTTTGAGTTTAAGCGCTCGAATAGTTGTGAAAACTAACTGTAGTAAGTGAATTGAAAATTTTTGAGTTAAAAGGTGAGATTTAGGCTATTCAAACTTGAGAAAAAAATGCACTTTTTTGATGCATGAAAAATAGGTTTCTCTTTTTAAATCTGCATGTTTAGGTGCGATTTTAGTTTGTAATAGCTTAGTTTTTTGTAATAGCGATCTGAGGAAGTTATACTTAGGCAATCATAGACTGGTGATGTAACCAGCAGTGAAAGTCAGATAGGTGACAGTTTTGATAATCCTTGTCATTGCTGTTCTTCTTCAAGTTCAACTTCCTCTGAAGAATTAGATGAGTTGGTGATTTCACTGAATGTTTCTCAGCCGTCTTGATTTCTGATTTGATTTTAGAGGTAAGCATTAGGCCTATTCTTTTTCATCTCTGATCTTTAGCAGTTTAGGCACCACTTGAACTAATGAGATATGCCTAAACTTACCGGTATCTTGAACCTCTATGGTGTGCTGGTGTGGGGATACAGCTAATAAGTGTACCGGTACCTATAAATTATGGTATAATAAGACCTTACCAGTTAAAAGAGTAATCATTTGTAAGGTACCAGTTAACAGGTTAATGTCATTATGCATAACTTGTTAAGTTATCAACAAAGTTAGTCAGTAGAACTCCTGCACTTACAGTTATACTTAAATAAGCATGCCAACTGAAGACTAGCATTCTGTAGTTTTCTGGGGCTGCAATAAATGATTAAAATTTTATTACAGCATAAGCTTATATATTGGTGGCACTGAGAGTGAGAGGAGGTACTGGTATTGCTAAGCTTGTAGACTACTTAATTATTTTCCAAAAATTACCATAGCACTAGCAATTTACCAAATAAATATGCAATTTCAGGTGTCACTGAAAGTTTGTCACTGCAAGGAATGAAAAAGTCAGCAAACTAAAAGTTTTTTCTCCATCAACTACAACAAACCAATCCAATAGAATCACACAAGGAGCTCATTTTCTGCAACATTGCCCTGGCAATGCAAAAAGAAAACATGGACTATGAGTTTGTGTTGTGTGCTCCGCCGGAGATCAAATTGTGTGAAGTAAATCAGGAAAAAAGCAAAAATTGGCTAAAAAAAACTCAATTTTACTGTGAAGAATGTAATGGTGGTCTTTGTGCAGTGCCCTGCTTTAAAAAGTATCATTACACAACTCAATTACTGGAACTGAGCAATGCTGAAATGTATTATTCTCAAAAGCGAGCCACTCTTTTTTTTGTGCAATTTTAGACAATTTTGCTGTTTTTTTGTTGCCGGTACTTTTTTGTGTGACTGGTTATAGTTAAATTTGTAATTTTTTTGGATAATATGGTGTCTTAATAGCTTGCTATGCAAATATGATAGTCGTAAGGCATGTAACTATTTTGTGAGTATTTTTTTTTTAAGTATACTATTTTTAGCCACTTTTCAAGAGGAAAATTTTTTCAAGAAAGTGGTTGTTGTTCTTATGTCAATTATTGGTCAATTTTTGATTTTTCAGTAACTAATACATGCTTATCACAAAGTACATGAAATTTCCAAAATTTTGGTATGCTGGAGAAGTTGGTAGGCCATTATTTTCATTAGATATTTTTGCTGCAAACTTAATCTAGTTTTGTTAAAAACGCTGGTTTCTGGAGACAGTTTCGCCTTGACCGGTCTGGTAAGCAAAGAGTTAAGACTAAAAGCAGTAAAATATACAAGCCAGGCTAACTGTGAGAACAAACATTATGACTTCGATGTTATCCTACATTAATTTAAAGCATACATTTTCTGTTAAAACATACATAACTGTTTGAAACAATTAGCAGACACTTTACATTCACAGCTGGCACATAAATTAGCCTAATACAACTAAACCAAACTAAATTAATCAGCAAAATTTGAAAAGCATATTACATTAATTATCAAAACTAAATAAATAAACAAATTTAACTGATTAAATAGTACATGTAATATTCACCATTGTAAAACAAGTAGGCATAAAATTAATGTCTCTTTTGTTGCCAGGAATAATACAAAGAGTTATCGTATGAAGATGGTTTTATCAAAAACGCTAATGAGTGTCTTGTTGCACAAGGATCAGATTTCGTATTAGATGATTTTCACAAACTTCTCTGTTCCAAAATTCTTTTTTTGTACATCTTAAAAATGATGCTTGGACAGTTAAATGTTTATTTGCAGAGTCTTGCAAGCAATTGAAGTAATGTTTCGAATAGCGGTTGTATTTCGAAGCTGGATCCCATGGTCAGATTTCTCTAAAAACAAAATGAGTTGTAAAAATGTATACTTCGATGTTCCATTGCATTTAACAGTTAAGGATTGCAAACAGAGTTCGAAAAAGACTAACAAAAACTAATTTTAGAGGTTGAAAAGCAGTTAAAGTTTGTTTTTTGAAAAAGTGGAGAAGATAATTAGTGCAGTCTGATTTACCTTCAGCTCTAAAAACAACTAATAAGAAAAAGAAACAACTGACGCATATATATTCAAGCGTCAAACCAGGAAACCTTGCCAAAGTTAGCATTAATTTGATACCATTTCAGCTAAAGTTCTAGGTGAAACCAAACAAAAAAACTTAAACTGGATGGGGATAGTTTGGCATGGCATTACAACACTATCAATAACCTAAGTCAAATAATGATTCTTCGGACGAGACTCTTTCACTGGAAATTTTTGTCTACTTTTTTATTAATTTTGATCCAGATCTAACCCAAACTCAAATTCTTACTCCAAAACTCACTCTAAAACTAACCCAAATCTTAACCCTTAAAAAATCACGAAAATAAGACATATCAAGTCACAATCTGAATCAGCCTCTGATTGTTAGAAAAATGCCTACAGAAGGGATTCCAACCCATGCCCGAAACAACCACAGACATATACTGGCTTCAAAGTCGCAGCAGTTTTTCAACGCAGGACAGACATAAGACCATGTGAGCTTGTTGACCTACTTTCTTCATGATCTTAAAAAAGGCAAACAAAAAATGCAAAGATGAATAATGAAAATTTTTATTTCACTCACTTTAACTTAAAAATTTCCAGTGAAATCATCATTCATAGAATTCTTTTCACACCACAGTATAACTTTTCATACCAGCATAAACTGCAAAAAAAAAATTACCAAATATCAGTAAGTATGTATTACTGCGACACTAATTCTGTCACCATTACATAAATTAGAATGTCTCTTTAGTATGTGTGATCTATAGCTGATCAACTAAAAGTTACAATACAAATAAGCACAGCAAATTGGCAGTTAGACTTGATGCAAAGCTACTTTGGGGACTATTTGCTGATGCTAGTTAATCGAACGCTAACGCATTCATCTCTGGAGCGTGAGGTCTAAGGTTCAAATCTTGGGTCAGTGAAATTGGCACAGTGTTGCCAACCACTTGCCATCTGTGCAACATTTCTTTGAAGGGTGCATTGTCCAGGCTCAATGATGCAAAGATGGGCCCGCCAACTTATTACACACTTCTGCATAATACAACAAATAAATAAAAGATTTAAGTTGGTGAATGTTTGTTTACATCAGCGTTCACAAATTGTTGCGTATGTCCCCCATGAAGACTAGCAAACATTGCAAAAGTGCAATTTAGGCATTTTGCTGTTTCCTGTCTAAACGCACCTTTGATACATATAATCTTTTCAATGACTATACAATCAATTAAGTGTGTTTAATAACAAAATCAAAAAGGTTAAGAACTTTTTAGTTTGATGAAATGCCTTGTTAACAGTCTTTCTTCAGTATCTACAAGCAAAGACAGATACTAATGTCGTGCATTAAGACCTGCTCAATCATGCCTCACACTGCTTTCAGACCATACCGGTAATTGAAACGTGCAAGACAAACCTTCAATATCATGGACCAGCATTACAGTCATTTGTTAATAACTTTCACAAAATCACTGCAGATTCTCAATTTAATACTGCACTGTACACGTTTAACAAAAGCCATCTCTGGCTACAATTGTTTCAAAAATAAAACCAAAGTATGCACAATAAACATCAACGCAACATAGGTTATCTACCTCAATTCAGATTCCCATTTCTGGAACAACTCCAGCAAGAAGATCAAATATCAGCCGGGGTAGAAGAGTGCATGGAGCAGGAAGGCCACCAAAAATTTCCAAGAAGACCAAATCAAGATGTCAGCATTCAATTCAACAGTGCTCTAACAAGAACGTCATGCTTGGGAAATCCCACTAAAAAAACAAACTAGGTTGAATTGGAAAAGACTTTATATACCAGATTTTTTTCTGTGGTCCTTTTCTGCAATTTGTGATTAAGGGTGACTTTGATACTTTTTGCATCATAAACCATTCAGTAATTTGCTATTTGATCAACCTCAAAGTTTCCAAGTAAATCTCTTTTAGGTATGTAAATAAGCAGTCATTGATCATATACCTCAACAAATTAACTACTGTTTCAAGACCATTTTAACAGTAAAAAACTGCGAACGCTTTCAAACCATGATGCAATTTAAATCCCATTATTTTGTTAATAAGACATAATATATAATACGAAGTGGCTAGCATTACGTTATGTAACGCCCATGAAGAGAATAAGAGAGTAAAGAGTGAGTGCTCATTTACTCTTTTTTGTTTAAATTATCGTTAGGGTTTGGGTTAGATTTTGACTTTGGGTTAGGATTATCGTTAGGGTTAGACCTAGGGTTAAAGTTAGGTTTAGGGTTGGGGTTAGGGTTAAAATAGCGATTTTCTTTTTCTTATGTAACGTAACAGCAGCCTCTGCCTATATAATACGCTAAATTGTTAAATACCGGTATGTATTAAAGGACTAAATATGAACTTTGCTACCTAAAAACAACACCTGCCTATCAGCTCAAACAAACCCAATCCATACAGTATATCACTATTGCATAAGCTGCAAACTCTGTATTGGTATACTGATGCACTATCCAGTTGGTAAAACCAAAGTTTTCATTAGTCCATGTTCACAATTCCACAAAAAATCAATTTAAGATTGCATACAAGGCTTCTTTTGAACTGCTATAACCAAAACTCTGAAGTGTTAGAGCAGTCATGTTTTTCAACTTCGATTGTTAGTAGGCTTTGACTGAAAAGTAAGCACAAATACAAAAGATGATTGGAAGAATCCTTGAAATGTAGTACAGATGCTGGATGCTTGATACTTCTTGAAACTTTGGCAAACAAACCTTATAGCTTCTTTGTTTACTGTTAAGCATGTACACAATCAGTATTTTTTTCTTGCCAATAAATTGTACAGGATATCATTGCCTGCCCGCACTCTACACAAGAAATGCATTTTTCCGTCTTCATAGGTCACATACTAATGGTAAGAACAGGAATCTATACTAATTGCAAATTGTTTGGACTGGTTACCACAGATCACCACAACAGAACATACCTACGTTTTAAAAATAAAATAGACTACAACATGGGCATATCAAAAAATTGATCTACTTGTATACTATGCTGGGTAACATTTTATGCCTGCAACACAATTTCGTATGTTGAATAATCATAGAGTACAACATGTGAACATTTCTTAAGTTCAACAATCTAATACCTATTGTGTAAAAAAATTAGGGTACTAAACTTTCTATGAGCAGGTTAGAGACAAACGATTTAGGCTACTTAATCTGAGTTGTACCGGTAGAAGTAGCTAGTACCAGTAGTAAATTTGGCGTTACCATTGTCTAAACTATCAAGAAATTGCCACAATTAACTCAGGCTCAACACCTTAAAATATGTAAACAGCAAAATAAACCTACCCTACACATCTGACATAGCCCTAGGTCTTCTTAACATTTTGATGTTAACAGTGCACATCAAGCCAAAACCGAGAGCGAAGTATAATATCTCAAGGATGGTGTAGTTGGCATAGCACAGAATCGGTAAGTACGCCAACGTTAACCAGTAACCCTGAACTGAATAGTGAACTCTCAACCTAACCCCTTACTACTGTATGGCTATATCATACCTCCATAGGTGGGCAAGTTAATGCAAGACGTTAGCTTTGTTAACCACTAGTCCGTTAACAAACATCACACTTCCATTAACGTTAATTTGTTATTTTCAGCTTAGATTAACAGAAGTTAATAAAGTCCGTTAATCCGTTAACATTTTGCGGGTAATTCACATTTCTTTTTTATTCACTCGCTTCTAGAACATGTATTGACGCTGTTGAGCTGATTATTGTAAGAAAAAATTTATTGCTCTGGTGGTCTTTTTGTGTTTTGGTAGTTACATTTTACAGTCTAATCTAATTTTACGATAAAACAAGTTCGAATGCACAATCGAAGCTACGACCTGAAAATCTTTGGAAATTGGGAACAGCAATAACTAATAGACCTCTGAGGCTGCAGGTTATTATTTGCCTCAAAAAAGAGCTCCTTTCTTCGCTTTCTTCTATAAAACTCATGCTAATATGCAACAAGTGTTACCAGAGCAAACTGGTGTGTACCGGTATGATGAATGAATGGTGCAAGATACAAATAAAACTTTAACGGAAGTTAACAAAACTTAACGGAAGTTACTTTAGTCTGTTAGCAGCACTTAACAGAAGTTAATTTAATCCGTTAACATGAAAAAACTTTTTAACGGATTAACAAGTTAATAAAAAAGTTAGCTTCGTTATTAACGGATTAACGATTAAGGGACTTGTGCCCACCTATGCATACCTCACCTAGGCTACTATGCTTACTGAGACCTACCAAAATCCAGAAGCTATACTACGGTAGTTACTCTGACCATCGAACAGATGAATCGACTGACTAACATTAAATGAATGCAAGAGTGACGCTGTTTACTGTAAGCTAGTCTATTCTGTATCAAAAAATCAATTATTTGGCTATTACCTGCCATTTACGAATAGTAAGTAAATATACATAACATGATTAAAACTTTGAATTGCACTAACATCATCGTTATCTGACTACCATCACATTAGACATCCCTGGTATGATATTAGGCTATTATTTAAATTTTATACCGGTATCTAGTAGGCCTAATATAGCAACAATTGCTCAGACTCGAGTCAACAGCTTAACCGTGATGCTTACAACAACTTGTCAGACGCTATCTAGATACTAGGCTAACTAGATACGCTAACATATATTAGGCGTATTTACCTGTGATCACTAACCTATAAGCTAACCTACCTCTTGCATTAATTTGCCTGTGAATACAGCGGATCAAGCCAAGGTGAGCGCGGAGTATGGATAGGATGCGGATGTGACGTAATAAATCTGCAAAACCATGGTAGAAAAAAAAATTTCGCGCGCGGACAACAAAAAATGCATCCGCATGCTGCGCTGCATTTGCAAACCTTGTCCGCATGCTGCACCACACCGCATCCAAACACAACTAAGTTCACTCTGCACTGCAATTTAAATATCCTTTAAATTTCTACTAACATTAGAAAAAAATTAGCTCTCTAGCTTACGACGTATAAAAAAATTGATTTTAGGGCTATAATTTTGGAGAGTTTTCAAAAGGGTTGCTCTCTCAAACCATGTCAGTGGTTGAGTGGATAGAGCGTCTGCTATTGAAGCGGTAGTCTCGAGTTCGATTACCGGTTGGGTCATACCAAAAACTATAAAAATTGGTATTCACAGCTTCTCTGCTTGACGTTCAGCATTAAAAGGGACAGTGTGAAGCCTCCGCCATGTGTGGTAGACAGGTAGGCAGGTGGCAGCTTGACTCAAAAACCGAAAGGTCCCTTCGCTGTCTCCTAGCCAAGGCAACTTGGTGAATAAAATGTAATTACAATTACAATGTCAAAATATTTGTTTTTAAAACATTTGCAGATATAAAAAACAGTAATGCCCTAGCTTGAGCGATTCAAAATACTACTTTTTGGGGAGTCCATTAGGGGGCCCCTGTGGGGGGGGGGTGGTACCTTCATACTATGTCAAACTATTTGTTGCTTAAATATCTACTGATATAAACAAAAAACTATCACCCTAGCTTGAGCAATTAAAAAAAATTTTTAGGGCCCCATTTTGGGGGGGTCTGGGGAGAAGCCCAAAAAAAATTCAGGAGACAAAATTGCATTTGCAGCTCAACAAATTTACTCAAAAATTAGATATCGATGTTGTGTGGTTTAGAAGAAGAGTGCATAAAATTTAGAAAGCCAAAAATGAAAAAAGAAAAAAAACTCAATGCGGCTAAAAGTGTAGATAGGGATGAAAGAGTATCTTACGACATATAACCATGTGAAATATTTTTTGCCGTACTTACGCCGTTTTTGAATAAGACTGCCTTTCACACCAAACTTTTAAAGTAGTTTTTGAGTCCTAAACCTGAAGTTACGATACTCATTGCCTTGAAATTTGGCACACACAAATAATTTATGAATCTCAAACTGCTGTCAAAATTTCATGTAGCTGGACCAAACCATTATCGAGTTGTACGGTAAGAAAAAGTCTGAAACTTCGCACTCGTTAACTTTGAACATGGCTGAGTAAAAACTAAAAAACACGCGACGTGAGATCAGTCATTTCAATTATAGGCCTTCAGGTTTGCCTTGTGTGTGCTTTCTATCAGTTTTTCTGCACCATGTTTTGGCAATCAAAAACAATCTACCAATCTACCTGATGATTCCATGCAACTACTGTACTAATCCTGAACCAGTGGCTCAAATAATGAAACATAAGGTATCACGTGCTCTGTATGCTGTCACAAGCTACTACACTTGTATGAAACTACCCTATGTATTATACCTTTGCCGTTTGCATGTGTGTTTGATTGTGGAATAAATGTTGCTACTGTACTACGTAGGCTATTCTGTCATTGGAAACTTGGGTAGCCTAGTCTTCGTACTCTACTACATATAGGTCTACCAGATCTGAGATAAGCTACAGACATAGGACCGAAAGCCTAATTCTTGATGTCATGACCTGTTGACGAATAGGCTACGCTGAACTAACTCTGTCACTCTGAAATGCAAGCGCATAAGGAGTAGAAACTGTTGTCTAGCCTTGGGCTTGTACCAATACCATAGGCCTTCAGCGTACAAGGTGGGTGTGTCGATAGGCTTTGTTTTGTGCCTCTACTCTGATGATTGTTTCCCACAAACCTGTTTCTTCTACAATTGTCTGCTTTTGTTTCATCTTCTCACCGCAGGTCTTAAAAGCTGTCGAAGATTTAAAAAAGCTGTTAAAGCTCATTTTTTATCAAACTATGAAACCGATAAAAGCTAGAATAACAGCTTTCAATCAGCAATGCAGTAGTAATTACAGGAATCATAGTTGCATATTTATGCTTGAGTTCAACAATAACCTATTCTATTGCTTGAATAGCATGAGTTTGTTGCATTCATCTATCACACATTTATTACAATACGTCATCTCTCATTTTGATGTGCCCTTGAATTATTAGTAATTTTGCATTAACTGACTGAGGTTGATGGGTTGATATATACTGGTATTGGAAATTGTACCAGTACTAATGACATATTGGCAAACAATACAAAACAAAGCAAGGAGTTTTTTTTCACTCCAACTGCCCACTTTAAATTCTATAAAACATAAATAAGCATTATGAACTTTATTAATTTTAATTCTATCCAATCTGTAGTTACAGTATTTTAATTTTTTTATTTTTTAGTATGCTTAGAGTTACAACAATTCTAATGTTGTCTTGCATTTTCTTTACATGGTGACTGTGAGTTTTGTGTATACACTGTACAAAATGTACATATCTTTGCAACACTTTGTTTTAATTTTGCGTAAAATTTTTTATCATAGAAAGTAGCAGACTGAAAAAATCTAGAAGCTGTTTTTTTTAACCTTAACTTGGTGAGGTGGCAGTAGACTTAGATGACCTTTCGGTCCTTCGCTGTCTCCTCACCAAGTGACTAAATATCACTTTGATTCTGCAAGTTTGTGAGTTTGGTTTTAAAGGAATTGCATATTTCGATGCTTAAATGATAGACCTAGAGGAAGTTGCAGTTTTTTTCTTGTGATATGACGTCACTTGGTAAATAAATAAATATGATGATGATGATGATGATGATAAACCTTTTCTAGTCTAGCCTACCGAAACCAAAATTTTGTTGTTGGTGTCAAAAAACACGTTCAGCCAATCAAAACTAAGCTTCTTGTAGCCAAAATAGCCGATTCTAGGATGCTGCGAATTCTGAAAAAATAAACTTGAACCGAAGGCACCTTTTACTGTTTTAGTATCATGCATTGTCTTCAATTCATATACGTAATAGCTACATCCAGACTAACCATTGTTGTTCATAAAGAGAAAATCACCAGTAATAATTGTAAAAAAAATGTAAAAAAATTATTGTATGCGGCGCTGCACTGACTGTGTGACGTAATGCAGATTTTAGTGCTACGCAGCACGACGCGGTGCACCAACAACAGCGCGCGACCGCGTACGCTGCGCTGTTGCCATCTCTGGTTTAAAGTCCGTATCCCTGGTATAACTCGGTTCGCACTTTGGCTTGGGTTATTTGGCGCAAGATTTTGTGATGCAGTAGTGTGTTGTGCGACCATAGATTCTACATTTGATATGGTGCGACAAGCGACGTGATGACTTGGTCAGTGGTAGCATGGGAACTTTCTAATGGTGAGCACTGAGAAGGGCTCATTATCAGATTATAACAGCCTGCTCCTTTAAAAGTTGGGCAGTTATCTGTGTCAAAATACGGTAGGCCTACTGTACTGTATTTTGAATAGTATTGTAGGCTATGCGTACAGCTGCGGAATCTAAGAGTGAGAATGGTACCGAACACGAACAGTAGGCTACAGACGCCAGATCGAGATGGTTGGTTTTCTCTTACACAGGACAGTAAGCTACCACCAGTACCAATATTATGCCAGCCATATTACAATGTGTGGTAGCGTAAACCATAGAACTCTGAACTTGAGAACTAGACCAAAGACGCCACTAAAACAGTAAATTGTGGAGCTTAAACTAAATCTGTCTGCAATTGGCCTACCATATTTCTTTGATAATAAACCGCCCTTGATTAGTAGCCGCCCTCGATATGAAGCCGCTCAAAAAGGGAAAAAAAGCCGCCCTTGTTTAGAAGCCGCATAAAGAGCAGTCTTCATTCATTTTATAATTTGTATATCTCAAGACTTAAATAACTCACTTAAAAGTGCCATCTGGCCATGTGCAAACGCATCTGGTAATGAGTAGCTTACGGAATTCACACAGCAGGATACCAATTACCGGTACAGTGTTTTAAGTCGCTACAGTTTGCAGTAGGGTATTTGCAGGCAGTTGCAAACTTTAAATATTTTTGTTTGGAAGAAGTTTATTCAACTCTTTTAATAGTATGACGAAAAAAAAAAGCCGCCCTTGAATAGAAATCGCTCAAAATGACTACAAAAATAAATAGAAGTTGTGGTTTATATTCAAAGAAATACGGCATTCATTCCTGCTAGTCTGCTTGTAGGACTATATAGTATTAATTATCTAGGCCTACGGTAAGTGATAAGTATATACAGTACCGGTATTGCACGCTACTGTATATCAATCCTATAGCTGTAGGGCTGTAGGCCTATAATAATTTGTGAATAATTGTTTTTGGTTAGAATCGGCTGTTTTTAACTAGGCTATTAATAACTAAATAGCTGAGCCTACTTTCCACAGCTATAAAATAGACCTAAGCCTGTATGTCCAGAGTAACTGTAAGCCAAGGTACACTCCACCATATTTTTGTGCCAACCAAACAATGGCAGCTTGGCCGAGAGGGTAAAGGTATCGTTTTTACGATGACCCTAATCACATGATTTGCATTCAACCTGCACCCTTTGCCCTGGTCAAATTGAGCATTGCATTCTTGGATAACGCGCTTTACTTTACAATGATAATCTCTGCTTGGCGGCTTTAAACTAATAGGTAGCAAATACAGTGGACAAGATTTCAAACAAATCCACTGGAACATTGGGTCACTTATGGCTTAGCACTTAGCAGTGAGTAGCAGGTGCCAGGTAGGCCTATTGATTTTTCCAAGCATGAAGTAGCCTAGTCATTGCAAAAAAAAAATTGTGCAGTGTGCTGTGTGTATTACTCTATGCCATAGGTGGGCACAAGTTCGTTAATCGTTAATCCGTTAATAACGAAGCTAACTTTTTCATCAACTCGTTAATCCGTTAAAAAGTTTTTTCATGTTAACGGACTAAATTAACTTCTGTTAAGTTCTGTTAACGGTCTAAAGTAACTTCCGTTAAGTTCTGTTAACTTCCGTTAAGGTTTTTATCGTTAATATCTTGCACCATTCATTCATCGCATCGGTACAAACCAGTTTGCACTGGTAACACTTGTTGAGTATTAGCACGAGTTTTATTTCCAAAAATTTTTCAATCGCAGCTTCGTTGTGCAGTTGAACCTATTTTTATCTTGAAATTAGATTAGACTGCAAAAGGTAACTTCCAAAACACAAAAAGACCATCATAGCAATAAGTATTTCCTTGCAATCAGTTCAACAGTGTCAATACGTGTTCTAGAAGCGAGAGGATAAAAAGAATTGTAAATTACAAGCAAAATGTTAACGGATTAACGGACTTTATTAACTTCCATTAATTAAAGTTAAAAATAACGGATTAACGTTAATGGAGGTGTGAAGTTTGTTAACTGACTAGTGGTTAACGAAGCTAACGTTTTGCATTAACTTTGCCCACCTATGCTCTACGCTTATCGCAATAGCTGAATACTGTAGTTAGCGTCAGACGTTATCTGATGGAAAAAGAATAGGCCTAGGCTAAACCGGAATATCATCAACCAGCAGCCTAATCCTACACCTATGTGCTATGCAGTACAGTATATACAACCGGTACCCTGGTACGAGACTACAACAACAACAACAACAATATTTAATGTTCTGAGTCATGATGTTCAAAGTTCAAGAAACACACTGATTAAGACGGAAAAATTTTCCTGCTAAAATTTGTTTGTTTTCTCTTGCTACAATTTTTGATTCGAGGTGACTTGGTCAATGGAACACGTGTGGTTAAATATAAACAATGATTCCAGTGAACATCACTTGTTTTCAGAAATTTTTATTTTGGTTATTAGACTTATATACAGGTTTGGGTTAGGGGTAGGATTAGGGTTACCGGTAACAGTTGAGCTGTTAAGGTTAGGGTTGCGCAGTAGGGCTTAGGGTTATTTTTTTTAGGCTTTATTTCAAAATGTCTGTGCAAATGAGCATTTGCCAAGCCTCTTCCTTTTTGATTTGATCTCTAAAAAAAAATCTTCACCCAGCTCAGTGTTGCAAATTTTGTAATATGAAGATTTCTGCCATCCACTCTATTATACAATTTTGGCTGTTTCACAATTCACATTGTTGAGTGACAGGTTGATGCATAGCCGTAGGAGGTGGGGGCTGGGGGGGAGGGGGGCGGTCGCCCCCCCATATGGTTCAAAATGTCTAAAATTCGGGCAAATAGTTTTTTTATTTGGGCACACTAGTAGCGAAAAACCATCTCAATTTCAGTAAAGACCTTTTTTTTTGGAGAACACCTTAATTTGGACAGAAAAATCGATTGATTTTTCATGCAAAACTCAATGCATCAAGTCATTTTTCAGGCAAAAGTTTGGTGCCCCCCAAATCATTTTGAGCTCCTACGGCCATGGGTTGATGGGCTGTTGTGTTGAGTCATGTTTGGATTTTTTTGTGCCAATATGGCTAAAAATTATATGATACAGTAATAAGTGCTGGATGAATAAATATCAGATCAGAGATAGGCTATTGTGATACACAGATACATAGTGACTGATACCCTAGTGTGATAGAATGCTCACTGCTCAACAGTTGTTTCCTGATGTTCTGTATTAATAGAAAATAGACATATAGCACTGTATCAGGTATAGTGTCTATCTGATATACTTGAAAGAAATGTCGTTTTTGGAATCAACTACAGATAAAGATTTATCTAAGTCTATTCCCACAGAATCAACAGTGATAAATGCAGGAGGTGATGGGCATTTTAAGTTGGATAAGCATGGCAAAGTCAAGGTAGTTGGAAAAATGTGTTGTATTTTACATTTAGTCTGTAAGCAGGTAAGTAAGTACCGGTGCAATTAACTCTCGTTAATCCAACCTAATTTTTTCAAGTAATTGATGTCCGATTAACAAGTTGGTATAGTTTGCTTCTAGTAATTCCGTTCCTCGACAATTTGTGTCTGATGGTGATGGAGTCCAATTAACGGGAGTTAACTGTATCAGCCACATCAGATTTCAGAGCCACATTTTTGGTCTCAGCCACATCAGATCAGAGATCAAAAACTATGACTTTGTGCTTTAAATCAAAATTTTTGCTGGTTGTTGAAAAAATTTGAATTTTAGAATTGCCTGTGGTAGTCAGACTGTAACTTTAGGCATGCGACAATTTAGGCACTGCTGATTAAGTGCCAGAGCCAAATTTTTAATTTATGCTAACATTTTTATACAAAACCTTTTTAATAATTTTTGCTTTTTATTTATGTAATTTTTATTTCTTTACATTTTCCTTTTGTTTTGGTTTTTTATTTTCTTTTTGCACATTAATTTTTTTGAGATGATATTTCCTGCTGTTTACTCAACATTTTTTCTTTTTGTATAATACTTTTTTAAAGTTTTTGACATTTACATTTTTAGATATTTTGCTTTTGTTGGTCCTTGTTAATGTTTTGCTCTTGTTGGTTTATGCTGCCACTGCCTTGTCACTACTTACTTTACAAGTGTTGTTTTGCTTACCTAAGCTATTCTTGTTTGTTGTAGCTTTTCAGCAGCCTAATGCTTTTTTGCTATTCATTTTTTGTACATTGTCTTGCTTTTTTACTGTGCCCCTTTGTCGGATATGCTGGTTACTTTTTTCAGCATTGTCTCAAGGGGTTAACAAATGCCAAATTTTTATTATTACATTTCATTTTTTGTTTCTCAAGCTGAACATATACAAACCTGTTGTCTGTGGTTCAAAATTCTGTAATGCATGAATAGATTTATCAAATCACCAAATCTTACTTCAACATAATATAAGTGTTTTATCGCGCTTCAAGGTCATTAATGCTAATTGTGTAATAACAATGTCTTGTTGAAAATAAATTAATCAAACTCTGAAAAACTTAAGAACTATAAGTGTGCCATGAAAGTATATCAATACTTATTGTAATTTAATTTACAGTCAAATTTAGAAACCCTTAACAGTCTGTTTCACCCTTAACGAGATCATCAGAAGAGAACTTCTAAACAACATATACACTAACAAATTGATTAGTTACACTTGAAACATAGATTTGTAAGCGGTTATTAACAAAGTAATGCGTCTGCCTGGCCTTAAAACTTTCGTCAACTGGGCCACAGAACAGCTGTTATTGGACTTCTTAGTTGAAAGGCGGACAACATTGTGTTAACTAAATAATATGCATGCTGGGTTTGTCGTCGGTTACGTTTCAAATTTGAGTGACTCATAATTGGGTAACTTCCATTTGATTAAATTTGAAAGGTAGGAGTGAAAATCATTGCAACGACTAATACGAAAACTTAAAATAGCACCACCAGTTGGTTTATAATTTATCCGGAGAAGGGGAGTTGCGGTAAGCGCATTAGTCTTAATCAACATTTTCTGGCAAAAATTTGTTTTTGTGCCTACATTTTGAAATGAGCTCGGAGCGCGTATTCAGCAGCCCTTTTGGTTTCGCTTTGATGATTTGCAGCTTTTCTGCCAAACAAAGGCTGCATATTCTTGCACCACAGCAATATGGAGCAGCTTCTTTAATGACGTTCCATTGGATTTGGTAATCGTAACCTTTGTTTTTGTGCTCCCAAACTCGTTTTGATAGTTCGGTACTTTTCTCTAGGCGCTGATGTCGAAATGAAGAGCTGTGGTTGTTGAATCGTTTTTTGAAAGCAGTTGAGCACGATCCGTAATAGACGTCCTGTTGGTTTCCAGATGAGATGGTGGCCTTGTAAATTAGGCAGCTTTTCAGGCAGTTTCCATTTAGCGGGCAGTTGGATTTGTTTCGGCAGTTGCAATTTTCTGCCAATTTGGTTTCGTCGGTTTTCCGTGGGCTTGCCACGTTAGAATTGTGTTGTTTGATTATAGCTGTCATGTTTGGCATGCAGCTATAACTGACTTTTATGCAGTTACGATTGCAAATGGGGTGCAGTTTGTGGTTTGGGGGAAGTGCTTGTCCAATAGATTTAAAATTTTTCTGCCGATATTTCTGGATTTGTTATAGCTGAAAGGGGGATTAAACCAAGTACCGGTATGTAATGTTCCATTTTCTCTGTCTTCTGCTGCTGTTTTCTGTTTGAAATTCTAATTTTTGTTTGTATCCACTTTTTTCTAGAGCTTGGGCGTATGCAGGTTTCGCTCTGTCAAACTCTTCTGGATTGTATGATATGCCAGATAATCTTTTCTCTATCCATCTTGGGAAGTTGCTTTTTGATGTTGGGAGGGTGGTTAGACTGGGTATGAATGTATTGCAGTTGTGAGTTTGGTTTCTTGTAGGGCCAGCATTTGCCGTTATCCACGTTGAACGTGACATCCAGAAAGTCAGTTTGCTGCATGCCGGCTTCGATAGTTATTTTGAGATTGTTGGTTTTAAATAAGTTTCTGATGTTCTTAATAATTTGTTCGGTGTCTGGTCCAGAAATGCCGGATAAGATTGCTAGACCGTCATCGCGGTAGAGGCCAAATGATTCAACTGGTAGTATGTTTGATAGTTGGTCGAGTAGGTACAGACCAACTAGTTCGCATATTTCTGTGCCATCAAATGAGCCCATTGTCACGTTGAATTCGGGGTTGCTCTTTTTTACCCATATCTTGTCGGTGCAGAATAGCTAGGATTTTCGGCAGTGCCGAATGCTGAGCATAATTTCTTCAGAAATTTCGGTATGGTGAGTGGTGAAACCAAGGGCATTTTCTAGCCGGTTTTCAGAAATTGATGGATAAAAATTTTCAATGTCAAATTTTAAGAATTTGCAGTTCTTTTTGTTAGAAGTCGATTTTTTGAACCACGAGATGACACTAGCTGTGTTTGTCCACTGGTTTAATCGCTTTTTTTGTCTGATGGAATAATTTATATTGTCCAAGTATATATTGTTTGCTGATTTTCCCAATTTCGCTTTTTGCGGGGTTAGTTAGCCTGTATGGGGTATTGCAGTGGAAATTGTCCTTGTGGTCTTTGAGGGTGACAAAAGCGTTATGCTTGGGAAATTTTTGGATCCTGTAGTCTAAATGTAAGCTTGTGGCGATTGCTTTCGCCTCTCGGTTAATTTCAATTTCGAAGGAGTCGGGGGCTTTTTTGTAGCTTTTTGCAATGTTATCATGCAGTAGCTTATTGTAGTCTTTGGCGCTCATTTCGTAGAGGTTGGTGGTTTTGTCTGCAGGGATTAGCAAATTTGGTGAAGATCTGATCAAATTGATATCTGCAGCTAATTTTTGCTGGAATTCGTTTGGTTTATTCCGAAACTCAATGTTGCAGGCCATTTTGTACAAGTCGTTTTCAAACGCATTGAGAGCTTGGTGTTGCGGTGGTGCTAAATCGGTTTTAAATCCAAAGGTATCTGACGCTGGTCTGCTGTTTTCCTCCGTGTCAAAAAAGTGCGCTCTCCACCTTAATCTTCTGATAAAATTTTCAAGTTTGTTAATGAAACTTTTCATATAACTTGTTTTGCTCGTAATTGGTATGTTTTTCAGTGAATAATCAAACTGCTTCTGTTGTAGTTGCATATCTAACTGCAGTCTTTAGCTGTGGATATCTAGAGGGCTCAACAAGTGACTTCACTAGGACCGTATTTAACTGTTCTTTTTTGTATCTCCAACTGAAGAGAGCTCAATAATCACAGATCAGAGCAACGCTTCAACAACCACAGCTCTTCGTTTTGACATCAGCGCCTAGAGAAAAGTACCGAACTATCAAAACGAGTTTGGGAGCACAAAAACAAAGGTTACGATTACCAAATCCAATGGAACGTCATTAAAGAAGCTGCTCCATATTGCTGTGGTGCAAGAATATGCAGCCTTTGTTTGGCAGAAAAGCTGCAAATCATCAAAGCGAAACCAAAAGGGCTGCTGAATACGCGCTCCGAGCTCATTTCAAAATGTAGGCACAAAAACAAATTTTTGCCAGAAAATGTTGATTAAGACTAATGCGCTTACCGCAACTCCCCTTCTCCGGATAAATTATAAACCAACTGGTGGTGCTATTTTAAGTTTTCGTATTAGTCGTTGCAATGATTTTCACTCCTACCTTTCAAATTTAATCAAATGGAAGTTACCCAATTATGAGTCACTCAAATTTGAAACGTAACCGACGACAAACCCAGCATGTGTATTGTTTAGTAAACACAATGTTGTCCGCCTTTCAACTAAGAAGTCCAATAACAGCTGTTCTGTGGCCCAGTTGACGAAAGTTTTAAGGCCAGGCAGACGCATTACTTTGTTAATAACCACTTACAAATCTATGTTTCAAGTGTAACTAATCAATTTGTTAGTGTATATGTTGTTTAGAAGTTCTCTTCTGATGATCTCGTTAAGGGTGATACAGACTGTTAAGGGTTTCTAAATTTGACCGCGAATAAAATTATAATTTGCTCTGATCTTTGATTATTAAACTCTCTTCAGTTGGAGATACAAAAAAGAACAGTTCAATACTTATTACTCTGCATTCACTGCTTTTTTAGCATTGCATATTTGGGTGGCCCTTTGAACTTTTGAATTTTACAGTGGGTGCCCCGTAAAAAGTTTCCATCTGCATAGAAATGAAATATCTGAAAATATTTCTGGAAACAAATAACTTTTAAGGTATGCTCAAAACCCTTGAAATTCTTCCCACTGATGTCATTCCTATATTATTATGAAAATGAATTTTTTATTAGTTCCTGACCATAAGCATGTATCCCGTGTGATAAATACTACAGAGCCACATACCAAACCCAAGCACAGCCAAATCACACTTTGTGAATCGTGATGTCACAAAGCAAGGTCTGTGATGTCACATGCTTTGCTTAACTTAACACGTGTTTCTACACATGCTTTGCTTAACTTTCAAGGAAGAAAAAAACTAGTCAGTAAGATCAGCAAAAAGCATTTTCAGTGTCAAAGCTTATTCAAATTTCATCGTACTTTGTTGTGCAGTTGAGCAGTGTGCACAGGTGGCTAACTGGCTAGGCCTACAGTTCTAGTCTTGAGTTTTCACATTAGGGTTTTATGTTAATGGCAGCACTGACAAGAACAAAGTCTGAGATCTACTTGGTTGGGTCAGTGAAGGATGAGTTTACTGGCTCAAAATTACCATCTGTGCATGATGTTTTTGCTGTATACTTCCACTGGCTAAAATTCATCAAGGAAACGAAACATGAAGCAGCATCGCATACAATCCAGAAACTCTTTGCAAACTGGAACTGAGCAAGGATTCTAGTACGGGATGAAAATAGAGCAATTGAAAAGCTAAAAGGTCTTGTTATAGCTTTGGAGAAACTTAAACAGAATAAAAACAGGAAAAATGAAATGCACAAAATGAATGAAGAGGCCTTCAATACAGAATTTCCAAATTTATTTGATGTTTCTCATGGCAATACTTTTCAAATGATAACCATTCAAGAAGACAGAGACTTTTTGCTTGCTCAGCGGGAGCCTGGCAGGAGAGGTTGTATGGCAGGACTGGACAGGAAGCTGAAGAAAACGAAACATGGAAAGACAACACAAACAAAACAAATAAAGAAACAGAAAAAATTGCAAATGAAGAGAACAAAAAAAGTTGTACTAGAGAGCAGCTCTTCAGTCCCTGAAGATGATTTAAAAAGTGAAGAAGGCATTGCGAACCATTATCATCTAATTTCAGAACTCCATCACTTCAAAAACGTGGCAGGAAGAACATCTTTACACCAGCGGTTCTTGGTTCGCTGGACAAATGTAAGATTAGTGACAGACATGCAGTCTTCACCATAGCATCTGTGGTTTCTGCTATGGATCAGAATTTACGATTAACCATTCTTCTCTTCAACGATATCGCACAAAGTATCGTGAAGATAGATCAAGGTATTTGAAAGCAGAGTTTCAAAGTTATGGAAAACCATTAAGTATCCATTTGGACTGAAAGTTAATGGTATTTCTGACAGGAAATGAGAAAGTTGATAGACTGCTGATCATTGTTTTCTGCGATGGTGTTGACCAGCTTCTAGCTGTACCTCAATTAACAATTGGAACAGGACAGGCTATAAGTGATGCTATTATCCAGACTATCAATAAATGAAATTTAAATGATAGCATTAAGGCCTTCAGCTTTGATTCCACATCGGCCCAACACTGGACAACATAACAGCGCTTGCACACTTCTTAAAGCGAAGCTTGGCCATGATGCTCTGTATCTGGCATGTCACCACCACATTCATGAGATTATACCGTACTTGAGGAAGTGTTTTGGTCTTATTTTGGCCCTTCATCTTCACCAAAAATACAGTTATTTAAGAGGTTTAAGAAGTTCTGGCCGAACATTAAGCATTGCGATTATACTCTTGAGGTCCAGGATGGAGCTATATCATTTAAACTGGATGTTGAAACTTAGTTGAGGGTTCTATAGCCTATGCCATTTAGCAGCTAAAAATCAACATCCCAAAGATGATTACCGAGTACAACTTGAAATCACGATTATCTTTTTAAGGAAAGTTTCACAGAAAAAGATAAGATTTATGAAACCTGGAGCCATGCAGAAACCTGCTGCCCTGAAGAAACTGAAACGGCACTTTTGGTACCTATCTGAAGAAGCTTTTGGATTTTCATTCTTTGATGATTCCATTTCTTTAGAAGACAAGAGAAAGATGGTGCGAGCATTGGTTAAACCAGGATCAGAAGTTCCATCCAAGCAAGTGAATTTGTTTGATCAAGACATAAAAACAAAGAAAATTTCAGACTTCATCACAAAAAATGTAAAGAAATTTTTAACATTTTGGGTATTTCAACTTACTTCCTAGAAAATGATCCTAATTTATGGCCAAATATACCGTCATTCATTGCAGCTCGAAAAACTGCTGCAAAACTTCGTGTTACGAACGATACAGCATAGAGGGGTGTTACCCTTATGCAAAAATATAATGGGTTAGGAACAAAATCTTAAGGATCAGACTTGATTCATCATGCAAGTAGTGGCTGAACATCGAAAGAAACTGCCTCAGATAACTAAAACTGCCCTTAAAGAATAGAGGCTAAAAAGAAGGCAAAATAGTGTCTGAAAACAGAAAACATTCATTGTGTTGCTGTTTCAGAGCGTTTGATAATTTAATTATTCCAAAGTTTTGTGTTATCAGTTAATACAGTGCAGTATGTCGATTGGGCTCTTTTTTGTAAAACTTTGTTTGGATTGAGTATACCTAGATTTTCGTTTAAAATTATAAATATTTTACAGTAAATGTTTTTACATCAAGTGGAACCCACTTAAGGGGCGCCTGTACCATTTCCTGCAGCTTGAAATCTTGACTACAAATATCGGCCATCCTGTTGTATATGTTAAGTGTCAAAAATTAACATATAGAAATGTGAAAATTAGTAAAAAATTAAATTAATGATTATAAAAATACACTTCAAAAAAGAATTGTTTGTTTTTTATGATTTGTATATGGTATTTTTTGTGTGTGTATGAGAAATGTCAAAAATTAATTTAAAGAAGATTTGAAAATCATATTTCATAGAAAATTGAATTAGCAACTGTAAAATATATTTCAAAAATAGCTAAATGTTTGTTTTTACTATTCATGCTGTTCTTTGGACTGTGTATGAGAAGTGTCGAAAATTTATAAAACAAACATGAAAATCATAGTCAACAAATTAATTGCTATATTTAACATACACCGCAAAGAATAAACTGTTTTTTTGTTTTCTTTGTGATTCAAACCTTTTTCTTGCGTTGTGGGAAAAATACGGAAAATTGAAACACCGGTATAAAAACTAATTAATGATGAACAGTGCTGGTACCAGATACTTTTATCATAAATTGCATAATATATATATACATTTAGCAACAACGAATGACTTTTATGGTTTTAATATGTTCTCCATCACCTATTGTTATCAGTGTGATTAGCACTTATGACCTTTCAGCTCCATAAAATGCTATTAGCAGGTCAAAGTGCGATTTGATAATTTATCAAATCTAATCATGCACCGTTGCAGATATCTGGCTTAAGAAATAAAATTTTTCCTACAATAAATATGTTAAAATGAAATATAGCCTGAAAAATGTAAGTTTCAAAAAAACTTCAAAAAAAAGTACAATAAAAAAAATGTTTAGTAAATTGCATGAAATAAGATCTCAAAAAAAATTATTGTGCAATAAGCAAAAATAAAGAAAAGTTTTAGAAATAAAAGTTGTATGAATAAAATGCAAAAATTAGAAAAAAGTTTTTGTATAAAAATGTTTGCAAAAATTAAAAAAATGGCTCTGGCGCCTAATAGTCGTGGAGCATAATAGCCCTGGTGCTTAAAAGTTCAGGCGCATAATTTGCGATGCCTAATTGTCTCGCACATGATAAAATTTTCAGCATTCAACGTACAGTTAAATTACTGTGCAAATGCCTGGAAGTATTTAGCTGTCCACTCCTAAAGCGTTATCTGTTAGAACAAGATTTTGGTTAGCTTGTATGCTTTGCTAATGCTAGTTTTGCATTTTCTACACCAATTGGCATAAAAATCCAAGCTTGTTCATTTTTAACTTTGCCATTGTTTATTTATAGAAAAATCTGTTTTTTGCATGCAGCCTCACTAAATCATGAGAAAAAACACTGCTAATGTTCATAAAAATTGTTCGTTTATATACCAATATTTTTCCGACCATAAGGCGCACTTAAAATGCAAAAAAATTTCAAAAAAATAAAGGTGCGTCTTTTATATGGATCAGGTTACACTGCTTTTTACTTCACCATTTTATTTAGACCGTTGTTACAGTTTTTAGAGCTTTTTAAGCTTTGTTTCATTTCTGCACCTTGTAGAAAGAAATAAAAGCAATAATAGTCCTTTATTGATGTATGATACTTGTATACTGCATCTTATAGTCCGTAAAATACGGTACTTGGTTTTGCTTGATAGTGAATGCAGTAGCTTCACATATTTTAGCAAGTCTACAGGCTAAATATCTGTTTATCAGTTTAAAGCTGCATTTACATGAGGCGACTTTTTTGCGTGTGATTTTTTGATAAAAATGGATCTGGCAAAGTTGCATTTACGGCGGTTTTGATCATGATCATTGGGACCGTACTAATGGAAATAATCGTCTTAAGTTGTTTTCATACCAATATTGTTATAATTGAAAACTTTAGAAGAGAATCGGTGCTGCGATAAAAAATCGCAGCGAGACCAGCTCCGATTTTGCTTTGAAAAGGTTTAGAATATCACTATCGGAATGGAAACAACTTGAGACAGTCATTTTCAGCAATAAGGTAACTTTTATCACAATGAGAACCATTATTGAATACAAGCAACTTTGCCACATTCATTTTTATCAAAAAATCACACGAAAAAAAGTCGCCCGTGTAAATGCGGCTTAAGGAAAATTGGCTTTTGATCATTAGCAACTGTACATTAGGTTCCTCGAAGATTAATTCACTGCAGTGATGGAGTTCTAGAAGAATATAGCACAGATGAAGAAGACGAAGAGGAACCTGCACTTCCTCCTGTTGACACAGTAAATCAAAAACAATGATAATAATTGTATATGTCCAGTATTATTTTTGGTCTGGTAAAAAGTTGTTACCTCACTGATACCAGTGGCATTGATTTTTAAACATTAGCCTAAAGATATAGAGCTCTGTTGCGATCCTTGATACTTGGCTAGAGTACAACCTTTAATCTCTAGAATTGCCCACGTCGGCTGAAACTAGAGAACGACTGAGATGTTAATTGACGAATCGAAAATGGCAGTTGATAGTTCCTTTAGCTTCTTGAATTTCAGAAATCAGCACACCAATCTTAAATTAAAACTTATATTTGAGATTGAAACACAAACCACTCTCACTGAGCAAAATCGCTTTACTAAACTTCTTACGATCGACCAGATTCAGATTGTAAAGACTTAACCGCGACCGACCAGGTTCAGGTCGCTCCTTACACACTCTTGCAATCGCCCAATTCAGATCGCCAAACTATACGGCTACACAAGCCAACCACAGATACACACACTCAGCAAAATTGCCTACGAAACTAATACCTAGAATCATCCACTCTTAGAATATTAGAATAATGAAAGAAAAACGACCCACCTATTTATACTAGACAAAAGCTATCGAATATCCCAGAAAAATCCTTGATACGTCACAATGGAAAAAATACACGAACTTACGATAACAAAATTTCGACATAATTATGACATCACAACTTCAAATCTAAATATAGCAATTAAGACATGTAAACAACCCAAACAATCAATAACTGCAGAAGATAGTAGAATATACTGGAAAGGATTCATCTCGAATATTCCAAATCAGAAAAGCGGGAAAACAAAGAAACAGTCACGTACAGTAAAAACACAGCAAATAATTATATCTCAGGCATTCAAAATTATTATTCGTGACAAGCTCTAAATCGGTTTTACTGAAGAAATGAGAAGTATAATACTTGAGGAAATAAAAAGGTGTGTCAAACCTTGTTACGCTATTCTCTTCATCTGTGAAAATAGATTTAATCTGTGGGACTCTGTCCATTACCAGCCCTGAGTTTTGAACTTTCGTCACATCAGAAAAGGCGGCTTTGCAAAATTTTTTACGGGTTGCAGAATAAGGATTATATTCCGTTGCTTGGTCTGCAAGAAATTTTGCAACGTCATTCTTTTCTGATGTCCAGACAGTTCAAAATGCAAGGTTGCCAATGATGCTACGGAGTCAACGGATTATATAAATCTATTTTTGCAAATGAAGGAAATAGTGAAACAAGGTTTGAAGCACCATAGGCATCACCAGAATTTTTGATTGGGGGAGGGTCCCAAACCACAAATCACATGCAAAGACGTCATAAAAAATTTTTGTGGAAGAAACTTTTCGTGGGACAAAGATATTGCAGAACTAAAGACCAGAAGCTGTTGTCTGGTTTACCAAAGTTAAAAGGGAAAATGTCTAAATTAAGAGATGTGTTGAGTAAACTAGTGTTGCTCAAACGTATCACAGACGGGGGTCTGCGGCCCCAACTGCCGAAGGCTTTGGGAGGTCTGGGGCAAAACCCCCCAAAAGCTGAGCGAGTTTTTGATAAAACAAGCTATTTTAATGCCATTGAAATTCATTCCTCACATGCTCAGAGCTATTTGAAAGAACTAAATTTTTAACATTTGAAAGCCAATTGAAAAAATTTAAATGTTCAATCCTCCTTTTACCTACAATTTAAGTTCAAAACACGTTTAAAATCTTGCATTTTGAGGTTATATTATGTACGTGATTTGGCCCAGGTAGGGGAAAGTAAGGTACATTGCCTCCTGCAATATTTTACCGGTAAATAATAAAATAATCCACACATAGGTATTCCTAAGAGATTTTTGGTTTGTCAGTCGTAGGAGTATATGTGTAGCCAGGAAACCCAGGCCCCTTCAATTCACATTCAATTATTTGTTCAATGAGCATTTGCCCTAGCTAATTTTTGCAAAAATATATTGTTGCATAATAGCTGGCAAGGTGGAGTGAAGAATTGTTATTGAAAAATGGTACAATAGATGGTACGCTTACTAACCATGTTATTGACCCGGCCGGATTAACATTGCTTGGGGCCCCTGGCACTGTAGAGATTTTTGCAAAATCTTACCAAATGTAGGTGAAGACCAAAAAAAAAATCTTGGCATCTGTGGGCCCCTGGCACTACGCCATATAGTAAATCCGCCCCTGGTTATTGCTTTAAGTTTATAAAAAGATTAGATGAGGGCCTGAGACAGCAGCTTTTAAGACAAAAATCTTAATTTCATCTGGATAGCACATAGAAATTAGTTTGTAAAAATTGAATTGAGGGGACCGTAATAGGCCCCCTGGTTGTCAATATTATTGTTAATTACTGATGAACACGTGTATGTTGTACGCGAAAAATTCTAAAAGAAACTGAAACTGAAGAAACAATAGGCTTTTTTGTCATATTTTTATCATTGGCGGCATTTCAGTTGGGGGGGTCGGGCCCCACCCCCTGCTACGCTTATGTGGAGCATCTCTTTATTATCTTAAGAACCTAGTTGTCATTTTTTCATAAAACTGATTTCGAGTAGTATCTCTTTAAATTTGTTATACAAAATTTTATTCAATGGAGCATTGTGCATATGATCATTATGATGAAAATCTTTTTCTGTTCGTTTTTGTATCCTTAAGACTCAAAAATTTCAATAGAAAATATGCTATACTCAAAAATGTTGGTAAAAATTCTTTGGTATGGTATCAATATTATCAATTTTTTCGTATGTTTTCCGTGTTATTAATTTGATCTCCTCATTACGTACCGCAATAATACTTTAATTTTGTATTCAGAGCAAACTGACTTGGGGCCCTTATTTATGGTATTATACAGTCAGAGCTGCTTTTGGTGGTCTAGCAGGTATGCTGAATTATTTAGATTTGTTTATTGTGTTGAATTATAAACTGTTTTCTAATCTTGGCAAAAATAAGGATGGCAATCGTATCGCTTCGAAAATCGCATCACTCGCTTTTTTCCAAAAATATCGCATCGAAGCACGCTCAAGAATCAGTACCTTACCGCATCACAAAATTTGACAAAAAGTCTGTGATTTTTCCGATTTTTTTGTCATGATTTTATTGTTTTTTTTTTGATTCGTCATGAGGTACATTTTGGACAGAAGTCTGAGAATGTTTTGACATTTGTTACGTCACAATCTCAATATGTAGTTACTCTGAAGGCTTGCGCTGGCTGAGCTTCAGTTTACATTATTTTGAGCCACATACTTGAATTTCAAAATTAATCAAAAAAATCGATAATCGCGAACTAGCTGCGATTTTATTGTATCGAAAAAAATAAATTATCTCAAAAAACCGTATGTATTGTTGTACTGTACATCGCATCATAATTTCCTTACGTAACAAATCAATGCGATGCGATTGCCTTCTGATCCCTGGACAAAACTACTTGCGTACTTTTGTTCACATTCTAAGCTATAGTACGGGTGATTAAATTAGTCGTATGTGAACTAAGATTTTTAAATTTGTAATGACATACCATTTTAAACCAATCACAATCAGTGGTTGACCAGATAGATAGAATGTTTGCTACGAAAACGGTTGACGTGGGTTTAATTCCTGGTCGGGTTTGGGACTAGGTGCTTACAGCTTCCTTGCTTGAAGTTCAGCTTTGAAAGGGACAGTGTGAAGAAGCCTCTATACGATGTAGACAGATGGACTGGTGGCAGTTCAACTTAACTAAAAAGCCGCTTGGCTGTCTTCTAGCCAAGGCAATTTGGTAAATGAAGATGTACAGTGATTAAATTACAAGAATTTTTTGGAATTAGTATTCGAATTTAGTATTCGAATCATTTATTGTATTGTAGTCTGTTGTCAACTACTTTTGTAAAACATAGGCATTGAAATTGCTCTCTGCTCAAGATTAATTTTCTCTTTATATGTTTTGAAACATTTTCAATTCAGCTTCTCTGGTATGTTTCATCTTATACCGTTACCTACTTCAGCATATCTTTTCTAGTGTGTGATTATCTTGGGGAGAAGCTGGCTTATGTTTTTGGCATCACTGCACCAAAATACCAATATGCAATCTCTGAGTGGGAACGAATGCAGGAAGAAGAAAAAGAAGAAAATGAACTGGAGCAACAGGAGATTGTTGCTGAAAACCAGATAATCCGAAGAGCAACGTTTACAAAGTAAATAGCATGTTTCAAAAACTTTAATGGCATATCACCATTGACTTGGTGAACCTAAGTCCTGGATGAAATTAGCCAATCTTTAGAATTTTAATAAAGTCTTCACAGCAATGCCAAGCTACTTTTAAAATGAAATATAGCAGCTTAAAATGTGTTTCTGATCTGTTATGTTTGAATAGCGCCCGTATCGTAACTCAATCACGGTGTTCTACGTAATAACGCCACCCTTCAATCTACGCTGTTCACTACTAGGATTAGCAAAATTCAAAATTTAACAACACTTCGAAAATCAAATTCAGTGTTTTAAATATTCAAACTCATGAAAAAAATACTATGTGGGTCGAATTTAACTTCCCGTGAACTCAATGCTCATTGACAAAGTTGATGTTGGCATTTTCTACTCAAATAAACTTATAAACTGGAAACAGTGCAACAACAAAAATAAAAGTTAGTAATTGAAAACTTGCCAAATTTATAATTTTTATGAACGGATTTGAAAAATCTAACCCAACTCTACTCATAAATCGTATTAGTAACGGTAAGCATGAGCAGTAGATAATTATTTCAATACGCTTTTGCATAGATCGGCAAGTTCATACAAAACGTTAGCTTCGTTAACCACTAGTCCGTTAACAAACTTCATACCTCCGTTAAAGTTAATGGGTTATTTTCAGCTTTAATTAACTGAAGTTAATGAAGTCCGTAAATTTGTTAACACTTTGAGTGTAATTTACGTTTCTTTTTATTCACTCACTTCTACAACATGTAATGACACTGTTGAGCCGATTGTATGGAAAAATTTATTGTGATGGTATAGCAAAAATTATCTATGGCGATCTTTTTGTGTTTTGGAAGTTACATTTTACGGTCCAATCTAATTTCAAGATAAAAATAGGTTCAAATGCACTAACAAAGCTGCGATCGGAAAATCTTTGGAAATTGCGAACAACGATAATTAGTAGACCTATGAGGCTGTAGGTTATTATTTGCCACAAAAAGAGCTCCATTCTACACTATCTGTAAAACTCGTGCTAATTACGTAACAAGTGTTGCCAATGCAAACTGGTTTGTACCGGTACAATAAATGAATGTTGCAAGAAATTAATGTTGAAACCCCTAACGGAAGTTAACGAAACTTAACGGAAGTTACTTTACTCTGTTAACATAAAAAACTTTTTAACGGATTATCGAGTTAATAGAAAAGTTAGCTTCGGTATTTACGATTAACGGATTTGTGCCCGCTTATGTGCTTTTGATATTACCCCCCTATGAATGCTGCTGTATCTAATCACGCCAGAAGACCTGATTCTTTTTTTTTTGCCAGAGAAAGACGCAATTCCATCCAATTTGGAGATATTGGACCTGATGAAATTACAAAAGTCATCGGTCAAGATTCCATTAATGTTTCATCTTTATAGTGCTTGGTAACAACTTGTTAATTGCTTATGTTTAATATGATGCTTTTGCTGTATTTCAATTCTGTGATTTATGTTTTTGTATAATGTGTTTTTATTTGATGTAGAAATTTGTTGAGGGTATTGCAATCGATTGTTGTTATAGTAGTTCGAGAGTCCCTATGCGTAATAGCCAATGACGTCATACTTTTAAATAGCTTCGAGTTGTGACACGACTTGTTTTCTCACATCTTCAAATTCCATTAAAAGTCGGATTAATGCTTTTTGGTGTTATACAATTTTTCAAGAATGGCAAGCTTTTTATCTGAGCAATGTAGCGTTCTATTAGGGACTTTAGTATCGATAAAGAAGTATAAAAAATAAATAAATCACTCTTTAAGTAATTACAGCACCGGTACTTATCGCAAATATTTCAACTATATGTAATATTGGACTAGGTAGACTATAATAAACAATTAAACATAATGTTACTCAGATGATTGATTAATGAATGTTTGTCCTCCTATCGCGAGGCAGCGATGGTAGCGCTATTTTTTGGATGAATCTGCACCCGCTTAGGAGTTGACCCATTTTCTAGTTTTGCGCTTGATTTTTGACATCTCTTTAAGTAATTCTTATTTGAAGCCACCTTGCAGTGATAATCATTGCAAAATGCCTTATCCAAGGATTCACGACCAGGGTGTAGCTTTAACTCGATCAATTCATGCAATCAGGGTTATCGTAAAAGCGACTTCTATAACCTCTCTGCCATACTGCCAATTTACGTTTTTTTCTGCATATTTTTTCACAAAAAACTGAAAAACAAAAAGTCTTGCAGTCACTTGGATTCTACGTTGTTTCCCTTGCAGAAGTTTGGAAATCAGTCCATCGCAGTTATATGTGTGAAATGGAGTCGTGCTACATGTTCTTGTATGTTTTTTTTTTTGAGATATGCACCAGGTGCAGTCAAATATATCGTATGTGTTTCCTACGAGAAATTGTATTCACTAGCTGTTTACTTGCTTAGACACAAGTGACTAAAAGTCTGTCTACTCATGAAATTAGATTTGATTCTGTCTTAAACTTGTAAATTTGGATATCTTGGTTTTGCCAAGATAGTTAGCCAAGCCAACATGTCGCCTGATCAATAAGCAAAAAGTTTAGTTCATTCGTTTAGTGCAGTAGTTTTCAACCTGTGGTACGCGTACCACTAGTGGCATGCCAAGGTCTTCCAGGTGGTACGCGAGTAATTTTCAGATGGTGCCTTTTTTTACAAAAAGTCTAGATCTGGGGTTCCCAAACTAGGGTGCATGTTACCCCCAGGGGTACATTTCGACTTTTTAAGGGGTACATTACAACCAAAACTTAACTAGTGGGGGGACACGTTGACACCAAATTGTGGAGAAGACCTTTTTTTGTTTTTAATCGAATTCGGGGACTAAACCTAAATTGCTGCCGCAATCCGAACGCGTTGGATGTCACTAATTAAATCAAATTCGTTGTTGTGGAAGAAGTGGTACGCGTTGACAGCACGTGGTGTCTAAGTAGTACGAGGTCGTGAAAAGGTTGAGAACCACCTGGTCTAGTGATACTGAGAGTCTATGTTGTGTGTAATTTGCCATTTGAAAAGCAAATGATTTTGCCTAATTTCTTTTGTCGAATGTCTTTATGCCTATATTTTATTCTTAGTTTATATAGTACTATTAATACAAAACAATAGTTTTCAACATGGGGTCGCGATCTCCTTGGGATCATTTTTCATTTTCATGAAAGTCGCAAGATTTTTAAAGTACTTCTCGTGTAAAAATTTTAGCATTTTGGCTCAGGTCCTCGCTTAGCTACTACTGGAATTCCTGGTTGCACGCTAGCTAAACTAACTGCAATTGCCGTTGATATGTGAATTTGTTACTTCTTGAGAGAAATTTTCAAATAGGTTTATTGGGGTGCAAAACGAATCGCGGTATAAAAAAGTTGAAAACCACTAATATTGATTAATACGACGTTTGATGGGGCTTCACGTTTTCTATTTTTGCTTTGCGCACAAGCTGTTTTAGCCGAGTTGTTTTTATCATTTTATGTCACTTACCGGACAGTTGGTCGAGCGGTAACACATTCGTCTCTGGAGTGGGAGATCTGAGGTTCAAATCTTATGCCGGTCAAATCGGACGCACTAACAACGCCTCGCCTCGCCACCGCTAGAACGATTGGATCTGTGTTGCCCCGGCGACGCACAGATGGGCCCCGCAAACTCGTTACACGGTTGGACTTAATACAGTGAGTATATTTAAAGATTTGATTTATGTCACTTAACTCTTTTAGCTGGCTCAACAAAAAATTGAAATGTGTTTTTTTGGTTACACATTGTGGAAATGTAATATAGTTTTAATTGATTTTTGCATTCTCCCAGCGAGGTTTTTAAAATTTTCGACACAATGTTATTTCGACAGTTTTGGAGTTTTTAGTTTGACGTCATTTCTGCTATTTTAGTCTACAGTGACACAGAAAAATTTTCACTGTGCCCATTTTACTTACATGTAATTGTAATTATTTACTGTAGTGCGTTTTTATTTGTCTAGTTGCTTTGTCGTGGAGCCAGCGAAGGGAATTTTCGTTCTTCCAAGTCCAGCTAGCTCTTTCCCACCGTCTATGAGTACACACGGTGGGGGATTCACACAGTCCTTTTTACCGCTGAACGTCAAATAGGAAAGCTGTTGATACCAATTTTTGTAGTCCTTAGTTTGACCCAACCGTGCGTTTAACCCGAGGCTACCATTTCAGAAGTAGACCCTCGATCCACTGTACCATTGATCGGTTACTAAATACTATAGTATCCGGTTTCGTAAGCGTTTTACTCAAATGGTGAATTCTCAGTTCCGGTATTTTTTACGTTGATGTGGCGTGTTTCTATGTTCTGAAAATTTGATTGCGCTAAGAAATTCTTGCGCAGTTGAATCACTTTTTGTAAAAAGTCCATACAGTAGGTGAATTCCTACTACAGCATCAATTCTCTCTTATTTTCAGTTTTTCCACTTTACGGCGTAGTTTACTTGCTGTGACGCAACTTCAAGCTTTATGTTTTTGTTATTGCTATTTTTACTTCGTAATATAGTTAGATATTTCTTCTTAGTCTTTTGTTCAAGCCGCTGTCGCGCGTTTGCTTCGCTTCCTGAAACAGGTCAAGTAACATCACCCTGGACTATCCAAGTTGCCAGTTTGCCAGAGCGAAAGAATAAGCTTTGCATTCGTAGTTTCGTAGGCTGTTTTGGCGGTATCGATGACGTAGACATTTTGCTATCGCTATAGTGCGAACCTAGTTGTTTTTTCTACGTATGGTTAAATCAAATCAATGCATTTTTGTGGATTTTGACTATCTTAGAACAAAGGCAAAGGTAGCACCAGCACAAAACTAGCAGACTTTACAATTTGAAATAATAAAGGAATGAAAAGCTTGCAAGGAGAGTTGAACATGAACAGCTTTGCAGTTTTAACGTTTCCCAAAATCGATTGTTGTCTGCTATGTAGTAGGCTGAAAGAACAATCGACAAAACCTGAAGTGCTAGGCAGTGATATCTATATATTCGTGGACCTGGAGGTAGATAAAAAACAAAATTGAGGATTGCTGAAAATGCTGGATGTTGACAAAACTAGTCAGAAACACAAATTTAGCATTAGAGGCTAAAATTAAAAACAATCGTAGCATCACTGGGGGGTGGGGAAGGCACAGATAAATTTTTCTCTCAAATTCGGGAGTGATGACCAAAAGAAACGGTCGTCATCCCAGGTTACGCCTCGTGGATACAGACCGTTTGCCTCCTTTCGGGGCACAATTCTCGCTCGGGAAAGGGGGGGGGGGGGGGGGCACGTTCATAGCGACGGAATCTTATGGTGCGGATCTCCGTTCTTGCCCACAAATTCAGGGGTGAAGACCAAAAAAAAGGTCTTCGGCGCGAAATCTTAGGCTTCGTTTTGCCTCCACTTGTGTTTTTCGTCCTGGAACTAGTCTTTACTCACGCTTGAGGGGCACAAGCAGTATTTTTGGAGGGTCATAGGCCCCTAAATGCACTTCAGTGGCACCGTCCTGTTACTTTCTTTTGAGGCACAATCCTCGCTTGGGAGGCACGGCCCCGAAATGCCCCCATGGCGCCGGGCCTGTATTATGGTGGGTAAAATTTAGATCCTTTGGGCTGTGATGCTATTCAGTAAGAGCTGGTTTTATTCCAAAATTCAAAACAAGTCTACCGGTTCTCAGTTTTTTTACTAGCACGCAATCTAAGATGACGACCAAAAAAGGTATCAGTTCGTTATTAAGTCCAGTTTTTTACTCAATGCTCGCCGAAATTCCCGAATTTTGCCAGCAGTAATGGCCCAATGGGCGATCTCCGAAAAAGTCTGTATACCTACCAGTTTTATGGGTTTTTTTTTCCATTAGAATTTTTAAGTTCACATGGAACCAAGTGCGCAACCAGAATTTTGTTAAGGAGGAGGAGTGCTTGAACCCAAACTTAAAATTTTCTTGTCCGAAAACTGTCTAATCTCGGCGGAATGGTGAACAAATTGGTTTTACTCAAACATATCACAGAAGGGGTCTGGGCTCGGAGCCTCTGAGCGTTTTTTGTGATTTTTCGGCAGAAGTAGCCTTTATAACGCAATTTGGATCACGTTTTGCACGTTTTTAGAGCCACTTGAAACAACGTAATAGCTAAAATTTGGAAGTCATTTGAAAGAGTTAAATTACCCAGACTCCTAATTTAAAGGCCAAGCTCAAAACACATTTAAACGCTTGTATTTTGGATTACATTTTCTAAGAGACTTGGCTGAAAGGGGGGGGGGGTCAATTAAGCCCCCTTAGTCCTCCAGGTTGCGCCACTGCTTGGAAGACTAAAATTTGGTAAAAACGAAAACCGCTAATTCCAGCTTCCGGTTTGTTCGGGTCAACTAATGCAATTTCTGGCCCTCAACCAATTCTCTGACTTCCGAAACCGGTTCGAAAGAACCGCCTGAATAGAACCACTATACACAGTATGATATACAGTGGGATCACACCATACAAAAACAATTGTGACGTGTTCCGCACTCCGCATTTTTTGAGACGTATAGCAGAGCTGAGTTGCTTTTTTTGACGTCATAATAGTGACATGCGGAGCGGATGAGGATTACGCCTAGTGATAGGAATTGCTATGAAGTTTTACGTGTGTTTTCTCGGCTTGACGACGTTACCGTCTTCAACCATTTTTGCGCCCCTAAACATTTGAAGGATGCATTTCTCATATCTGTATTACTCCAGATACACGGCGCTCTAGCTCCTTTTGTAGTGTCCGTATGGGATCAAAGATCGTCTCAATGGAACCGTCAAAGCTCAGGCTTTGACTGGCTATAATTTTGGCGTCACTTTCTTGTGACGTCGCAAAGTAATACGTTTAAAAAAAATGAAAATTTTCTTACATAAACAATCTTTAGTTACTTTGGGTTTTGCTCGCACCAGGAGCTCAACATTAAAAGTTTGTCCCCAGTTGATTCGTATAGTTAACTAACTATCCTGCAAATTTCGTATCAATAGCTTAACGTTTAATGAAAACATCCTTGATTGCTTGCTTTGTCGTAGTGAAATTCATCTTGAATTGCAGTTATATGCAGTGAATGTGTTGCTTAAACTTATCACTCTAAATCTTCACTTTGTTTTCCAATAACTCTACCGCAAAATATGTATTGGGAATCAAGAACATGCGGTAACTTTTTAAAATTTATTCTAAAGGTTGCAGAAAGCTCAAAGTTGGTGAACTTTGTCTTCAGACCAGTTAAAATTTTTTGGAAGAAAATCAAGCAAAAAAACTTCCGATCTGATTGCTCTTTTAATTTTCCTCATTGATTCCCACGATTATAATGAGCTGCGCTCTCTGATCGTGTAGTAGTCACTTGTTACTATAAGTTCTAATGTCGGTTTAGCACTCCATTGTAAATCCTTGACTATGCCTGCACATGCAGCTAAATGTTGCGAAAAACAGGGGTCGGCAACCTACGGCCCGCGGGCTGGATCCAACTCGCCAAGTAATTTTATCCGCCCTGCTATTTCAAAATTCCATGCTCCTCGTTCATTTTTCATGAGATCCCTTATGTGACCTCCGGAAATCGTTGACCATGCAACCAATTTCTGCTCTGAAACTACTTCAATATTTTGCGAAGACCTTTTTTTTTTCTTAGGGTCCTCATCAAAAATACGGCCTAAAACCACCGCAAAATTTTTTGAAGACTGTATTTTATACTTTTGTTCTTTCAAGTGATTCTAAAAACACGGGAAATGTGATTCAATTGGCTTTCAAATAGCTCTTTCGGAAAAATCACAAAGATCGCATAAGAAGACCCACCTCATGGCCTCCAGCGGCTCCTGCACAATCTCAGACCCCTGTAACGTGACATGCGTAGTTGCACGCGTGTGGTAAGCGGGTCGCTTTAATGAGATGTTTTGTTATCAAAGGTTTGTTTTAATCATAAATTTGGATTCAAGCCTCTCTTCCCCTTAGCAAAATTCTGGCTGCGCAGCTCTATTTTTGTTCAAATTAACGGTTGCTAAATTTTTGAAAGAGAAACGCAAAGCAGAATTATCAAAGGACGCATTTTCTTCTGAATTTGAGTTTGTTTTAAAATAAAATCAGAAAAAACGATCTCTATTCAGTATTCACTTCAGAAAAATTGCAATTTTTCACGAATAAATGGTAAACTTAAATAAAAAGCTTAAAAAGGTCTTTATCTTCATCATCGGTAAACCGCAATTTTTAGCGGATTTGAGGTGAAGACCAGTATCCATTTCCAGCGGGATAAGACCATATGATAAGACTTCAAAAACATGACGTATGGCAAACCCACTCAAGCATGCAATAAATGTATTAGTTCAATAACTATCCTTAAGGGAAAAAAAACAGCATTGGCTAGTATGTTGCAGCCAAGGATGGCAGTACGGTACGGTACGTTGGTACGGTACGGTACGCCTCAATTTTTGCTAGGAAATACGGTACGCTGGTACGGTGCGCCTTTTTTTTTAAGGTACGGGTACGAAATGTTGGTACGGTACGCCTTTCTTGAAATGGTACGGGTATGGTACATTGGTACGCTGTTTGAATTTGCCCACTAAACGTTTTATGTGCAACGTGCGGCCGACAATGAAGATTCGTGCGACCGTGTCCGGTGTGCACATAGTCTAGGCTATTCTTAAGTAATCATTATAGCCTCTTAATTTATCGTTGCAATTGTATAATGATGTCACAATCACAAGTATGGCTAATTGTGACTATTGCTTATAGATGCTATTGCCTATAGATGCTAGGAGCCAAGGACTATCGTGGCATATCATATATTGGAGAAAAATTTCAACGGAAACAACTGCGACATTTTAGCTGAATACGCAGCAGTTCCGTCGCTAAGGGGGGCTAGAGGGGCCGTTCCCCCCCTAACGACTGCTTGTGCCCCCCTATTTCGGTTTACTCAGAATACGTTTTTGGAGCATCACGTAACGACAAAACAACAAACAATAATGGAAAAATGAGTAATAATGTTCAAAGATAATTTTTGTTTGAAGTTTTCTCAATTTTTTGCAAAATTGCTGGCCATCAACTGCTGTACATCCTGTAAATGTGACCAATAATCCGTCTTACAAACACGCCTTTACGGATTGTGTAGCGGAATAGGGATGTATGCCTATAAAATCGTTACCTGTTCTTTGTTAGTGATTATGACCTGAAACAATACGTGAAAACATTTTTTTAAAAGACCTCCTGTTTTTTTTTAGAGCACACTCAAGATTTATTTTAGTTTGCAGTTGGTCGCGAAACCAAGGAGAAGGGGCTAAGGGGCCATCAGCCCCCTTTAGCTGAGTGATTTAGAAAATATAACCAAAAAAACAATCGTTTAAACATCTTTTAGACTTGACCTAAAGTATACGGGGAGCTCAAGAGGCTAGGCAATTTAATTCTTTTAATGACTTCTGAATTTTGGCAATTTACTGTAATTATTCTTATGGTTTAAAAACCTGCAAAATGTGATTGAAATGGCGCTAGAATTGCTATTTTTGCCGTAAAAATCATCTAGCGGCTGGGGACTCTGCCCCCAGGCTCCCTCAGTGATAGGGTTGAGTTGCATCGGTTTGTTCAGCACGGGACCTAAGCTTGACAATTTTTGTGCAAGAAACATCTGCTTATGGTTCAAGCCCCTCCCTCTTAGCAAAACCCTAGTTGCGCTTCTGGTCGCATTCACTCCTGCAGACAGATTTTTCAAGCGATTGTACGGTTCGCCTACGAAACGAGCTAATAAACGTTGCCGGCCTTATACGTCTCATTTTTCAAGGATGATTACAAAATTGTAGCCGTAAAATATCAGTTTTTATGTGCAGAAGTTCAGTTTATTTTAGTGCCCACCATTTTCGGCCAGTGCCCCGTCACTTCGTTTGCTATGGCGACGGCACTGATACGCAGTAATTTAAAAATCCTAGACTTTTCACACATTGCGACGGCTTTTTGTATGCAGAGGTAAAGCACTGCAGAAGTCGACGCAAAATGTGTGAATTGAGATCGCTGATTTATATGCTAGTGATTTCAAAGTCAGTTAAAGTTGCGAGTAATTTAAAGCAAGGATTGCAGTAAGGTACATTACGTAAGTACGGTACGGTAAGCCTCAATTTTTGCTAAGAAGTACGGTACGCTGGTACGGTACGCCTTTTTTGGAATGGTACGGGTACGGTACGTTGGTACGGTATGCTTCAAAAATTGAACTGAAGTACGGTAAGCTGGTACGGTACGGTTCAAGGTGCGAGGTACGTAGTTCGCAAATTTTGAACGTACCGTACTGCCATCCTTGGTGCAGCTAATTATTTAAGTTTTATTATGGCATACACTGTACCAAAAAACGATAACTCATACAGTTCAAAAAAAGGTTTTTTGGATTAGAAGTTGTAAAATGGTCCACGTTTAATATTTAATAATGATGTCACACAGACTCACAGTCCATTTTGGTGATACGCCTAAGAAACATAATCACTGCATAACTGCAATTCAAAATGAATTTCACGACGACAAAGCAAGCAGTCAAGGATGTTTTCATTAAACGCTAAGCTATTGAAACGAAATTTGCAGGATAGTTAGTTAACTATACGAATCAAATGTGGACAAACTTTTAATGTTGGGCACTTGGTGCGAGCAAATCCCCAAATAGCTAAAGATTGTTTACATAAACAAATTTCCATTTTTTCCTCTTTTGAAACGTATTACTTTGCGACGTCATAAGCAGGATCCCTGGTCATAAGAAAGTGACGCCAAAATTATAGCCAGTCAAAGCCCGAGCTTTGACGATTCCATTGAGACGAACTTTCATCCCATACGAACACTACAAACAGTACACATTAGAGATGGCAACAGCGTAGCGTACGCGGTCGCGCGCTGTTATTGGTGCACCGCGCCGCGCAGCGTGGCAACTAAAATCTGTATTACGTCACAGCGTCAGAGCAGCGCCGCGTACTATAATTAAAACATTTTTTTTACATTTATTGCTGGTAAATTATTTCTTAATGTCCAACAATGGCTAGTCATGATGCAACTATAACATGAATCAAAAAGAATAACAATATCGTGTTGCGACCAAACGAATGTTATAGGCTAGTTAAACAGTAAAACATGCCTTCGGTTCAAGTTTATTTTTTCGGAATTCGGAGTATTCTAAAATAGGCTATTTTGGCTACAACAAACGTAGTTTTGATTGGCTGAACATGTTTCTTGTCACCAACAAAAAGATTTTGGTTTTGGTAGGCAAGGCTAGGAAAAGTTTAGGACGTTTGGTGAGAAGATAAAACAAAGACAGACAAAAAAAGTGTAGATGAAGCAGGTTAGTGGTAAACAATTATCAGAACAGAGGCACATAGCCTAGCCACATACCCATTACCCACCCTGTATGCAGTAGGCCTATTGCATTGGTACAACGCTTGCATTTCACTTTTCAGAGTGACAGAGTTAGGCCTAGTTCAGTGTAGCCAAAAGTGTTCATCAACAGGTCATGGCATAAAACGTTAGGCTCTCAGTCCTAGATGTCAGTAGCCTGTCTGGTAGGCTATGTGGTAGAGTAGGAATACTAGGCTACACAAAGTTGCAAAGACAGAATAGCCTACGTGATAGTAGCAGATGATTAGAGGGTTCCCGGTTTACGGATAAGTACCGTAAGCTACCGATAGTTTACCCAATATTGAATACTCATTTATAGGCTTACGTTGGGAGGCAGCCAAGTTGTTCTAATCAAATTAGATAGTTAAATGTGAATGTAGTAGCTTGTGACAGCATGCAGAGAACGTGATATACCAGTATTTGGGCTATTGATTCAGGATTGGTACAGTTGTAGTTTGATAAATCATCTGATAGACAAGTAGATTGTTTTTGTTTGCCAAAACACGGTTCAGAAAAACTGATAGAAAACACACACAAAGCAGATAAAACCAGTATAATTAGAACGACTGACCTCGCGTCGCGTGTTCCTTTGTTTCTACTCGGTCATTTTCAAAATTAACGAGTGCAAAGTTTCAGACTTTTACTTATAACTCGAGAACAGTAATATCTAGCTTTATGAAATTTTAACAGCAGTTTGAGATTATAAGTTATATGTTTGTGCCAAGTTTTGAGGCAATGAGTCACGTGACTTCGGTTTTAGGACCCGAAAACCACGTCAAAAATTTGTGATAAAAAGCGGTCTTATTGAAAAACGGCTTAAATACGGCAAAAAATATTTCACAGGGTTATTATACGTCTTAAGATACCATTTTATCCCTACCAACCCACTTTTGGCCACGATGAGTTTGTTTTTTTTCTTTCTAAATCTTATGTGCTCTTCTCCTAAACCACAACACATCGAAATCTAATTTTTGTGTAAAGTTGCTAAGCTGCAAACGCAATTTTGTCCCCCGATATTTTTCGGGGCCGCTCCTCCAAAAACCCCCAATATGGGGCCCCAAAAATTAATTTTTTTTGATTGCTCAGGCTTGGGTGATAGTTTTTTTTTTATATCAGTAGATATTGAAGCGACAAATGTTTTGACATACTTTGGGGGTACCACTAGGGTTGCCATATCGGTAGAAATGTTTTCAAGGACGTTTTGATGTTTGAACTCTCGTACTCTCAGAAAATTATAAAGTCAATAATTCAAGCGTACTTTATGAAAAGAGGATTGAGTATTTTATTGATAAGTTACTAGTACTACTGTTGCCACATAAATTATAGCTCGCAACAACTAATTATATCAACCATAGCAGACCGAAGTTTTTAGAAACTCATATCAAGAACCGGAACATAATGTACAATTATTGTGCATGCAAAAACAATAGAACTAAAGGTGTAATGCTTTGTATCTGTGGAGTTTGTTTAAAAGAAGTATTACGAATTATTAAATGTGAAGTCTATCCATAAATCGCACAATTACCAAATATTGCTTCGATGCTCGAACTGCATATCATGTTGTGTCTCTGAGAAAGACAGTAAAAGCTATATTTTACTCAGGGCCGACTTGTCTACTCGTCTAGTTTGGCAAAGATTATAATAAAGTCCCCAAAGTGTCTTGTGTATGATTGCATGATAAGCCTACACAAGGTGCCTGATTCACACGTCCAATAAAACACAATATCACACACACATAGTAGAAACGGTAGGGCAGATATTGCCAGCACGAAATGTACATGGTGGGAGGTGGGTAAGTGGTGCAAGGCTAGGAGGGAAGAATGTTTGCCTTCTTGATTTTTGATTGCACATTTGCACACCTACTTACTACAAAGCATAGGCCTAGAAGCTCAGTGGAAGAAAAATTTGATTTTTCGGCTTGAGTTTTGATTTTTCGTCGGCAGCGTGGTCGGTAGAGTAAACGCCTCGTGTTTACGACAACTCTGATCGCAAGATCTAAGTTCAACCCGCACCCTGGCCACGTTGTTGCATCCTTGGAAAAGGCGTGTTACGATGATTACCTTTGCATGGTGGCTTCGAACAAGCAGCAAATTCAGTGGGCAATAATTCGAAAAAATTCACAGGAACATTGGAAACTCCTAAGCAGATGCGGATTTGTCCAAGCACAAAGTACAGTTACTGCACTTAAAAGCATACGGATCGTCCAATAGTTAGCGTCTAACGCTGTCCAGTGACGCTGTGACAGGAAGATAAAAATACACTACAACAACAACAACGTTTTTGCTCTGCCCCCTCTTTTTTACTCTCAACGTTTTTGTAACTTTTGTCAACTGAATTTTGCCATTGTTCCCTGAAATTATTACACCATAGACTCATTATTGTGAGTCTATTGTTACACACAATGTGGATGCATTTGGCATTGAATATTAATATCCCAAATAGGGTTACCTTATTAATTGAATATTTGGTTGTTTTGATTTTTAGATTCATTGCCCAGTTTATAAAAACCAACAAGATTGGTTTGACTGTGTTTCTTGGTAGGTTCAAGGACTTTAAGGACGCCAGACAATTTTCAAAGACATTTGTCCATTTTTCAAGGATCATGGACACAGCGAGATTCTAAGACAAATTCAAGGACGATCCTTGAGATTCAAGGACGTTTGGCAACCCTAGGTACCACCCCCTAGGGACCCCCTAATATACCCTTAGTTTTTTTTTCTTTATCTTGGCTGAAACATTGGCTCAAGCTAGAGCATTAGTTTTTTTATCAGCAGATGTTAAAAAAAACAAATATTTTGACATGGTTTGGGAGGGCCACCTCTCTAAAAACCGTCCAAAATGATGCCCCAAAAATCAATTTTTTCGTACTGGTATGTCGTAAGCTAGAGAGCTAATTTTTGATTTTTGTGGAAATTTGAAGAATACATAACTTGCGGTGCGGTGCAGCATGAACTTAGTTGTGTTTGTATGCGGTGCGGTGCAGCATGCGGACAAGGTTTGCGGACACGGCGCAGCATGCGGATGCATTTTTTTGTTATCCGCGCCATCTCTAGTACACGTGGTATTAGTAACCATAGTAGGCACTACTGGCTAGTGTGACATTGCAGGTACAGTATCTTAGGTTTATTGTGGTACAATAGGTATAGTATGCTATATTGTAGGCTGATTATGGCACAATAGACATTGTATGCTGAGTATGGCACAGTAGGCGTAGTATGCCACAGTGAGCATTGTAGCTTAGTAGGCATATTACAACATCATAGAATGACGTATAGTTGGCTTATTATGGCGCAGTAGGCATAGTATTCCACAGTAGGCACTACAGCTTAGTATGTCATAGCAGACGTAGTATGGCACTGTAGACATTCTAGGCCTATAGCATTCGAGCATAGTTGGCAGCCTGGCGGAATCGGTAAAGGCGTCGTTTTTACGACGACCCTGATCAAATGATCTGGTTTCAACCCGCACCCTGGTCACGCAGTTGTGTCCTTGGAGAAGGCGCTTTACGATCTCAGCTTGGTGACTTCGAACAAGCAGCGAATTCGGTGGGCAAGAATTTGAAGGAATCTACAGGAAGATTGGATAATCGGAAACTCCTTAGCAGGTGCGGATTCCTCCAATCACGAAGTAGTCACTGTAATGAAAAGTGTGCAGAAAGTCCAATAAATTAGCGTCTGATGCTGTCCGGTGACAGGAGGATAAATGAATATGCGCTACAACAAAAATATACTGTAGTTGGCTTATGGCACTGTAGGCATAGCACAGCACAGTAGGAGTCCTATGTCATAGTAGGCTTAGTATGGCATTGTGGGCTACAAGAAGTAGGCTTATTATGGCACCCTAGTAAGCATAGCACGTCACAGTAGGCACTGCAGCTTACTATGGCACAGTAGGCATAGTTGGCTTATTATTGCACAGTATCCCACAGTAGGCACTGCAGCGATAGTAGGGATAGCATGACACCTTAATGGGCAGATTATGGCATACACGAGGCTTGTTACGGAAAAATAGGTATGGTATTAGTAAGCATGGTGTACCACAGCAGGTGCTGCAGCTTAGTATGACATTGTAGGCATAACATGGCACCCTAGTAGGCATAGCATGGCATACAGTAGGCTTACTATGGCACAATAGGCATAGTGGGCTATAGTGGGCACCATAACTTCGTAGGCATAATATGACATACCATAGTTGGCTTATTATGGCACAGTAGGCATAGTATAACATAGCTCGGCATATTAGACTTACAACAAAGCATAGCTTTTTCATGAACTATCACCGTAGCGAGATGGAAAAGTCTATGCGCCTCAATGACCCACAGAGCTGTACTGGCTGGAGATTTAATTCTCCTGATAGGGTTACCCATGCCAGATAGGCCTGATGGTAGAAGCGAGACGAAGTATAGTTCAAATCAAACAAGTTGGAAAGCTTAAAACCTTGGTTGGTTATGCCAATCAGCTGTGGTAAGCATGTAACATATAACCTAAGAGAAGGACAACTCTGATATAAAACCTCTCCGCAGTTAGATTAAACTGCAAAACAAATCATGATGAGCACAAATAATGAAAATTACGTGAACGACGTTAATGGGGCAACCTTCAAAAGTAAAACCTCGTCCGGCAAGGGAGCGCCTAAAAACTTCCAGGTCGTCATTCAGAGAAACCCCTATGGCGTTCGAGTCTTAGGCAGAGGGGATCGTTCGAAAAATAAGCGACAATCTCCACCAGCCAGCCCTAGTGGCAGCTCCATCAATGTGCTCGCTACACGTTTGGAGAGGCGAATGGAGGCAGCGCAGAGTATTCGTACTCGAGATAATGTCCACTCACGAGTCAACCATCACCAACTGCTTTTGGACAATTGGAATATGCTCACCCTCACAGGAAAAGAGCTAGAATTGGTTGAGGAAGCATAGCGGTATCATCTCGATATAATCGGAGTTTCTTCAACCAAACGACGTGGCTCTGGAACTGTGGATCTGGATGGCGGATGGAAACTCTTCTATTCTGATGCTGATCCTAGTATGTCTGCTCAAGCGGATGTGGGGATTCTCACAAGCCCCTGTTTGTCAGGCTGTATGTCAGATTGGATTCCTTTGGGATCACGGGTCTGTACGTTGAAGCTCAAGGTATTAGATCGGTCATTGTGCCTATTGCAGGTATATGCCCCCAATGCCACTAGTGAATATCAGGCTTTTGTGGATGACGTAAATAATGCTCTTCTACGAGTATTACCTACTGAATCTACAGTCCTTATGGGGGATTTTAACGCACATGTTGGAACAGACACAGATACGTGGAAGGGTGTGATCGAAAAACATGGAGTTAGGGGCTGTTCATAAAAGACGTCCGCACAAAATTGCAAAAAATTGACCCCCCCTCCCCCCATGTCCGCAAAATGTCCGCAATGACTAAACCCCCCCTCCCCCTTGTCCATGCGGACACAAAAATGCGTTAATTAGACACATACACACACAAAGTTTTAATACAAAGTTTGCACGGTTTAATTATATACTAAGTTTTAATACAAAGTTTAATTATATAATAAGTTTAATTACAAAGTTTAATTGTATACTAAGTTTTAATACAAAGTTTAAACAGAGCAAGCACAGCGCAAGGTGACGTAAAACGTACAGTCATGTGATTTGTTTTGTGTGCGCTTCGCACCCTTAAATCACATGACTGTACGTTTTATGCGTGGTTCACACTGGCCCGGAAAACCGAAAACGGAATAAAACAATCTGCGATTTTCCGTCGCGGAAAAAGTTGAAATATGGACGTCCGCATTCCAGAAACCCCCCTCCCCCCTTGTCCGCAAATCTATTACCCCCCTCCCCCCTGAGTGCGGACGTCTTTTATGAACAGCCCCTTACTGGACTGAATGAGAACGGAAGGTATTTATTGCAGCTCTGTTGCAGCAACGGACTCCGCATCATTAATATCTTTTTTCAGCACAGAGAGGTTCACAAGTATACAAGGTATCGACCTAGTATGGATCAAAAATCTTGGATAGATTTTTGCATAGTTTCGTCAGATTTGTTTTCTGATGTGCTGGACGTTCGAGTGAAGCGAGGTGCTGAAGTGTCAACTGATCACAATCTGGTAGTATGTTCCTTACGACTTTCGAAACCTTGGCCAAACAGGAGATACAACAGATCGTCTGTGACCTACCGGATCAAATGGGAGGCTTTGGAGGACAAAGAAGTAAAAAAACAGTTTGCATCCAGTATATCACCTAAGTTCAGACAACTTCCTGATGTATCCGAGGACATCCAGAGGGAATGGCTGCTGTTCAGATCAGTAATCATTTCATCAACTGCTGAAAGTTGTGAGCGAAAACGGCTTAGAGTAGCGGGCGATAGTGAGAAAAGAACACTTTGGTGGAACCGAGAGGTTAAAGAAGCTATTCGAGCAAAGAAAGATGCGTTCAAGGCCTGGCTACAGGACAGATCGTCATCTGATTTGCAATCCCGGTACACTGTGGCGCGAAAAGCGGCAACTTCGGCAGTAAAGAAATCCAAGGAGAAGTCATGGGAAGAGTTTGGTCGTCGGTTGGATTCCAACTATTTTTCGGAAACAAAGTATTTTGGCAGACCATCCGCCGTTTACGTGGCAAAAGATCGAGTGTCACGTACTTCATTAAGGATTCTGCTGGTAACATTCTAACGGATGAGAATGAAATCCTTTCACGATGGAGAGAATACTTTGAAGATCCTTTGAATTCTGTAAAGGCATCAACTCGTGACACACAAAAAGGGACACATCTAGGGGAACAGGAAGTTTTTACTGCGGCAGAAGTGGCAACGGAAATTAAAGGGATAAAATCTGGAAAAGCTGCTGGTGAAGATGAAATCAGACCCGAGATGTTGACAGCGCTGACTGGAGAAGGAATTCTCTGGTTAACGCAAGTGTGTCAAGTTGCGTGGAAGTTTGGCAAACCTCCCAGAGATTGGCAAACAGGTGTGATTATTCCGATATTCAAGAAAGGAGATCGCAAGCAATGTACAAACTACAGAGGGATATCACTCCTCTGTTTGCCAGGGAAAGTATCCGCCAAATGCTGAGAAATAGTGGAATCAAAACTGGAAGATGGTCAGTGTGGTTTTCGTCCGGGTCGCAGCACCACGGACCAAATCTTCACTCTGAAGCAAATCTTTGAGAAATCTTGGGAGTTTGGCAAAGATCTCTTTGCATGCTTTGTCGATCTTGAAAAAGCATATGACCGAGTTCCTCGGGATAAACTTCGGAAGGTTTTGCAGGAGTATGGCGTTAATGGTCAATTGTTGCGCGCCATTAAATCATTCTACTGCCGACCGGAGGTTTGTGTTCGGGTAAATGGCAAGCAATCAAAGCCGTTCCATGTGGGAGTTGGACTCCGGCAAGGGTGCGTTTTGTCACCTCTCCTTTTCATTGTTTACATAAATTGAATCGACAAATGCAGCCAAGCTTATAAATGTGCCACGATTGGAAATTGCAAAATCAGTCGTCTGCTATTTGCTGATGACTTGGTTCTGCTTTCTTCCACAGAATCTGGCCTCCAGCGCGCATTAAATAGCTTTGCATATGCATGCAACACCGCCGGAATGAAATATGCAAGCACGGCCAAAACTGAGGTACTTCATCTTTCAAGAAACCCTGATCAGAGCACGTTACAAGTGAACGGAGCGACACTGAAGCAGGTAGAGAAGTTCAAGTACCTTGGGGTTGCATTTACCAGTGACGGAAGGCAAGGCGAAGAACTGGATACCCGAATAGGCATTAGGCAAGGCTAGTGCAGTAATGCGAGCTTTGCACTACTCGGTTGTCATAAAACGAGAATGGTCGAAAAAGGCAAAGCTCTCAATTTTCAAAGCAGTTTTTGTCCCCATTTTCACTTATGGTCATGAATCTTGGGTAATGACCAAAAGAGTGCGATCACAAGTGCGAGCGTCCGAAATGAAATTTTTACGAAGAATCGAAGGAGTTACTCTGTTTAACAAGGTGCGTAGCTCTGAGATTCGAAAATCTCTCAACGTCGAGCCGTTACTTCTCCGAATTGAAAGATCTCAGCTTAGATGGTTGGGCCATGTAAACAGAATGCCTCAGGAAAGACTCCCCAAACAAGCTTTACTTGCCAAAGCAAATGGGAGAAGACCAGTTGGACGACTAGATCTAGATGGACCTGTTACATAGAGGATCTTGGATGGAATCGTTTGGGACTTCACCCAAGCGAAATGATGGAGGTGATCATAGGCGTAGCCAGGGGGGGGGGCCAGGGGGCCCACCCCCCCCAATCAAAACTCCACTAACGACAAAAAGTTATGACAACATAGCCTGACGATGTTTAGTTGCAGTTTTTTTTTTTTCAGTAATTGTGCACATAACAGTAATTAAACAGTAAAGTAACAGTAAAGCTAACGGTTTCGGCCGAAAAACTACTCTCAATTTCGGTGAAGACCTTTTTTTTTTTTTTTTTTTTTGAGATCACTGATTTTGGGCGGAAAAATTGTTCGAATTTCCGATTTCGGCCCAAAATTCACTCTCAATTTCGGTGAAGACAGCCGAATTTTTGAGGGTTTGGGCCCCCCCCAGTCAAAAATCTTGGCTACGCCTATGGAGGTGATGGAAGACCGTGAGGTGTGGTGGCTTAATCTCGAGCTGCTGCCCCCGCAACCGCCTTTTTACGCAAAAAGCGGGCAATGAAGAAAGAAGAAGACGAACACTACAAAAGGGGATAGAGCGCCGTGTATCTGGAGTAGTACAGATATGAGAAATGCATCCTTCTAATGTTTAAGGGCGCAAAAATGGTTGAAGACGGCAACATCGTCAAGCCGAGAAAACACTAGTGAAACTTCATAGCAATTCCTATTACTTGGCGTTATCCTCTTTCGCTCACCATGTCACTATTATGACGTCAAAAAAAGCAACTCAGCTCTGCTCTACCTCTCAAAAAATGCGGACACATGCCATAATTGAGTGAACTAGCTGTATGATATTTATGCTGTGCCACTACCTTTGGGTTTTCTAGATCAGCCTTCAAATCACTCCCAAGTCTTCATTTAAACGAAAGGGGTTAAATTTTTTTTGATGAAATGTTATTGTTACGCTGCAGCAGGAAATATGCAATCACAATTCACAACACAATGATTTCTAATTTCGATTACAGTACGAAATTTCACAGGTTGTTACTTTGCATACCAGTATTTCAAAAGTTTACTACTGCAATGAAATTGCTTAGGTGAGTTGTACCCAATACTTAAATTGTAGGGCGGACGCGGGGGACGCGTCTCCCATCGAGAGTTAGCTCCCCCCCATCGAGAGTTGAGCGCTGGATGATCAGACGAAAAAGAGCCAGCCAGGACTGAAAGATCCTACAAATTTCCTACCGAATATGGTGGCAAACTACGATGAAGGCCTTTTTTTTGTTTTAAGGTCTTCACCAGATTTCGGGGAAAAACACCTCAATTTTGGGCGAAGGCTAGGGTTGTACAAAGTAGAATAATGCAGTATTCTAGAAGAATTCTAGAATAGACATTTCGAATCTAGAATTTCGAATCCTATTCTAGAATAACTCATTGCAAATTGTGACAATACAGTTTTATTGCAAAAATTCAAAAAACACAATCCTGACTCCTGACTAAGTTAGACATCAGTCACTTCTTGAGAGCGTGCACGCTTGCTTAAGTGCAATGCACTATTAATGAAATGCGACTAGAGAGTTAGGTTGCTTAAAATTGCGTAATGCGCACCACTCTTCGCGTTTTGGCGGCGCTTTAAAAGATTTTTTTTCGAATCCAATTACCCGATAAAAAATGCGTTTTGAGATTCGTTTCTCCAGAGATTCGAATCTCAAGGATCCGAAATTCTACTTTGTACAACCCTAGCGAAGGCCTTTTTTTTTTTTTATCTTTGTCTGATTTTGGGGAAAGATCACTTTAATTTTTGGCGTAGACCTTTTTCTTTTTTTTTGGTCTTCATTCAATTTCTGCGACGGAAAGACATAATTTCCACTAAAGTACAATTGTAAAGTTGCTCGAGGCTGCAAAAGCGTCCCCCCATGCAAAATTTTACAATTTAAGTACTGGTTGTATCTTTGCAACTTGAAAGCGATGAAGAGTTGTTTAGACTGCGCAAGTGTTTGGTGCATTAATTCATATTTGCCTGTGAGTAGATTACGTTAAGCCTAGGCCTACTGGTACTAAATTGCAGCTGCACGACTTTGATTGAATTTTACCGGTTGAAAGATCGATCTTGCGTGAAGTACCGGTATCGCATCACCCCTGTTGAGAACAACTAGGTTATGGATAGGCTGCTACACTAGCAAGTTCAATTTGGGATTTTCAACTTCTGACTTCCGGACCTTAACGGTAGCAAATGTATAGATGTCGAACTAGGCAATGACACCAAAGATCGTATTCGCATTTGATATTAGAATCTTTGATTTTCCATGGACAATAAATAAAGCATGCAACTGCTACAGCCAGGCAAGAATGGCTCATATTTCGAAATCGGAAGTTTTGATTGGGTGCCGAAAATAAGGTTTCTCAGACTCTCAGTTCAATTGTAATATTTATTGTTTATGGAGCAATTTCTGTTGAAATGACGGACACGCGAGACAGGAGGCGGCCATTGAGGTCATATGTGTGGCAGTATGCAACAAGTTCTTAAACTCTACAACAACTGAACAAAATTAACGAAGCTTTAACTCTAATGAAACGTTGCATAATAATGCCACCTGACCTTTGGCCATTTGCCTTATGTCATTGGCCTAACCTACCCTGGCTTTACTCAGTCTTTGTAGGCGTATGGTTCAAACAGGAGTGAGTAATTTTTTTGACCTGATATGCTTAAATTTTGCACAGTGAACGTTTCTTGGCTTTCCATTGTCAAACGATGAACTCGCCAAGCAAAAAAATTCGAAAAGCATTTTGTTTGGTCCTTTCCTGGGTAATTGTCGTATCGATTCCCATGATGCTCCATGATGGTTTAACGGAGAAATACCGCCGGTATGTGGTAAGACAGGCCTATATGACTTTAGCTGATGGCTGTAAACAGTGCAGGCCCTCCATGCACAGGGTGGGCCGGAAGTCGCCCACCACAGAATTACGTGAATTGTGATGTCAAAAGATGTAAAATCTGCGGGGTGAAATATTTCGTCTTTCCTTGGGTGTAAAATACGGGTTCTTTTGTAGAATGTAATGAAGCATGGTTTGTGCGTAAGTACTAAGTAGTTTATCAAAATTGTTTTAAATGCTTTGGTACGCGACTTACGGCCCACCCTGTACAATGGCCATTGTTTCGTTGAAAAAACGCCCTTTCAGGTTTTGTCATTTTAAATGTGGCCTTTGCTGGCGTGAACAAATTTAACGCTATTGGTAAAGCTGCAATTCATGTAACTACATAGCCTTTTGACTATGATTCTATGTAACAATCCTGTTCAGGAACTGCTACTGCAAAGAGTAACCACCACTTGCAATCGAATAGGGAGTTAGTTGTGCTTTATGCTTTCAACTCAGAAAAAGCAAGCTAAATTGGCGCTTCTACAACTATTTCGGAATAGGTCTGTCTATCTATAGCTATGCTTTTTTCCCCACAGGAAGTTGGTCAAGCGGTAACGTGTTGTCTCTGGAGCAGGCACTTAGCTAGGGGGGGGGGGGGGGCATTTGCTCCCCCAAAATTTTAGTTTGCCTCCTCCAAAATGAACTTCAGTTGTAAGCTTAAATTTTGAGATGGAAAGAAAACCTGCTGTATAATTTGTGCTGACTAGCCCGCCATGCTAGCTAGTTCTTTCAAATTAGATTTTTTTTTTTTTTTTTCGGAGACCACCTTAGAAATCGTACAATATATTGGCTAGCAAGGCTGAAGATTTTTTTTTTTTTGAGATCACCTCAAAACTTGTCATAATTGGTGGCTTTTCGGACTGGAGACCTTTTTTTTTGAAATCGCCTTCAGAGAGAAAACATTGCCCCCCCCCCCAGTTTTGCACATGCACCCCCAAAAGTTACGATCTAACTCCGTGCCTGCTCTGGAGCGGGAGATCTGAAGTTCAAATCTCGCTCGGTCAAATCGGACACAGTGATGCCGACGGCTCGCCACCGCTGCAATATTTATTCGAAAGGAGCTGTGCTGCCCAGGCGCAATGACTCGGAGATGGGTTCCGTAAACTCGTTACACGCTTGGGCGTAATACAACGAGTGTAATTAAAAATGTGATTAGAAAAGAGCCCCAGAAGTTTTCTTTTCGAGAAACTACACCTATCGAAGACGCATTGTTGAGCGATTCTCTTCCAAGGAAAGAACTGATTTTCATTAAAAGACCGTTGACTATCGACTTTCTAAGTTGTGAAAAAAGCTGTGCAAGTAAGTTTAAATAACTTACAGCTAAAAACTGTTCGAGAAAGATCTTATGTGCTAAAATAGGTTTAAAAGAAGTCGGCCAGTTGGTCTAGCAGTAACGCATTCCTCTCTGAAGCGAAAGGTCTCAAGTTCAAATCTTGGATATCGTACACAGTGTTGCCTACGGCTCTCCATCTCTGCGACATTTCTTTGTAAGGAGCTTTGTAAAAAATGTAACAGCTACAACCGTTTAAGCTTTAGAAAGAGCTTCACTTTAAATAAAATAGCCAATGCGGTGGTGAGTAAGTTTTTTTATAAGAACCAGTAATCTTTTGGCTGAGGCTGGTTGCTTTTAAGTTTTGTTCGATATTTTTCGTCTAGCTACTTGAAGCCATTATCCCTACAATATAGTACACTAGAACAACTTTTAAAAAATTAGAGATACTGCTCAAAATCGGGCTTATTGATAAATAAGAACTACTTGTGGTAATAAAGAGGTGTTCCAAACCGTTTTCCACGATTTCCCTTACTCGCAAAAATATGACTTAATCCGTTTGACTCCGTACCTTTGGCAACCCTGCATTTCAAAATTTTGTGACATCACAAAAGCAGTGGCGTCGCTAGGGGAGCGGTTCGCCCCGGGTGACACCATTTGGGGTAAAACCATATTGTGATGTAAAACCATAACTTCATTGATATGTGGTAAAGACCTTGCTTTTTTATTTCGTTTAGTCTCCAACCTCATTTGGACCATAACCCACTAGTTTTACGGCGAAGACCTTTTTTTTTGTCTTCACCTATTTTTGGACCGAAAAAGGGTGACACCACGTAATCCCGCCCCGGATGCCATCATCCCCTGCAACACCTTCGCAAAAAAGCCTGATTTTTGAAATTTCTCGCAGGCTTTAGGCTATTGCCTACTATAGAGCCCTAAAATATCACCAGCCTTGCCTACCAGTCTTATTTTTCGAATTTCTTTTCACTTAGCAAAGTTGTTGTACAACAAGCAACGAAATAACAGAATATGTGTATACTGTAGGCTAATCTCATATCTGTAATCAGAAACTAGCGCAGCAACAAACTACTGTGGGGCGTGGGCCAAATGTACTGTAATACCAATAACTTACTAAATCTAAAAACGTGGTTACTTGTGGGCCTACGTGTAGATCTAGGCTACCAGTACTGATCTACAGTAGGTCTTTTGTGATGCCACAAGTTGCGAAATGCAGGGTTGCCAATGGTACGGAGTTCAACGGATTAAATCGCATTTTTGCGATTAAGGAGAATTGAGGAAAAGGTTTGGGGCACTATTTATTACCCCAAGTAGTTCCTATTTTTCAATAAAACCGATTTCGAGCAGTATCTCTTAAAGGACGTAAAATTAGCTCAACATCATTCTGCTGTGCTTTAACGTTATGGATTTAAAGAACGTAGGTCGTACACAAATAACGGCAGTTAGGTAATTTGAATTTATCATAAATCCATTTCACGGCATTTGTTAATTTATTCAAACATCGTTTTCCATTTCTATGATACTTATCAATTGCTAAATACATGCAATGAACTTACTGTGCCTTTGCGACAATAATTTACATTTTGACTTGCGACAAGAATGTAAATCAAATTTTTAATCACCAACCACCATAATAATAGATAAATTAGTGATAAAGAACCCTTCTTACCATTTACTTCAGTCAAGTTATTTGTTTTTTTTTTTGCCCACATTTAAAGTAACATTTCTTCGAGCCTTGTCGCCGGTGCATCTTAGTTCATCGCAAGTGGGAAAGCATCATAAAGGTTTTTAAACTTGAATTTTCTATAAAAATGATTCAGAACTTTTTTTTATCTGAATGTATCCCGTAGTTTAATTACAACGTTAGTTGGAGTATAGAGAAAAAATGTGCGATAAAAGATAAAGCAAACTTTTTATTGTGACATTTTGATCAATAAAATGTTTGCAATAAATCCGCGACAGTATCTACTACTTTTTCCGCGCATATTTTTCAACGTAATACAGTTTTGATATTGCTAAAGCTTTTGAAGATTAGTCTTTTTATAACTCACTATATTAACAGTTTGACTGCATTTAGTTAAAAAAAAACTTTCAGGAGTTAAACACAAAATTTTCATTCAATTAACAACAACACCAAAGAGATTTATTGTTAGTTATGGTTAAAGAGATACTACTCGAGATCGGTTTTATTGAAGAAATCAAAACTACTTGAGGTAATAAAGAGGTGCCCCAAACCTCCTTACACCGTATTCCCCTTATCCGTAAAAATAGAATTAATCTGTTTAACTCCGCACAATTGGCAACCCTGCACTTTAAACTTTGGTGACATCAGAAAAATATGACTTTGCAAAATTTCTTGCAGAATAAGCAACACGACATTCGATAATCAAACATCGCATCGCTTATTCCGGAAAAAATTGCCAATTTACCAAATTTCTTGCAGAATAATTAAGCAACTCGATGTGTGATATTCTGCAAAAAATTTTGCAAAGTCATCCTTTTCGGATGTCACGAAAGTTCAAAAAGCAGGGTTGCCAATGGTACGGAGTCAAACCGATTAAATCTATTTTTGTGGATAAAGGGAAAAGTGGTCTAGTGAAGCAAGGTTAAGGGCACCGTTCTCCTTATTACCTCAAGTAGTTATCATTTCTTCAATGAAACCGATTTCGAGCAGTATCTCTTTATAGCAGCAACACGAAAGTTTTGTTACAGACTGTGAATGTCATGTTTTAAATATTCTTGATGCTTTCAGAAGATTTATTAATTCATTTCACATGTTTTGCACTAGAAAGAAACTGGACAATGGTTATTTTTGTCAAGTCAGCTACAACCCATCACGATCGAAGAGATTTGATCCGCGATACGTGGGGATCGTTGAGGCATTTAGACGGAGGAGAATTTCGAACAATATTTGTTGTTGGAAAATCCGACCAAGCAAACGAAGCCTATCTGGAGAAAGAGTCTCGTTTGCACAATGATATTTTGCAAATTAATTACGCAGATACGTACCGGTAGGTTTTTTACTTTGTAATGGTGGTGCCCCGTTGGCGATAATTTGCTTGCAACAATGCTTGACAAGTAACCCACGATAATCTGCACTTTTGCGTGTTCGTTTTTTGTTAAACTTCCTCGTATTACAGCGTCACTTCTAACATTGTACCTTTGCAAAAGCTGTAAAACATTATCAAATAGATTGCTTTTCCCTTGAAAAATAGTTTTGAAAATTTCAAAACCAACCAAATAATCGCACTATTGCGCAAGCGTGATGATCAGGCGCGTAGCCAGGATTTCGCAAAGGGGCGAGGGGCTTTTTTGGAAGCTTGAAACACCAGTGAACGAACTTGACCCAAATTTTCATCAATCTTGAATTAGATTGAGGCGGTTTTTTTGTCAAAATCAGGTGATCTCCAAAAAAGAAAAAAAAAGGTCTTCACCGAAATTCAAACGTTTTTTCCGGCAGAAATTAGGTGATCTCTAAAAAAAAGGTCATCACCAACTTTAGATGAGCTCCAGACCAAAAAACTTCATTATTCTGGTCCAAATAACGGCAAGTCCTTCACAACTTCTGCTCCCCAATTCCGTTGGGGGGGCTATTTTCATTTTTGGAGCAAAAATGGACTTCAAAAGCACTAAAAACGTGCTATTTTGCATACTTTTCAGGCCAGTGGGGGAGCCATAGCCCCCCCGCCCCCTGGCTACCCTACTGGTGATAATAAACAATTAAGAAAAATGGTCCGTTTAAATACAGCATAACCGCGTATTGTTTGCACAGGTCGCATTTTTCAATCAGCTGTCTGGTAGATGTTAGCAGTGTCACCAGCAGCGTAGCCAGGGAAGGGGGGTCAAGGGGGGCTATAACCCATCCCATTGGCATGTCGACCAAAATGCAGAATGGAAAAAAACATTACGTTTTTAGCACTTTTGAGATTGTTTTATGCTCTGCAGTGGACTAAATAGTGATTTAAAACATCTTTTGAAACATATATTCAAGGGGGGGCTAATTTGTCAAAAATAAAACTAACAAATAAATGAAAACTTTAAAAAATGGTAAGAAATAAAGCAATCAAATTTGATCGCAAGTGTAAAAATGCTAAACATAGGTGTCATCAACAAGTATACTATAAACTAAGGATTAGGGGGGGGGGCAATTCTGTGTTAGTTAATTACCAACAATTTCTCTCAAATTTCTTTTCATTAGCCCCCCCCAATAATTTTTGTCTATAGACTGTATACGAAATAGATTACTCTGTGTGAGTTTTATTGAACTATTCGATGTTATAATTTACCAGCATCTAAACAAGAGAACTAACATTTTACCATTAGCCACCTCCCAAATAGCCCATTTATGCCACCAGTTTAATCATGTTTGCGCTGCCAACTTCTAAGCCAAGTTTTAAAAGCATCTTTTAATCAAAATAGCCCCAAATGAAGTTATTTTGCAAAAAACTGCAAAATTTTCGAGCGCTTGGGGCTCCGCTCCCAGACCCCCGAAACAGGCCCTCCATTGCGAATTTCTGGCTACGCGCCTGAGTGTCACGGACAGATGTTAATTCAAGGTAGTTAAAGTGGGTGTAGATTTCTACGTTACCAAAAAAATACAAGTGTTTATTTTCATTGGTTTTATTTTGTATTTTTATAATCTAATTCTAAACTGTTGAAAAAAATAGCGATAATTTTTAGGCAAAATTTTGGCTTTATTACGATGAATATTATGCATTATTTGTGGTCTTCTTTAACATCACAAAAACTTGCAAAAACCACGATAATGTTTGAGAAGGTTCCAACAGCCTGCGAGTGCTTATGAGGATGTTTGCGTTAAGTACAACAACATACGATTAAAAAATCGTACCCTTCTGGAAGCAAAATATCGCCAGTGGGATATCACCTTAAGCCAGTAAAAATGCTCGAGCTAGCGGGGCTGAATTAAGGCACAGATGTAGGGGGTCTGGAGCAAAGCGCAGTCGCTCTTCTGGTGTTCTAGACTAGCTTTCTGAAATCACTCAGGTGCTACTCAAAAGACTAACTTTATTGCTAACGTTTTGCTACTTAGAATCAGCTAGCTTCATCAGAGCACTTCTATTAGAAGTGATAGCAAATCGCCATCAACTTCTGATAGCAAAAACAGAAAAACGATCCCTTACATTGCTGTAGCAGAATAACTAGCAAAGAATATTCAAAGCAAGCAGTAGCGTAGCCAGGGGGGGCTCGAGCCCCTTTATTGACCAGAGAAGTATGCAAAATACCACTTTTTAGTACTTTCGAGGCCGATTTTTGCTCTAAAAATGAAAATAGCCCCCCCCAATGGGATTGGCGATCAAAAGTTGTGAAGGACTTGCTGTGATTTGGACCAGAAAACTGTAGTGTTTTTTTTTAGCCTCGCCTGAACTTGGTCAGAAAAACTGACTGAATTTTGGTGAAGACCTTTTTTTTGTTTTGAAGATCACCTAATTTTGAAAAACCGTTTCAATTTTGCTGAAGATCTTTTTTTGGAGATCACCTAATTTTGAAAAACCTTTTCAATTTTGGTGAAGACCTTTTTTGGAGATCACCTCATTTTGGACGAAAAAACCGGCTTAATCTGATCAAAGATCCCTTGAAATCTGGGTCAAAATCGTTGGATATTTTTTCCAGTATCCAAAACAGCCCCCCATCCCAACGCAAATTCTTGGCTACGCGCCTGAAAGCAAGGCTTCAAAAAAATTCACTGTTACAATAGGCTACGTCATACAGATATATGTATAGGTGCGTACAAAAATTAGTGAAAGCAGTTCTTATAAAAATAATTTCTTCGAATTAGCATTGCAGCAAAATACGTCGTACGTCACAACTAATTCTAAAAAAGATTAAACCACATGAAAGTCAACCCTGGGAATCAAGCAACTTTCTATGGACAGCAGGGAATGAAACTTTAGCAATAGAGTTAGTCTTTTGAGTAGCATCTGATTAATTTCTCAAAGCTAGCCTAGAATACCAGAAGAACTTTAGAGTTCAGAAATTTCTTATTTGAAATGTCTGGTGTACAACTACATTACATAAACTTGGTGTAAGTTATTACAATTGGTCTTCGAGATTAAACTATTTTAACACACAATATAGTCTATGCAAAATAGTTGCAAGCATCAATAGGTACAGCATATAAAATCACTGCTTTGCTGGGGATGCGACCAGCAGTAGTATTGTATAAGTGCTCATATTACAGATCTATTTGATAACTTTTAGCTTTGTGATATTAATTCGGTTTATAGACATCTGGTGTTAAAGACGTTGGCTGGTCTTCAATGGGCGACGGCTTACTTAGGTGATTCGGATTATTTTTCTACTGCTGATGATGATGTTTTAATAAAGCCTCTGCTTTTAAAGAAAGCGGTTGAGCAGTACAAAAGACTTTTTTCGTTCACCTTCATGCCAATTGTTTGTATGTATTCGCTTTGGAGGAACAAAGGAGTTCCGGATCGCGATCCAAAAAGCAAGTATTACGTATCTTGGAAGCAGTACGACGGCACAACTTGGCCTCGCTTCTGCCCGGGCGGAATGTACACTGTAAGTGGTGAAGTCGCTCGTAGACTGTACGTGACGTCACGCAATACACCCTTACTGCCAGTCGACGATGTTTGGCTGACTGGTATAATTAGAGAAAAAATGCTTGTTCCGGAAACTATGGTAGTTGTGGCCAGGCCTCGAGCGGTAGTTCATTTTATGGGATTTTATCTTAAAATGAATAAAAAGAAGTTCAAAGAAGATTGGACTAACATTACAGCTGCTATTAAGAAAAAAGCTCATTGTTTTTGTTTCCGATAAATATGTTTCAAAACTTAGTCATACTCAAATTTTTCTCTGCTGAAATCTTGAATAATACATTATTTTGCTATGAAAACACGTGTCTGTACGTGGCATTGTTGGTTATTACTTCAGAATTGGTTTATGACCCAATATTCTGTTAAGGTGGTCTTAAACCTCATTCGGTAAATATCCTCCGGTAATACTAAAATGGCATGACGTAATTAAATGAGTTCAATATGAAAACCAATCGGTTTATAAAATTCGTGTAATACTATCCGAATCTATTTGTTAAACGAGGTCTGAAGGCAAAATGAATCGGGGTATCTGCAGTAAGGGCAATCGTGTTAAATTAGGTTGGCGTTGACTTCATCCTTCTTGACCACGACGTTCCAAAGATATTCTATTTCAAAGACGACGTAAGGGCCTCTCTAATCATAATTTTGATTAGCAATCCTGACGTTGATGCCATCGGCGACGCCATCTTAGTTTTATCCTCAGACAACGCCGCAATTAAGCTTAGCCACTGACCGTTTTTCAACCTATATATAGGTCAATACAGGCCTCTGTGGGCTAAGCTACTGCATTGAAACGTCAGAGTTACCAATGAAAATTATACCGGTAATTAGGGTGGCCTCTACGTCGTGTTTGAAGCAGAATATCTCTGAAACGGCTTGGTCAAGTTCAAGTTCGTTTATTTTTGCCTCAAAATTCAGGTAATGTAACCAAACAATTAAAATAAGGAATTAATTTGGCATGGTAGACTGTGAGTTGACCTCTCGGTCTTCAAAGTCTACAGCCATCCCGATTACAAGTTGAACTGTTGTCAATTAATTAAAAAACTTTTCATTGTCATGAAGCATGTGACCAATTCCACCAAAAGTGCAATACCAATGTTTTATACTGTGTATTAAAGTTCCTGTAATACGTACTAGTAGATATTTAATGCATAATTTTTATATGATACTTTAAAGCTTTTGAAAGATTGTTTGGTTTTAATGCTTGTTGGAATTTCGTTCCATATTTTAACACCTTAGTACCTGATGCTTTTTTGAAGTCTGATTGTTTTGTGAAAAGGAATGTACGAGGTAGGATTATTGTCAGTGCTTGATAAACGTGTAGACTTTTGAGAAAGTTGGTTAGTTTTAGTGAAAAGGTTTGACAGTAAAGGTGGGAGACAATGATGATGACGGTGAAATATACCAGTTTCGCAACTTCATGTTTATACAATTTAGGAATTTTTAGGATCTTTAGGTTAGAGTAAAATGGTGTAGCATGGTCCTTATATTTGCCGCCGCCAATGATTTTTACAGCTTTGTTTTGAAGTGTTTGTAATGTTGATAAGTAAGATTTGTAGGTAGAACCCCATATGGATAAACCACACAACAAATGAGGATGAATAAAAGCAGAGTATAATTTAAGAAGAGAAGTAGAAGGAAGAAAATGTTTCAAGTTTGAAAAAATGCCCATTGCCCACCGACCTAACTACCTTATTTTCAACACTTTTTATGCGGCAGTTGAAGTTTAAGTGTGAATCAATCAAAACACCTAAATATTTTGCTTTATCGCATGATAATATTGGTAAGTTATTAATGAATAAGGTGAAATGGAAACTTCGTATATTTTGTTTGGGGGGAATAATAAGATGGTTTGATTTTGATGGGTTTAGACTTAATTTGTTTGCGATGTACCATTTGCAAACATTACTAAGTCCTTATTCATTTCAGTTTCTAATGATGCCATATGTGGGCTATTTATTAAAAGGCAAGTATCGTCAGTAAACAATCGTGGAAGACAATTGACGAATCGTTTAGATCATTGATGTACAGTAGAAAAAGAAGTGGACCAAATATTGACGCTTGAGCTACACCATAAATTATAGATTCAATTTTGGATTGTATATCGTCAACTGAAACATATTGTTTTCGATGTAAGAAAGAACTAATTAGTTTATGGGCGGGTCCCAGAATGCCATAATGATGTAGTTTTTTAAGCCAAATCTTTTGTGAAACTGTATCGAAAGCTTTTTAAAAATCTAAAAAGATAAGTGCTGTATATTTTCTTTGATTGATATTTTCAAGGGTAGTTGTTACAATGTCAAGGCAGACATGGTTAGCGGCTACGTGTTTTCGAAATCCGTTTTGTGATTTATGAATAACGTTATGTTTTTTGAAAAATTCTAGAAATTTATCATTTATAAGACGTTCAAAAATTTTTTGAGAAACAAGTAAGTATTGAAATGGTCGATAGTTGCTTTTTTTTTTTTACTTTCTTGTGAAGAGGTATGGTTTTAGCAAGTTAACAGTTTTCAGGGAATATGCCTTTAAGAAAGGAAAATTCAAAAAAGCATTGTAAGTATGGTGCGATGATACCTGAGGCAACTTTGAGAAAAAAAGCAGAAATGTCATTATGACCAATAGCTTTGTTCGTGTTTAGCGAAAAAATAACGTCTGATATTTCCGCAGTGCATGGTGATTTCAAAAAAAGTGAATGAGACACGCGATTGGATAAATAATTTGAGTAGGGTTGAATGTTACCAGATTGAGGAATATCATCAGCAAGATTTTTGCCTATGGTGCAAAAAAATTTGTTAAAAGAGTTTAGAATTGATTTAGGGTCAGTGGGTGTGCTTGCAATTTTTTCTGTATTAAAACAATCAAAAAATAATGAAGTGTTTTTAGATTTCGAGGGAAGCACTGATCGTAGTATTTTCCAAATATTTTTCTGGTTATGTTTGCTTTGGTTTAACACCGTGAAATAATATAAATTTTTGGCAAGAGCTATTATCTTAGTAAGTTTGTTTGAATATTTTCGAAAAAAAGATTTTTGGCCATCATTGCTTAGTAGAAAATGGGATTTGAACATAAAACGTCGTTTACGAATTGACACCAAGATGCCTTTCGTCAACCAAGGTTTATTTGGTAATCTTTGTTGTGTACGAGATGATTTCTTCTTTGTAGCATGAATATTAATAGTTGAAAGAATTGCCTGTGAAAATCCGTCAAAATTTTTATTATAATGATCTTCAGTATTGAAAGCTGGTAGCTTTTCAAAATAAATAGATAAATTATTCGCTGAATCGTCACAATGTAATTCAGAATTAAAAGCTAATTTATCTCTAACAAATAATTTTTTTTTCTTTTTCAACGGAGGTTTAGAGAAGTCGTTTATGCAACAGCCTACTACATAATATTTTGACAAATCAACTCGTACAGGTATTATAAAGGGCGTTATATTGTGTTTGACGTCATTAGTTAAGATATGGTCAATAATACTCGAAAAACTGGAAGTTACTCATGTTGGTAATGTATTTAGTGGTATTACATTATAACTGAACATTTCGTTAATGTAATCATTTGCTGTTTTTGTTCTGCTTGATCTGTCAATATTGATGTTTATATCGCTTGCCAAATGAAGCGTTTTGTAATTAGAGGTGCCTTCATTCAAGAAAGTGATAGTGCCAAGCAATAAGAAAAGTCACCCAAGAATTTCTCGATATTGGTTGTGAAAGGATGACGATATATAACTGCAAGTCCTATTGGCAGTACCAAAATTGTAGGGGGGACGCGTCCCCCCATCTAGAGTTAGCGTCCCCCATCTACATTTGGCGTCCCCGCATCGAGATTTAGACGTTCACCCATCAAGGTTTGAGCGCTGGATGATGAAACGACCAAGAGCCAGCCAGCACGAATAAATCCTACAAATTCCGGCCGAATATCCCAAATTGCGGTGAAGACCTTTTTCTTTTTTTGGTCTTCACTTGATTTTAGGAAAACAACACTTCAATTTGCGGCGAAGACCTTTTTTTTTTGGTCTTTACCTGGTTTTGGGGAAAAGACAATTCAATTGCGGATACGGAATTACACAATTTCCTCTGAAGTTTGGTCAAGGCTGCAAAAGCGTCCCCCCATGAAAAATTTTACAATTTAAGTACTGCTTATTCGTGACTTATTTTCATGATGGTACAAATTTAACCAAATAAATTCAGTGTTATGTAACTGATATTCATTATTGTCTAAGGAAAATTTTAGGTTTAGCGATATAACTGCAACACCACCCACATTACTTTGAGACGGAGCATGAACAAAGCTATAATTGGGGAGATTTATATTGGCCAAAGGGTGATCTTTAACGCGTGTTTCAGTTAAGCGTATCACATCACGTTTAAAAAGTAGAGACTGAAGTAATAAGCGCAAAGAATCAAAATGTGTGAGAGCTAATGTTTAAATGTACAATACAAAATACAAAACAATACAAAACAAAGCTAGGAGGTTTTGTTTTTTTTTCACTCCAATTGCCCACTTTAAATTTTATAAAACATAAATAAGCATTATGAACTTTATTAATTTTATTTCTATCCAATCTGTAGTTACAGTATTTTTATTTTTTAGTATGCTTAGAGTTAGAACAATTCTAATGTTGCCTTGCATTTTCTTTACATGGTGACTGTGAGTTTTGTGTATACAGTGTACAAAATGTACATATCTTTGCAACACTTTGTTTCAATTTTGCGTAAAATTTTTTATCATAGAAAGTAGCAGACTGAGAAAATGTAGAAGCTGTTTTTATTTTTAACCTTAACTTGGTGAGGTGGCAGTAGACGTACATTCCTTTAAAACCAAGCACACAAACTTGCAGAGTCAAAGCGATATTTAGTCACTTGGTGAGGAGACAGCGAAGGACCGAAAGATTTGGAAGATGACCTTTGGTAGATGACCGAAAAGTTTGGTAGATGACCTTTCGGTCCTTCGCTGTCTCCTCACCAAGTGACTAAATATCGCTTTGACTCTGCAAGTTTGTGTGCTTGGTTTTAAAGGAATTGCATGTTTCGATGCTATGGTGATAGACCTAGAGGAAGTTGCAGTTTTTTTCTTGTGATATGACGTCACTTGGTAAATAAATAAATATGATGATGATGTACTAGAATGAGGGATTTAAAAAAAAAAATTAGTTTTAAGCGCAACAGCATCAAAATATTTAAAATAATTTATTTTTGAGGTTAAAATTTGGAGAATCTCGTCACATAATTCATTATTATTTCTTGGACACGAAGTGATGTGGCTGCTAAACATGGAGTAATGAAATACCATTTACCATTTATTTATTTTTTTCATCAAGTACAGCGACTGAATTATGCGCATTACACAAGCAGTTATACAGTTTCGAGATAATTATGTACATTAGACATAGTTCTTGATGAGGTGATGGCGAAGGACTAAATGTCATCGAGTCAACCATCACCCGCACTTCCGTCTCAAAATATGGGTCTGGTATCGTTACTGTTATGATCTAGATTGGCCAATTCCTGAAAAGCAGTAGGGTTGGGTCTTTTGTTGGATCAATTAAGAAACCTGAAATATGACTTATAAAAAATTTTTTTTTCTAAAATTCGATGTGAAATGTAAGTTAAATTTAGTATTTGCGAAATTGAATTTCGGAATTCGTACCGTAGTTTTTTGTACGCAAGAATTTCAAACTAATTGGAAAGCTTACTAAAAATACAAGCAATCATTCCAATTCGAAAGAAGACTAAAAAAAAAAACGAAAAAAAAACAATATATGTACACTAAATACACTATTTACAGTTCAAGGATGCAGCAGCTATACTCGTATAGCAGAAGGTCATGACTATGTTACTAGTAGAAGCGATGAGGGATTTACAAATAGATTAAGTCAGCTTCATCAAAAGTCAAAAGCGCCGTTACACATTAGCAATGAACGAAGTGGTTAAACCGAACCATGACGGCTGTGGCGCTAGTGGTAAAAAATAAGATAAGTAATGCAAATCAGGGGCAACTAAATGGACTGTGAATCTGTTCATAAAAGTTCTGAAAAGGGAAGCTATTTATCAAGATCATATCACATAAAACAATGTCGCTGTACTAACTGTCAACTTGAAAACGAAACTAAACATTCAGTGGCGTAAATCCGTAAAAATTATTGGGGGGGATGAAACAGAGCCATCAAAAGTTGCACATATAAAAAAGCGTATAGTTGCGTAGCTGCAATATTAGCCGTACTGCGTCTTATACGCATCACATCCGCCCAAGCCTTTGGTTACTAGCAACCAGTGACGTTGCCAGGATTTTGCAATGGGAGTGGATTTACATTGCAGAGACGATCACAGCAAGGGGGCGAAGCCCCCGTCGCTGAGAAAATTTTTACGATTTTTAAAGCCAAATTAAGCGTTTTTGGAGCATAGGCTCATGATTCAATGCTTTATTAAAGTTGCCCAAAGGGTTCCAGTTGTGGAAAAACATGGTAATTTATGTAATTGCGACGTTACTTAGGCCTATGAGAGGGAGGGGGGCTGGTCTGGCCCCAGAAACTACGCCACTGGTAACAGCTTGTATAAAGCAGAAACAGATCCAGAAAATTTTGCACGAGGGGGGCCCGAGGTAATATAAGCTGCCGGAGGGCATGTATTAAATGCCATTTTCGCATCATTTTACGTTTGCCTTGGTTAAGCTGGGGAAGAGGAAGAGGGTCTGGAACCCTCTGGATCTGTTAACGACTGATAAAGGCGTTTGCTACAAAATTTGAAATTAATATAAGTTCACTTGTGCTGAAGTTTGAAATTATAGTACCGGTATATAATATGCACAGGAAATCAGAAAGATTAAAGAACAAGCAAAGAACGTTAGAATTGTACTGTACAACACCAACATTTAGCAATAGCCTACACATTACACAATACGACGAATTGAATAAACAATCGGGGCGCAAACATTAATTGCTAAAAGAACCATGAAGATGAATCCGAAGCAAATTTAGCATTATTGTAATAACGTATACCAGCTGCGAAAGCAAGAAAAAAAGGCAGAGAGTTTCGGAAAGCGCAATAAACTATAATTATGTTCGGCTAGGTCAGCCAATTTACCATAATATACAGTATTTTGTTTGTGGCAAAGAAGCTCTAAGATTTTTCTTTTAACAATTTCACGGCGCAAAGATTGCAAATAAATACTGTACTACACGAAACTCCTTCAATAAGCTTTTAGCCTACTTTTTTAAAGTTTTGCTTGGGAGAGAGCTTCCCGAATCTCTTCTGTTTGCACCTTCATAAATGATGTAATACTTTACTTTGATTTTTAATTGCCATTTACTAACTGTGTTGCAGAGTTACTTTAGGGAAAGTAATAGCGCAAGAAGCACTGTTCTAAAACTCTAAAAGTTTCCAAGGATTCTACGCCGAATTTCTGTTTTTTCGGCAAATTCCTTAGCCAACGCTGGTACGTCGACTTCATCTAATAAATTACGATGAACGTTACCCACCGAAGTATGATTCAATCTCTGCTGGCTCATACTATTTCGTAGCCATGTCTTTAGACGGCAAAGGGCCGAAAAACTTCTTTCACATTCACACGTTGTGACTGGGCATATCAGCAACAGCTTCAAAAGTGTTTGAACTTGTGGAAACAAAGCTCTACTTTCCGTTGACATTTGTTGGTACGCTAATTTGGCTTCTCTATCAGATGCCATGCCAGTGGTGTGTCGAAACATTTCCAGTTGAATCGGAAGTAAAACTGAATTTAGTTCGGGATACTTGGCAACAATATTCTCATTAATATTTCCGGAAATCAACATCTCTTCCATTGCGCAATAAGAGTTTAGATCTGTGTTCGATGATTCATATCTCGTTTCTAGTGTGTTTTGAAGAAAATCCAAAAATTCAAAATACAACTGGCGGTAGTAGATTTCTGCATCCGCGGGGATATAACCTTCAGCGTCCCCGCGATATCTCTGTGGGAGTTGTACTTGTGCGCGACGAGGTAGCGTAATTTTTTCCATGTTTAACTCATCAACTGCTTCTCCTGCTTTTAGAAAAATTTTCTTCCGTCCTCCATGATTTGATCAGCGGAACTACGTTTGAAACTGCTTCGGTCATTCCTAACAAATAAATCAGTGCAAACAGCAATAATAAACATTCAATGTGCTCTCTACTGTATACATAACTTTTTATTTTGTAGTATTATAGCAGTGTCTAAGCTTTATTTGGGTAAAATACATCTATTTTAAGGCAGCAACTTATTATACCTAATAACTGCTTCAATTCCACTGACCAGTTTTAAAAAGAAAGACTTGGGCGAATACGCTTATTCATCATCTTAAATTGGAGAATTTTGACTCGAGCTTACCAACGTCCATCTCCATCATATTCATTTTCAAGGGGAAAAAAGGAGCAATTCTGATCCTTCCAACTTCCGAATTTAATGATACCCAACCCCAGTAAACCCAACCCTGTTATCCAACTTAGTCTGTCATTCGTTTCCGTTCAAGGCGAATAGGCAGAGGTGGAGTCCTCGAGGACACATTTTGAAGTCCTTGGCCTTGGCCTCGAGTCCTCGAAAATTGGCTTGTCCTCGGCTCGAGGACAGCACTATTTTTTGAATTGTTAAAATTTTGTGGAGCACTTGAAAAATTTTTTATAAAACGTTTTTTCGTGGAGATCGCGTGAAAAATTTTTGTGAAGACCTTTTTTTTGGAGAGCACTTGCGCTTGTGTCCTTGGCCTTGAGCATTCCTGTCCTTGGCCTCGAGAGTGTCTGTCCTCGGAAAGGCTGTCCTTGGCCATGGCCTCGGATTTTTTTTGGGTCCTTGGCGTTGGCCTCGGATTTTTTTTGTATCCTTGGCCTTGGCCTCGGATTTTTTTTGTGTCCTTGGCCTTAGCCTCGAGCCTTGTGTCCTCGACTCCACCTCTGCGAATAGGTATTCTACAAGACTACAACATTTATAGGCTACTTTACTTACCGTCAATACTAGCAGTACGTGACTGTAAAGGCACATTTAAACTTTCCATTGCAGCAATTGGCTTTGTCGCAATCGCCAATGCAAGGTACGTCGAACCACGTTCAAAGCTAACCAATAAGCTGTTTGCAGTATTAGCAGCATCTGACTTTTCACTTGACATATCCTCAAGACTTTTTAGCACAGATGAATACCTTTGCGTATCTGATACAATTGCAGACAGCCTGCATAGCCACCTGGTTGGGCAAAGTGGGCGAATTCCTGAAGCACCGATGACGGGTCTACCTTCACTGGTTGCAATATCATCAAAAATATTTTGCAAAGGCCAAAAGGATGACTACGGTATAGTACGGAAACGAAATAATGTTGAAAGTGCAATATGGCCTCCTACTCAAGTCAAGGGTGCAATGTATGAATGGCAATTGGTTAGACGTTACTAAAGACTTATCAAGTGTGGTTGAATCATAAATTTAGTACTGGTAATAGTCCGGTAGAAATACGACAAAATGCATTGAAACCCGGAAAAAATTTATAATAAGCTGAAATATGTTTATTTATAAGCTTATAATAAATTTATAAATTTATAATAAGCTTATAATAAGCTCAGGACCATGTCCTGAGCCACCAAAAAAAATCCCCATGCTTTGGATGTAGGACTTCCCTCTTTTTTGGTCCTTAAAGTCTGCCATCTAGTGTCAAAGAGCTTTTTTTTATTCAACAGCCAATCCAAAAGTTGTAAAAGTGCCAAGTTTTAAGTAATATTTGGTTTTTAAGTGCAGGTATAACAAAATTTAATTTGAAATTGATGACGTCATTGTTGGTGACGTCATTGCCAACGTTTTTGAAAAAAATGACGTATTACTAGCTCGAATAGTAAATGAGAGTTAGGTTTTTGGTGCCAAATAAAAAATTGCTTAAATCAAAGTGATGACGTCACAAGCATTTTTGATGACGTCATTTGTCAAGAGTTTTGATCGTAAATTAGAAAAAGAGTGTTTGAACAAACGAACGTTGCTAACTTTTTTTTTTTAATTAGCTTTAAACTTGGGAAAATTATATTGTGAATTTATTCAGTCGATTGAAGGTCAAAAACTGTGTTGTCAGTAAAACTTCGTGGTAGCAATCAACCAGATAAAATTTAGACCTACCAATAGGTAGTGGTGGCAATAACGAATTAGTTTTTTAGTAGTTTTTACAATAATGACACTAGGCCTACTTTTCAAAAAAGTAACTTTTGTGGTAAGTCTATAATTTTTTAGAGGTCTTAAAATTACTAATTACAAATTAGGCTACTTTGCAAATATTACCATGCAGTAGAAACGCTTGCCTGGCTGCTTAGTTTATACCTCCTGCCAATCAAAAAGTTATTTCTGTTGAGAATGACACAGGGTCGTACAATGGGCCGTAAATCTTTGCGTGCTAGAATGGTTTATACGTGCACTGCTAGTTTCGTCTAAGACAATGGATCATTGATAGAGCCTATAGGGACAGAGTTGTTAGTCGGGCCGGGTTTGGGCCTACACTTGACAAAAATTTCGGGATTTATTCGGGCCTGAGTCGTGCTTTTTGTCTTAGGTGCTCAAAAATTTGATTAAAATAGCTTGGAAACATTGCTAAATTCTTAAGACCTTACTTAACTTTTGGGTTTTTTCCGGCATAATTTGGGCTTTAAATTAGTTTTCGGGTTCGGGCTTATATTTTTGGGTTCGGTCCCGAACTAGTCTGCCCATTTACAACTCTACATAGGGACGCAACAAAAGCGCAATAGCAATGTAATATACACTGCCAAGTTTTTTAATTCCGCTGGTTTCATGGAGGAGACTTCGGTGACGATATTTTGTTGTTTGTTTGCTTAATTATAAACATCCCCAGGCTTTATTTAGGAAAGTTTTGTTTTGTATCTTTGATTAACCAACATCGATCTGAGTAATCTATGGTCAACATTATTATCTACCTTCGCGTAGTATCAAATTTTGATGCTGTGCAAAAACCGAAGATAGGTATTTCAATACCCTATTCTTTCATACGCCAATGGGTAAAATTTTTGTTATAGCTACTACATCAATAGAAAAAAAGGATAGTATTTTGTCCAAAACAGTTAATATTTTTAAACTTTTAGGGCAAAAGCTGAAAACTACGGAGTCTTTCCAAAGATTGTCAAAGAAAAAGATAAACGCATAATAAACAAAGATATGTTTGCAAAAAGCGAATAAAATCACAAATGTCCTCTTTATAAACTTTTATAATATTTTTGGTAACTAAAAAGAGGTGATATCAGTAGGCGAGACCAAATTTATACTGCGCCAGACCCTTTGCCACATTTTCAGCCAACAAAACTTGTTGACCAAAAAAAAAGTTTTCCACCGCTTAGGAGTTGCATTTTCCGTCGAAACTAGAGCTAAAACAACCTAAAAATGTCTTCGCCGCCCAGGGGTCGCAATATCGCTTCAGGCACAGTGCCATCATCGTCTCTTTATTAGTAGACCAGATACAAACGCGCGGAGAAAAAGAAGACGAGCATTGAAGAAAAAAGTTTGCTCTTGTTGCGAATTTTTTTGCTGTCACGCGTATTCAACTGAATTGATTGGACATATTCGTAAAATGAGTGAACCGTGAAGAAAAAAGTCAAGCTGATTGGACAAAACGGCATATTCTAGAACAAGTGAACCACGAAGAAAAAAGACAAGCTGTTAGTTTCCAGTTTACTAATATGGTGCCATTTTGCCACCCGGTAAACTCTGCTCCACCGGTAAGTACTATGAAGATAATAGATTGAAAAAATACTACCGGAATGTGATAGATCAAAAGTCTTTCATTATACTCGCTGTATTATGCCAAAGCGTTTAACGAGTTGGCGGGGCTCATCTCCACGCCATTGCGCCCGGACACCACAGCTTCCTTTGAAAAAATGTCGCAACGGTGGCGTGCCGTTGGCAACACTGTGCCTGATTTTGACCGGCCCGAGATTAGAACCTTAGACGTTAGACCTCCCGCTCCAGAGACAAACGCGTTACCGCTCGACCAACAAATAGATCAATCACATTGTATTTTTTAATTTTTTATCTTGATAGCACTTTTATGGGAGAATTACCTTAAGCGTGTTATTTAGATTATTAGCGTATATTTAGCGACTTATCTGAAATTATTTATCCAAACCTGAGGAAATGCAATAAATTTGGAGTTAATTACAGCGTTTTATTTTTATTGCTCGATTTTGCTTCTTGAATCATAACGTAAGCGTGATCTGGCTTCAGTGCACCAGGAGTCACAGTAGCTGGCTAGTTATGATATGACCTTGACCGCAGAAACAAAAGACCCAAAATTCAGAACCCGCTTAGTTTTGAAACAAATCTGTACTCACTCAGACCATGGGATCGACGCTCAAACGTAATGCAGTGATCAAAATAATAATGGCGAGCACTGAGCCGTTTCGACGAGGTAGCATAATGAAAGCTATAACTTGATAATCATACTTGGATCCCGGACGAAATCTAATGTTTTTTTTTTATTTAGCACCATTAGAAATAGAGATGTAGAAGAGTATATTATTGTCATTTTGGCAAAGCTTTTCATTCAAAGTAATTTGTAACGACCATTACTGACTACTTTTTCCGAGAAGTAACGAATACGTAATTTATTACTTTTCTACAGTAATTTTTGGTGACGTTGTGTCATTACTTTTATACAGTAATTTGCCCACCACTGCCAATAAGGGATTAAAATAAAATAATGCATTTTGCAGTTTAATCAAGAAAGCTCTTGAATGTTTATCGAAAGCTCCCACGCGTAGTTAAAGTTAATCTGCAAATTTAGTAACATGCAAGCTTGAGGAACGATAAAAAAATCATTAAGGCGGCGAATTGTCAAATATTAGCGTGGTTATTATAAATTCAAATAATAATATTGTCAGACATTGCAATAATATCGCAAATACGCAAAATAATACCTGATAATAATATTGTCGGACATTATTTTGCGTAAGATAATAGTATTGCCAGACATTGCAAAGCGGTAGAAATTTCGTTCGTATCAGACATATCATTGTGCTCGGCGCATATTCGTATCAATTTACATATAATTACTCTAGTTATTATTTTTTAGAATCATTGCATATAGGAGGATGAGGCAAGACCTCGGCCAAGGATTTGAAGATTCCTTAGAAACTCGAATGATGATGATGCTGATATTCCAAAAGTGTTGCAATGTTTCGTTTGGTCAAACACTCTTTTTCTAATTTACGATCAAAACTCTTGACAAATGACGTCATCAAAAATGCTTGTGACGTCATCACTTTGATTTAGGCAATTTTTTATTTGGTACCAAAAACCTAACTCTTATTTACTATTCGAGCCATCAATACGTCATTTTTTTCAAAAACGTTGGCAATGACGTCACCAACAATGACGTCATCAATTTCAAATTAAATTTTGTTATACCTGCACTTAAAAACCAAATATTACATAAAACTTGGCACTTATACAACTTTTGGATTGGCTGTTGGATAAAAAAAGCTCTTTGATACTAGATGGCAGACTTTAAACACCAAAAAAGAGGGAAGTCCCACGTCCAAAACACGGGGATTTTTTTTTTGGTGGCTCAGGACATGGTCCTGAGCCATCGTGCCAAATTTCAGCTTATTATAAATTTTTTCCGGGTTTCAATGCATTTTGTCGTATTTCTACCGGACTATAATGAAACAAAAAATCTTTAAACATACAGTGAAACTATACAGTATTATTCATCTTCACTATAAAGCACAATAAAACAGAAACAATAAAGCTCCACAGTCAGCCTAAAATTTTCATTAAACCTAAGATCGAACCCGGCTCACGATTTACAATTCTGGTGAACAAGCAACATCAAGACGGATCACGGTGGGTTCTTAAATAATCTAAAGGTTTAAGTTTCTTCAGTTTGATAGAAAAGCAGCGCGAAATTTTACTGTATCTTTCACAGTCCCGTTATTTGTTACTGTTGCGGTTATATTCAGTGCATAGCTTTTATGAGTTTGTTTCTACAGTGGATAACTGACAATGTGAGGTTCCTCATTTTATTGATTAGCTTTCAGTCAATAAGAGTTTATCCCCTATCTTGTTTTTTGTTCCTGATTTAACACTGAGTAATATTATGCTGTATTGTAGGGTCTAATTCTTTGCATGCAATGCTTTACCTTGTACTTTGACAAATTATTGTGCAATTTTCTAAGATTATGTACCCGGTTAATTGCTTCCCGAATTTGCGAGCATTTGGCAACTGCATCTTGCACGACTAAATTTGCGACATGTGATCCACAATGAAAGTTCAAGGCTAGAGGCTGGCGTTGTTTCACGATAGCTTGGCATCCTTTAAAATGTCCCAACATATTTGCTGCTCCATCGTAAGTTTGCGCTCTTAAGTTATTAATAGGTAGAGAAAAGCTAATCAGCACGTCAGACACAATGTTGGCGATGGCTTCTCCTGTAGTCGAAGCCGTTTCATACAAGCCCATGAATTCCTCGTGGACATTAAGCATAGCATCAACATGCCTAATGCAAATTGATTCTTGTTCCTTTCCCGTGATGTCTTTGGTACCGTCTACCATAATAGCAAACATGTCACTTTCGTTTATGTCGCTCGCCTGTTTTCGTAAAATACAGTAACTGTACATTTTGATCATATCATTTTGGCTTGTTGCTGATGAAAATTAGTAGATCTTTGTAAAAAGACCCTTAGATCTCGGTCGTCTTCAGCAAGCAACATCAAAGGTTGATAGAAATTCCCCGATTTATCCACGTGTCCTCGAAAAGGTAAGCCTTGTCGCAACAGATACTTCACACATGAAAAAATTCTCAACAGGCAATGTCTTGCGGCTTCTTGGCGTTTTCTCAGTCCTTCATCTATTACGACGCATACAGATGGTGCTCTTGATGCCTGTAGTTTTACAGCAGCAGTACGATGAGTGTCCGAAACTTGACGACCTTCAAATGTTTTTGTCGCTTTTTTCCAATTTCTGAAGCCTTTCGACAAAAAAGCAGGGTCTTTCTTTGAATTGCTGCGAAGCAATCCCATACCTTCAGCTTTTATACATGTCCAGCATAATACACCTTGCAACGAAGGTTGGTAGTGAAGCCACGGGTATGAATCCAACCACTTTTTTTGAAATCGAACAGCTTGTGTTCTCTTTAGTGCAGGTATTTCTTTAACATCCGGATGATTTGGTTTCGAATATTCACCGACGGCAGTCGTAGTAACCGGTACTTGGGGCTGAGAAGATACTGAGGACGAAGTAGCACTACTGATGCTGCCGAGCTCATCAATTTGAAGGTTTTCAAGATCATCTGTACTAGAACTAGAGTCTATGCATATATCGTTAGTTCGACTTCTCCTTGTTCGCTTGCATGTAAGTCAATATTTATCTCTTCTGACGCTGAACCTGAGTCTGTGTCTGACTCCAAGTTATTTTCATTTCGCTGAGCGGCAAAAAAATTGAACATTGTTGTCCTTCGAGAGTTTGTCCTCTTCATGAAAAAGCACGAATAAGAAATACTGTGTCTCTGAGATCAATGAGATGCCCTGTCTTTTGCTTGGTTTACTGATCAATTTTATTTTATATATAGGCTCTGCTACGTCAATATCTCGAAAAGTTGTCAGTTTTCGCGAAGCACAAATAGGCTAACTACCTAGCTTTGCCATTACTTTCATTAAAGCTGTATTGGTTAGGCTGGATGTTGAACTTTTGTTTCAATGAGTTAAAAGTTAAAGCTAATAACATAAGCTTAGTAGTTTGACTAAGACTACTACTACTGACTTATATCATATTACAGTGCATGCAGTTAAGACTTCCACATTCAGTGATCTATCTATCCTATCTATCTGTTTTAAGGTTTAACTTAGTGGTAGAAGTCTCGTGACAGATCCGCATTTCGCTGCCTTGTGCGAATAGAAACACCTCATTTTTCTTTCATGTTACTTTACTTCACAAAAGCATAGTGCTTGTCTTTTTTTTTTATTGTACTTGCCTAGCCTGCATATTGAGATTTAAATGGCTTTATAAGGTTTTCTGGGAACCAGACACTGCCATTAATTATGGAGTATCGCTGCTTCGGAATTACCCGAGTGAAAATTTGAAGTGTTTCAAATTCAAACTATTTCTTGAACTGAATCGTGCCCAAACATGTGGGGTCCCGACAATTCCTATATTTCGAACGGATGCTCCGTAAATTAGTGGTACCCGCGCTTTCTAACTGCTCTGGTCTTACAGCGACAGGACTGGTTTTGAATTTAATTCTCCCCGGTAGGCTATCTTCAGTTTAAGCCCCCTTGCCTTGGGCGTCATGCTGCTTAGCATTGAATAAGGGGGGCACATCAAAATAAATTCACTGACTTCTCTTCTAAAGTTGTTTATTTTATCCTCCGCGCGTTTGGCAAGAGCAGGGCAGACCAGTTTCAAAGTTTTTGGTATTTCTCGACATTACGAATGAGGTGCTTGTCTTTTCATTTTTCCCCTGTACTTGCCTAATAATATGTGGGCTGCATAACGAAATCTAAATGGTTATAGCGCTTAAATTGCTATAGTCTTAATTATTAGCGCCAGGGCTCTACTGCTGAGTACTGAACTGTTGACGACTAATGTATCTTCATTTTTCATTGGAACGACCGACGCTCGCGTCGCGTGTTCCTTTGTTTTTACTCGGCCATTTTCAAACAGATTTCAAACTTTTGCTTATAACTCGAGAACCGTTTGGTCTAACTACATGAAATTTTGACAGCAGTTTGAGATTAATGAGTTTTATGTTTGTACCAAATTTCGAGGCAATCGGTCTCGTGACTTCGGGTTTATGACCCGAAAACCGCCCCGAAAGTTTGGCGTAAAAAGCGGTCTAAGTCAAAAACGGCTAAAGTACGGCAAAAAATATTTCTCATGGTTATATGTCTTAAGATATCCTTTCATCCCTACCAACCCACTTTCGGCCGCGATGAGGTTTTTTTCTTATTTTTTTCCTTTTTTTTCCTTTTTTTTTCCTTTTTTTTCCTTTTTTTTCCTTTTTTTTCTTCCTAAATCTTGTACGCTCGAGTTCCCCTAAACCACAAAACATAGAAATCTAATTTTTGTGTGAAGTTGTTGAGGTACATACGCAATTGTGTCTCCTGAAATTTTTTGGGGCAACTCCCCCGGGAACCCCCCCAAAATGGGGCCCCAAACAATCAATTTTTTGAACGGCTCAAGCTAGGGTGCCAGTTTTTTTGGATATCAGTAGATATTTGAGAGACAAATATTTTGACATAATTTGGGGGTACCACCCACCCGGGGACCCCCCAAATGGACCCCCCCAAAAACAAATTTTTTTAACCATATAACCTAGGGTGCCAGTTTTTTTTTGATATCAGTAGATATTTAAGAGAGAATTATTTAGACATGATTTGGGGGTACCACCCACCCGGGGACCCCCCAAAATGGGGCCCCAAAAAATCAAATTTTTGAACGGCTCAAGCTAGGGTGCCAGTTTTTTTTGTTATCAGTAGATATTTGAGAGACAAATATTTTGACATAATTTGGGGGTACCACCCCTTCGGGGACCCCCCCAAATGGACCCCCCCAAAAACAAATTTTTTAACGATTTAACCTAGGGTGCCATTTTTCTTTGATATCAGTAGATATTTAAGAGACAAATATTTTGACATAATTTGGGGGTACCACCCCCCCGGGGACCCCCCAAATGGACCCCCCCAAAAACAAATTTTTTTAACCATATAACCTAGGGTGCCAGTTTTTTTTTGATATCAGTAGATATTTAAGAGAGAATTATTTAGACATGATTTGGGGGTACCACCCACCCGGGGACCCCCCCAAAATGGGGCCCCAAAAAATCAAATTTTTGAACGGCTCAAGCTAGGGTGCCAGTTTTTTTTGTTATCAGTAGATATTTGAGAGACAAATATTTTGACATAATTTGGGGGTACCACCCCTTCGGGGACCCCCCAAATGGACCCCCCCAAAAATAAATTTTTTAACGATTTAACCTAGGGTGCCATTTTTCTTTGATATCAGTAGATATTTAAGAGACAAATATTTTGACATAATTTGGGGGTACCACCCCCCCGGGGACCCCCCAAATGGACCCCCCCAAAAGCAAGTTTTTTAACCATTTAACCTAGGGTGCCAGTTTTTTTTGATATCAGTAGATATTTAAGAGAAAAATATTTTGACATGATTTGGGGGTACCACCCACCCGGGGACCCCCCCAAAATGGGGCCCCAAAAAATCAACTTTTTGAACGGCTCAAGCTAGGGTGCCAGTTTTTTCTGTTATCAGTAGATATTTAAGAGACAAATATTTTAACATAATTTGGGGGTACCACCCTTTCGGGGACCCCCCAAAAATAAATTTTTTTAACGATTTAACCTAGGGCGCCAGTTTTTTTTTGATATCAGTAAATATTTAAGAGATAAATATTTTGACATGTTTGGGGTACCAATCCCCGGGGACCCCCCAAATGGACCCCCAAAAATGAATTTTTTAATGGGTTAACCTAGGGTGCCAGTTTTTTTTGGTATCAGTAGACACTTAAGAGATAAAAATTTTTACATGGTTTGGAGGTACCACTCCCCCGGGGGCCCCCCCAAAATGGACCCCCAAAAATAATTTTTTTTATTGGTTTAACTTAGGGTGCCAGTTTTTTTTTGATATCAATAGATATTAACTTAGGGATTATTATTTACTGCTAAAATACTGCAGGAGGCAATACGCCTTACTTCCCCTACGTGGACCAAATCACTTACAATCAAAATTTTACACTATAATGCAATATTTTAAACGTGGTTTGGAATTTAATTGCAAGTAGAAGAATTTTGAACAATTCCGTTTTTTCGATTGGCTTTAATGTTAAAAATCTATTTCTTTCAAATGGATGTGAACACGTGCGAAATGTGATCCAATAGGATTAAAATAGCTTTTCTTTTCTAAAACTTACAAAAATCGCCTAGCGGCTGGGGGCTTTGCCCCCAGACCCCCATAGCCACCGGAAGCTGGGGGCTCCGCCCCCAGACCCCCGTCTATGATACGTTTGAGTACACTAGCTTACTCAACACCTCTCCTAAGTTGAACATTTGCATTTTCTAACGATTAGTTTCGCCCTCTCCCTTTACCAAAATCCTGTTTAAGTACCAACAGGCTACGGTTTTAAATCTTCCATTCTACGATATCTTTGCCCTACAAAAAAGTTCCTTTTTTGAAAATTTCGGATGACGTCATTGCATGTGATTTGTGGTTTGGGCCCCATCCCAATCAAAAATCCTGGCTACGCCAATGCCTCTCATCAGGGACCCCCCAAAAATCAATTTTTTGAACAGCTCAACTTAGGGTGCCAGTCTGTTTTGATATCAGTAGATATTTAACAGACAAATACTTTGACATAGTTTGGGGGTGCCACCACCCCCCGGGACCCCCCAAATAGGGCCCCCAAGAATCAATTTTTTGAATGGCTTAACTAAGGGTACCAGTGTTTTGTGGTGATATCAGCAGATATTTAACAGACAAATATTTTGACATAGTTTGGGGGTGCTACCCCCGCCAGGACCCCCAAATGGACCTCCCAAAATCAAGTTTTTGAACGGCCCAAGCTAGTGTGCCCGTGTTTTATGATATCAGGAGATATTTAACTGACAAATATTTTGACTCTACTATTCTGGAGGTTCCATAATCAGATATTTTTGAATATTGCTGATTTGATGGTAGACAAAAAAGTACTTTTGAGCGTCACAGCATTAGTCTTGCTTAAGCTTTTCAACTTTCAGGCAAATAAATTTATGTTATGTTATGTTATGTTAGCTACGCGTCGGTCGTTCACTGGGTTTGCTGGCAAACTCCCATCTAGTTATAGTTTGTTTCTCCGCGCTATTGCTGCTCCACTTGAATGCCGCGCATTTAGCAAGACAGCAAGAAACCAGCGCGCTCTTTTTTTTTACTATCTGCTACGCTCGTCTCTTTTTTTCTTACTACATCTCTGTTTCGCTGCTTAAAGAAAGCAGAGCTTTATCTGTTTTTCTGCAATGCGAACATTGACGTTTGTACTTTTATTGATTGAGTGCGTGAATAAAAAAAGGCTGTAGCAATCCGTAACCATATTAGCAAGAAACGGCAGGGCATTGAATCCGCAAGATAAATCGTCAAAAATAGCAGCGTACGATAAATTATTGGGGGGGTTGCATTCCCCCCTCAAAAATTATTGGGGGGATGCATCCCATCATCCCCCCCCCCCCCGGGTTTTACGCCCCTGTAAACATTTAATACAAATAATAAACTTAAACAAAATACGGAGCGACTTAATAGCGAAGCAGAACTTCAAAAATGTTTTTCTGAAGAGAAAAAATGTTATGAGTACGAGTCTAAGAATGTTGCATAGCAAGAAGAATAGAATTAACGCCAAATCTAATCTAATACGATTGCCCTAAGTTTAGATACCCTCATTGATTTTGCCTTCAGTTCTCGTTTAATTTCATTTTTCTTGACACAACCATTGCAGAGATATGCTGCTTCAAACACAACACCGTGTCTATGCCTTTGAGCAACGTTGACGATTGGAGTGAGCAATACTAGCGTTAATTACCTTTTGCGCTACTGTTACGCATCGGTAATTATTGCCTACAATGAAATTGTGGCTGTAATCAGCGTTACAACGACACAGTTGGTAATTATCAAAAGTATTGCCGACTAAAATTGTCAGTGTTGCTTTTCATGCGTAGAACTCGACGTTATTGCGGTCGAAAATCTTTGAAACAATCGAACTTAATATAATAAAGTTAGCGCAAATAATAATCACCTAACATTGAACTAATAGACTGTAGAACTTCATTGATTTTGCCGGCTGTCCTCCTTTCAATTAATAACATTTCAGATATAATGCGCAATGAGAGCACGAGCTCACGATACTTTGGCATTCAAATTCTAATTATCACACTCAATTATACGTCGTGTTCATTCTAAATGTTTTCGATATGCTCCGGAAATAAAAGTGTTTGATAGTTTCCTTGCAAAATCGCATTGCTCTACCAGTTCCACGGTGGCAAACAATTAAATCATTTGCTCATCAAATAAAGCAACCGTTAGCAGCTGCCATTGCATCTTTTAAATCTTGGCATTTCACTTTTTGCTCTGTCTGCTGGAACGATTATTGGACTTATCAAACACCTTCTTTTAGCTTGCTACGTCATATTGCTCACGGATTAGTTCTTTTTCGTGAATATTATGTTTGAACGTGTTTGCAAGTTGTTACCAAATCTTTAATCTTGTTTTTGCGATAAGTTTTATGTACAAAACTCGATCTCAACATCAGACTAATTCTATATCCCGGTACTTAACGTTAGTAAGCAGCTCAGCACTCCAAATAAAAAAAATAGCTCAGTGGTTCGATTCAGGAAACAGAGCAGTGAAAAGTATAGTCACAAAGCGATTACTGGGAGCACAAATCGTTTGTGTAATCGTAAATAAATAAACACAAGATACGCAGAAATGTATTATGACTGTGAAGTTGAGGTACATTCACGAAACAAGATATTTCAAATCATGTGGGGGGGGTCAGGACATCTTGCGTAACGTGATTCCTATTTTTTCTTTCTTGAATTACACTTTTTATTTTCTATAAAAAGCATTAAAGTTTGAGATGAGCCTGGCTGTTCTGAAATTTTTACGAATTTTCATCCTCATTTGTTGCTAATTTTAGTAAAAAATAGAGGAGTAATTATTGGCAATAATTGATTGTTGGTGAATTTAAAGTTGTCTTTTGGGATAGAGTATGATTACTGTAAGACAAATCAACAAGGGCTGTGTAGAGAAGAACCAAACTCTGTTGATATCTTGCCAATACGTTGCGCTAGCCAATGTACGTAATTTTTTTTCTCTTACTTAATTTGTTCTTGAGTTTTGAGCAAAAATGAGCGTCGTGTTCTTAAAAAATTGTTTTTATTAAAAAAAAAAAAAACTCGAAAAAAGTGCTCATTCACTTGTCATGACAGTTGACAAATGAAGCCAGTTAAAAACGTGATAATTAAGCTTTTGATCGTGCTACGAGTACGTGAATCCGTATCCGTTGTGTACTGCAGAATTTACTGTTTAGATTACAACTAAACGACATTTGAATTTGAGATAGTAACAAGAGCGTTGTACACGTTTAGAAATATGTGATTGTGATATGAAAAAATTAAAGGATTATTATTAGCTGTGTGCCTATTACAGAGCGGGTGCTGGCTGAGAGGCAGGTTTAGCAGAGCAACGAATGCAGCATAGGCCTTAGGCAGGCATTGAAGGACGTTTTCTATGACTAAATAGTCAAAAAAGAAAAGATGTAAATGCATGAGGCAAACATTTTTTTGTATAACAAAAATCTTTTTTAATAAAAGTTTATTTTTGTTGTTTTATCTTTATCCAGTACTTAAATTGTGAGGGGGGCGCGACCCCTCATCGAGAGTTAGCGTCCCCCCATCGAGATATAGCGTCCCCCATCGAGATTTGAGCGCTGGTTGATCATACGAAAAAGGGTCTGTCAGCACAAATAAATGTTATAAATTCTGGCTGAATTTAGTCTCAAATTGCGGTGAAGACCTTTTTTCGTTTGTTTTTGGTCTTCACTTGATTTCGGGGGCAAAAACTCTTCATATTTCGAGGAAAACTTTTTTTTATGTTTTTTTGGTCTTCACTCGATTTCGGGTACGGAAAGACATAGTTTTGGCTAAAGTACTTTTGCATTTCGAATGCGTTTGGTCAAGGCTGCAGAAGTGTCCCCTATGCAAAATTTTACAGTTTAAGTACTCTGTTTATCCAATAAAGAAATTTAGGTAATATGTTTTTTTCCAAAGACATATTATATACCGTAGAATGAAATTATTGTAATAAGTATTGACTACAAAAAGTAAGCTATAGAACTTCATGTATTAAAGCCAACGCCACGGTTAAAGTCTTTCGTGCTATGAAACTCGCATAAATAGAACCCAAAAGAACAAAAATTTGGTTTCGAACTACTGTGATGGAATTGCGATGTCAACATTTCATAGAAATCAAAAAAATAAACCAGTTATTGTTCTGAACGTTGACAAGTCATCAAAACTTAGCTCTGTTTTAGGCCCGGTCCCATGGGGGTATTTCGGGGCCGTGCCCCCCAAGTGATTGCTTGTGCCCCCCAAGCGAGAAATGCGCCCCCAAGCGAGGATTGTGCCCCCCCAAAAACTAACAACCCCGAGCCACTAAAATGCATTTTGGGGCCTGTGACCCCCCAAAATTCTGCTTGTGCCCCCAACCCCAAGCGTGAGTAAAGTTTCGTTCCAGGACAAAAAATACAAGTGAACGTGCGCCAAAGACCTTTTTTTTGGTCTCCAACCCTGAATTTGATGGCAAGAATGGAGATCCTCACCATAAGATTCGGTCGATCCTTGCCAGCCTATGAACGTGATCCCTTGAGCGAGAATTGTGCCCCGAAAGGAGGCAAACGGACCGAAGCCACGAGGCGTAGTTGGGGTGAAGATCCTTTTTTTGTGGGAAGAATTTATCTGTGCCCCCCAAAATATTTTTTCTGCCCCCCCTCCAGTCACGCTACAGATAACCATGGAATTTGAAAAAGAATGCCGGTAACGGTTCTTGCGTGGAAATCAATAAAAATGCAATCAGAATAGGGTTTGGAGAGGAAGCAGTGCCGTCGCCAGAACAAACGAAGTGAGGGGGCACTAACCGAAAGTGGGGGGCACTAAAACAAACTGAACTTTTGCATATATAAACTGATATTCAGATCTTAATTGTACAGCTACAAATATGCGCAATTTTAAAATAAGGCCGTTTATCAGGTCGTTTCGTCTGCGGCCCATAAACGCTTGAAAAATCTATCTACAGCAGTAAATGCTACCAGTCGTGCAACCTGGATTTTGCTACGAGGGGTGAACCAAAAGTAAATTTTTTTGCCCAAAAAATTGCCTGATTTAGCCCCGTGCTGAACAAACGGATGCAATGCAAGCGTGTCACAGACGGGACATAGTGACTAAATATTTAGTGACTGTGGACGGGGGCCTGAGGGCGTAGCCCCCAGCCCCTGTGCGATTTTTGCAATTTTGCAGCAAAAAATAACAATTTTAACGCCATTTTAATCACATTTCACACTTTTTAAAGCCATATGATAGCCATAACTAACTTGCTAAAATTCAGAAATCATTTCAAGGAATTGAATAGATTAGCCCCTTCAGCCACTCCCCACTTACTTCAGGTAAAGTCTAAGGTACATTCAAACGCTTGTATTTTGAGGTTAAATTTTCTAGGTGACTTGGCTAAGGGGGCTAAAGCCCTTCACCCTGGTTATGCCACTGACTGCGATCTCAAAATCTTAAGTGGGCTCTAAAAATCAAAACAGCTGGTCTTTGAGAAAAGTGTTTTCATGTATTGTTTGTTGTCATAATCACTAACAAAGTACCGCTAACGATCTGAAGGCTGACACCTCTCTTCAGGGACACATCCGTAGAAGCGAGTAAATAAGACAGATTTATATCCAGCAGTTGCTTGCAAGCAATTTCGCAAAGATCGAGAAAACGTCAAAGGAGAATTATGTTTGAACGTAATTATTCCTTTTTTCCATCATTATTAATAGTCTGTTGTCTTGTCGTTACATGATGTTCCAAAAAAAAAATGTTTTGAGTAAACCAAAACGGGAGGCACAAGCAGCCGTTAGGGGGGCACGGCCCCCTGCCCCCCCCCCCCCCCCCCCCCGTAGCGACGGCACTGAGAGGAAGAGAGTTTGTTTTGAACTATATCATAAAACACATTGATAAATAATAACGATAAGGCGCAAAACCAAACAAGTAACCAATAAATGATAAGCCGGATTGGTGAAATTAGTTGATATAGGAGACGCGAAAGACTAGGTATGTGGGAAGCATTGATCGCCGTTCGTCGAGTCTGCGGCTCCTCTACGTCCAGGTAGGCCGAAAACAAAATTTGTTGCAGAATGCAGACACTACAGAGTAATAGGAAAATAAGACCAATATCACAAAAGTCTATCTCCACTGATGGGTCTTTTGGAATAGCAGCGTTGTGGTGTGATAACAGTTGTTTGGATGCAATTTTCAGTTGTTGTTCTCTTTAATTGCTATTATGGTTATAACGAATTGAAAAATTCCACACATCAATCCAAGTACGTATGCATATAACACCATTTGGCCTGGTGTCAAAGTCTCGACTTAAAATAATTTCTGTTATATGACTCACGCAGGAAATGTGCAAAAACGTTGAGAAAGTGAGAATAACACAGCAGTAAAGCCATTTCGCATTTGTTGCGTACGTAATGGCATCAATAAAGCAATCATCTATAAATAGTTTTCAACTTATTATTACTCAAAGCATATATGCCGCAATTTCATATCGCATTTCAAGCAATTACTTACCATCTAGCTTAGAGGCACAAGCCCAAACTATTTACAATGGAATTTAGAAAGTCATGAAATAGAACTTATGCAAACGTAAGAATGATATTTTTAGTCAGATTCTGTTTAAAGCCAAAGCTTAGCATGTACGGCAAGTTAGAAACAAAAATACTAGAAGCGTTTAGTTGAACTTTCAGAAATGATCAAGAATTTTGTACCATGCAATACCGTAACCAAAAACTTATAGAAATTCCTCTGTTTAATTTTTAGCTATAGATCTTTTGCTAAGGAGTTACATTGCGGAGACAATAAAATTAACATTATTCTTTGACTATCAATAAGAGTTTTGAGGGAGAGAAAGAGAGCTGATTGGTGATTTCAAGAGGGAACCAATTAGAAAAAAGATTAAAAACCATTGGGTTAGGTTTAGTGAGCAACTTAGGTTGACCCTAACTTCTATTGTGTTGGTGAGGCACTTCACAATACTGTATGTGTTAGCTAGCTGCTGCTTCCTCATTTCTGTGTATTGCAAATTTACACAATGATTTAACGACAATAGCATGCCTTTATGATATATTCTGATAGTTCCCCTCAAATGATTAATTTATACGAAAAGATTATTTGTTTATAAATGTCTACTTGAATCACGACCCGTATTTCTGATATATCTTCTCTGATTTATACGCCGGTTAAAATTTATTGATTTTCACAAACAAAATTTGCTTTTGTTCCGAATGTTATTGATACATTTACATGAAAAGAGTTGTTGTCACTAATTACAGATACGGCTCAAATAAAGCCTATTGTCCGATGATTAGAACAGTTTTCTACCGCATTCTAAACTTTCATTGAGCTTTTTATATTTCTGTCCTTTCTACAGCCTATTGACAAGAAATGCTATTCTTAGGAGTTCTGTCCGCCTATCTATGCTGACCTGGGACTGGAGATTATTAATTGCTTAGCAGTTAGCTCGTACATTACAACACACTGCTTGAGGGAAAATTGATTTACTTAATAATTTTAATTTGACTGGCAGTGCCAGTCAGCCATTTTCTGAGGCGTATGAATGCCAACAATCTTCCACGTCGACAAAAAAATCGTTTAATTTTGCGGTCACGATCTTCCGACGCGCTTGTGAAAGCCGCCAATGAAATACGAAGAAGGCATCAGAACTTGCTGTTGGAAGCAGGAAAAAAAGAAAGAAGTTCAAATCCCTCATCGACTTTATCTTCGTCAACAAGTCTTCATCGCGAAGGTTGGTAAAGTAGGGTATGGTTTCATCTTGTGGTGTCCTGGACTGGTCAAGGTCAGGCACGTGGCCAGAAATTCGCAATGGGGGGGCTGTGTGTTTGGGGTATGGGGTCGGAGCCTCCAGCCGCTGGAGGCCAGTGGAAGGTCTGGGGGCGAAGCCCCCAGCCCTTGAAAATTTTGCATTTTTTTGGCAAAAATAGCTTAATTTTAGAGCTATTTTAATAAAAAATTATGCTTTTAAAACGTGGCATAGAAATTGGCAGCGCAACATGATTCAACTGGTTGCATTAATGGGCTATGTTGGAAGTGGCTAATGATAACATTGTAGTTCTCTTGTTTACTTGCTGGTAAATCATAAAATCCTATTATTTAATAAAACTCACACGGAGTAATCTATTTCGTCTATATTTTATAAAGAAAAATAATTGGGGGGGGGGGGGGTGGGGCTAATGGAAAGATATTTGAGAGAAGCGATTAGTAATTAACTTACACTAAATAGCCCCCCCTTTATTCCTGAGTTTATAATATATTTGTTGATAAAACCTATGTTTGGCGTTTTTACACTAGCGATGAAATTTGATTGTTTATTTTTGGCATTTTTCAAAAATTTCATTGATTTGTGACTTTAATTTTTCACAAATTAGCCCCCCCCCCCTGAATATATCTTTAAAAAGATACTTTACATCACTCTTCAGTACATTCCAGCGCAAAAAACAGTCTCAGAAGAGCTAAAAACGTGGTATTTTTCTTATTCTGCATTTTGGTTGACAGGCCAATGGGTGGGCTATAGCCAGCCCTCCCCCTGGCTACGCTACTGGTCAAGGTACAAGACCGTTTTTCCAAAAGGATCTGAGCTTTCAACAAAAACCTTCATGATTCAATTTGTAGATAACAAAATTGCTGATTTTTGTAGCCATATACAAAACGATGAAACACACAATCACAAGTAATTTTGAGTGTCGGTTAGTTTTTAGCTTCAGGAGTAATAATTAACAATTTTTTTAAGGTACCGGTACCGTAATTTACTTATGCCGTTTTTCCCCCTTACTTACTCGCTTGGTTTGTCATTTTTTCTGTCCAGTGCTTTTTGCTGTAGCTTTTCCTGCGGAATGAGATGACAAGCTTGTTCACTTTGCCCTTTAGTTCCTCTTAATTTTTATCCTAGTTATCCTTTTAGAAAGATTTTAGATCCAATTGTACTTTTAAAAAGATGAAGACTAAACTGGTGCCTGTGAAGATCCATTCTTCACTGCCGGTCCTTTATCAGAACTAATGCATCTAATTTTTTTAGAAGGCGACAGTAATGTTGCTTTCGACGCTCATCAAGTTTTGAAAGTTGAACTGACCTCAGAGATAAGACGAAGGAGAAGCGACTTATCTAATTCAAGGTTAGCTTGTTCAACATGTAGATTAGGATTGCCGTATGGCCAGAAGTTAGATAATCGCTATGACATATTATTGCATGAAAGATAATTATCATCGAAGCAATATGATTGAAACGGCAAATGATTTTTAGTATAAAGCAAAGAGTAAGCAGTAAGTTACCGAATACATCCAGTTTTATTGCTGATGTTTCGAGAATTAACTATCTCATAGTCAAAGCTCGTCTAAATTTTTTAGACCAGCTTCGACAAAGAGATAAGTTAATTCTCGAAACTTCAGCAGTATAACGGAATGTATTCAGTTGGGCACGTTAGCTTTTCGCTTTCTGAAATGACATTGCATTGATAGGCAGTGATGGGCTCAGCGGCGCTACTAGCGCCGCTACTTTTTCGGTAACGGCAGCGCCGCTGCTTTTTTCGTCACCAGCGACAAGCGGCAGCGCCGCTGTTTTTTTAACCGAAAAAGCGGCAGCGCTTCAGCGCTGTTTTTTAAGCAAATATTCTGCTGCTGCCGCTACTCCTAATAAACTCCTTCCAAGACTTTTTTGATTCACATTTTCACACGTTACCACTTGGAGTCTTTACTCTCCGTTTGTTTTCACTCCGCTCTTGTTACCACGTTATTTTAGTTTAGTAGAACATACAAGGTTACTTTTGTGACGTTTTGTCGTAGCTCGCATATGTGTCGACGAGTTTTATCGTACGTGGTCCTATTTTTTCTCAACCAAAATTGAACGAATAATGTGGCTAGTAGCGGGCCAATTTGAACTGATAAAACCGATTTCAATAAAGCCGATTTCGAGCAGCATCTCTTCAACGAAAATGCGATAATTGGAGTTCAATAAATTGCTAAAAACTTGCAAATCGCAAAGACGGTTTTCCGCGATATTTCCTGAAAATGCTAGCATTTAGCAAAACAAATGAGGATGATTTGTTGGCTATCTGGTCGCAGACCACAGTACAGTTTGTGCACTGCAAGTAGAACAGTACAGTAACAGGCCCGGAGCCAGAGTAGTGGGTTTCTGGGGGGGAGGGACAAAAAACTTTTTGGGGGACGCTTACGCAGCCAAGACCTGACGATTTTGGAATGCCTTAGCAATCTAGTGAATATTTTGCTCCAAGTCTTATGTTATCCTCCTTTGGTTATGGATTTTGCCCTCAAATTTGGAGGTAAAGATCAAAAAATAAAAAAAGGTCTTCATCGCAAAATCTTAGGCTACTTGATCACGTTCACTCGATCTGTTTTGTTGTTTCATAGAAAAAAAGCGTCTGTGGTGACCTGTTTTCGGGCAAAAGTTTGCTGGTCCTCTTGTGCTAGTATGCAAAAGTTAACTCTCGCTTGAAAGGCACAAGCAGCGATTTGGGGGGGGGCACGGCCCAAAAAGCCCCCCCCCCCCGTGCATAAGCGTAGCCAGGATTTTTGATTGGGGGGAAGACCAAATCAAAAATAACATGCAATGACGTCATCAGAAATTTTTGAAAGAGGAGCTTTTTGTGGGACAAAGATATCGTAGAATATATGATCAGAAGCCGTGGCCTGGTTTGGCTCTTAACGAAGAGTTTTCAAAAGAGAGAGCGCTTAAACTAAAAGTTAAAAATGAAAATATGTAAATTGGGGGACGTGTGTAAGCAAACTAGTTTACTCAAACATATAATATCACAGATGGAGGTTTGGGGCCAAAGCCCCAGCAGCTTGGCAATTTTTTTGTAATTTTTTGGAAAAAACTATTTTAATGCCATTGGATCACATTTCGCATGTGTTCAGAACCACTTGAAAGAACTAAATTTTTAACATTTGAAAGCCAATTGAAAAAAAATTAAATTGTTTCAATCCTCGTTTTAATTATAATTTGGTCGAAAATACGTTTATGATGTTGCATTTGGGGTTAAATTTTGTAAGTATTTTAATAGTAAATAATAATCCACTCGAAGACTTTTCTTAGAGATTTTTGTTTTGACGTGAAAATAACCAGTTGTAGGAGTACATGTTCGGTCAAGAGGCCCCCTTGCCTCTCCATTCAAATTCAATAATTTGTTCAATGAGCATTATTTTCTCCTAGCTATTTTTCTTTCAAAAGTATTTTTTCGCGTAAAAACTAGCGAGGTGGAGGTGAATTGTTATTAAAAACCGTACAATATAGATGGTTACCCTAATTGCCATGTTATTGCCCGGGCCGGATTTACATTGCGCGGGGCCCCTGGCACGTTAAGATTTTCGCAGAATAAGTGTTGACCAAAAATAAAGTCTTACCATCTGAGCACAGGGCCTTTTGTACTGTGCCATATGATTAATCAAGCCCTGGTTGTTACATTACGTTTTTAAAAGGTTAGATGAGAGCCCGAGGTAGCAACTTTAAGATAAAAACCCTTAATTTCAGCCAGGTTATTCATTTTTATTTGATTGGCAAAAATTGAATTGAGGGGGCCCTGGTCGCCAATATTATTGTAAATTACCGGCGTACGCGTGTACTTTTGCACGCAAAAAATGCTGAAAAATATTGAAATTGACCAAACAATAGGCTTTTTTGTCACATTTTTATCATTGGTCGCATTTCAATTGGAGGGGGCTCGGGCTTCATACCCCCCTCTGGCTGCGCCTTATGTCCCATGGCGCCGGGCCTGAGTAGTCACATCAAGGCGTAGTAAAATAAATTTTGCTACAACAGTTAACAGTAAAACTAAAAATTGAATTTATAGTGAGCTTAGAATAGAACAAACAAATAGAACCAGGTAATAAATAAGCTTTAAAGACAACTTAGTTATGGAGTTATTTTCGTAGAAAAAATACTTAGTGAAATATGTATCGCATTGAGCATCATTTGCTTAACATGTACGTCATTACTAAGTACCTCCTTCGACTTCGTAAACACCAATATCTTAAACGCTCGATCTACTTTTGCGTCAAACTTTTGCTTACTTGTCTACCATTTAAGCCTGTTAATGCCGATTTTAACCTGTACCAGTATTTTACAAGCTTGAATGATTTACTTTCGTAAATAAAGTTGAAATTTCACCATTTAGGTACCGTATTTGAATGCCATCGTTTTTATTCTCTTTATTTTTTTAAAGTAGCGGCAGCGGCCGCTGTTTTGCATGCAAGTGGCAGCAGCGGCGCTACTTTTTCATTTGAGTAGCGATAAGTGGCAGCGCCGATGCTTTTTTTGCCTAACAGCGGTAGCGGCGCTACTTTTCAAGTAGCGGGTGCCCAGCTCTGTTGATAGTTGAAAGAATATAATGTACAATGATAGAATTTGTTTTACTCGTAAGATTTAAATAGGAGAACCGTAATTGACTCTTCTAATTAAAACTTAACTGCAAAACGTCGAGCTAGATCTGCCAACTTCTGACCAGACTAATACTGTACTTTTAGAAACCGAACCATTTCCCTGCCGGCATCCAGAATTTACAGAAGTTTATCTTCTCTTTCCCAGTTTGAAGGAAGCTTGGATGATGACAATGGTAGGAATTATTTCGATATGGTGCTACAACAAAAAGATTGTAAACTAAAGGGCTAAATCCACGCTTGTATGGTTGGACGGAGCTGCTTTGCTTTTTCCTGTGGATGAGAGCATAGTGCTGCAAAGATGCTATACTCCACAGAACCCTAGCTGCATGGACTGGAGAACTCAGGAAAAAAGTTCCAATTTCAAAGCCTTTCAAAGAATGGAATTGGCTGTGGGTACCCATTACTCTACAGGAGGCCATGCTTATGAATACCCATTAGTAGTCTCTAACAACACGGTGATGGAACAGTTTCATTTTTCGACCTCAAAAAGAGCACAGAAAATAAATATATAGGTGAACTGCACACTCGTCATCAAAATCGTTCTTTGTGGTTGCTGCATAATACAGCCTTCTAGGAGTGCACGATGCAGTGAACAAAGTTTCAATTGGTTGCGTATTAATAGTGTCTGTAGGGATTAAGGATACTTAAACGTACAGTTAATGCTTCTCCAAAATAAACTTAGTCAACTAACTGAACATCTACGAAAACGTGTACTGCAAATACATACTTATTGTATCTTATACGGGTATTTTTGTAAAAAAAACATCAGCAGTTGTCGACTTACGAATGACTGAAAAACTACCTGAGCATCGTTGAAGATAAGCGTGCTGAAGATATAAAAAGCTTCGAAGAAAATAAATAAAAGAACACCTGATTAAAGCAGAAAAAGCCTACACCAAAATATTTTTGCGCTGTTGAATTTGTAACTCTAAAGATCGGATGCCTCTGCGTGGATTTACTTTGATCTGCGGAATATCAATTATCTATCTTCTACTCCGATGAACTTATTCGATTAAAATAAATTGAATTTGCATGTTCAAAGACGCTATTCTTGAATTACTTTATAGTATAGCAATTTATTAATAATTTAATTGTGATGTTTTGGCGTTTGCGGGCCAGAGTTTTAATGCTTAATCGTTTACGTGCTATCTGGCCTAAAGGCCATTTCAACTCGCTGTTTATTTAGTCGAACATAGTCGTCAAAAATACCGAAACACCAAACACACTTCAGTTGTTCAACAATTCTTAGCTGAAAGCGAGAGGGAGGTTGTGAAGGACCATGGGGTCATCGAGTCAAACAACCACCAAGTGCCATAAGTTTAATAAAGTTCATTATGGATGTAATAAGAGGGGTAACGGCAAAATATCCAACAAATAGGCGACCAATCAACCTACGCAATGTCGTATTGTTGTGCAGTGGACGACAAGTATTTCATAATTTTGATACTCAGCATGGCGTATACTGGTGTGCTGAATAGTAAATTTATGGAGTGTTTTAGACAATTACGAGTGATAGACAATTAAAACAAGTCGGAATTTTGAACAATTATTTTGAATGACGTGAAGGTGGATTTACACAGTATCCATTTTTCGTCCGCGTTTGTGCGTTTTTCTTCTCCATGAAAAAGTACGTTCTTTTTCGTCGCATTTTTATATGCCCATATTTGCACTAACCAGACTGTCACAGCGTCACATACTGGACAAAAGTATTCCAAAAAAATTTTCGTAAAGGGGTACAGCCCTAATTTGAAGTGTTGTTCTCATCGTTCATACACAAAATTTTTGAACAGCATTTTTATTAATAAACTGTATAACACTATATAGCAGTCTACTTAATCCAGATATGGACTATAAAAATGCGGACGAAAAAGCGCATGCTTTTTCATGGACAAGCAAAAACGGACAACAACGGACGAAAACCAGATGCAGTGTAAATCCACCTTAAAATGATAAAAGAAACTCTTTGTATCGGCTCTTGAAGGAATCAGAGTTGTAAACAGGCCGACTAGTTCAGGCCCAAACCCGGCCCGAACCCGAAAACTAATTTGAAGCCCAAATCATGCCCAAAAAAAACGCAAAGTTAATTTAGGCCTGAAAAATTTAGCAATGTTGCCAAGTTATTTAAATAAATTTTCGTGCACCTAAGTCAAAAAGTACGTCTTAGGCCCGAATTAAGCCCGAAATTTTTGTCAAGTTTAGGCCCGAACCCGACCCGGAAAAGCCCGGCCCGACTTACAACTCTGGAAGGAATTATACGAGATATTTTTTTAACTCATGTGGGATTTGTTCCTAATATTAACTCCCTAATACTTGATACACCTCTGCAGCTTGTTAGAACGGCAACGTGAAATATAAAGTTTATTATTGTTTATGGATTGCCTTGTATGACGTGAAGAAACTCGGTTTATTCTAGTAAAGTATTAAGAAAAGAAGTTCGGTGCTTTATTGTTAACGCAACAAAACACAAATTTGGCAACTTCGTATTTATACAAATCTTATATTTTCAAAACCTTCTACTGGCGGTAAATCGAATTGGCGTCTGCTTGGTAGTGGCTGCCAGTAATTAACCGAAGTGCTTTATTTTGCAATTTTTTTAGTTTTTGTAAGTATGTGGGATACTTGCCACCCCAAATAACTTTACCATGCAATATAATAAGGGTTACCATCGTGGAAGCCTAGGAAAGAGCCACCAGAACGGCGACTACTTTAACATGCAATGCAAAAAATTTGTCTTTCCACAGGATTTGAACTTGCAGTGGACCGCTATCCAAAGCCTGCAGGATCAAATTATGTGGGAAGACTACTTTTTCACATTGCTTGTTTTAAGTAGTCGCCGTTCTGATGGCTCTTCCCTAGGCTTCCGCGTTGGTAGCCTTTAAGCCAGATAGCACGTAAACGATTAAGCATTATAGCGATTTGCCTGGCTATTTGTACTTTTCCCTAAAGTTTTGCCAATCTTCATATCATTATTAATCTATGTTGGTGCATACAACTTAAAGTCTTCATATCAACGTGACATTTTTTCATGTCTACCATTCTATTTTATTAGCATGAGTTAAGGTTCAAAATTAATTGTAAAGGTTTCAGCCAGCCCGAATTTGTTTTTAAAATTTCATAATTAATCCTATTTTTAGCTTCGATTCATTCATATCAAACACCTGCCAACCGCGTGGACCGTTCCTCCAGTTTACTGGCTTCGAAAAAACACCAGAAACTACTTTGTGGAATTCGGGAACTAAATGCTCAAAGTCGAAAACAAGACGAAGCCATGGCTGCTGTGGTGAGCAAACACTATACCACACACTCTTAGAAACCAATTAGAAAATATGTACCCCTGCAACGGTTTTAATGCAATATTTCTTTTGTATAAAAGACGGAATTTGATTTGTAATAGCACAAGCAGTTCCTTAAACCTTTTTGGAACTGCAAGCTTTGTCTGAATAATTTTTTTTGCAAAATTAGACCAGTCGATAAAACGTCTGCTAATGAAGAAACGTATATAGACTTGGGTTGGACTCGCGGCTAGGTAACACTGAAATTTAGAAAGGAACACTGTGAGGTTTCCATCTAAGAGTGGTGCACTGGTAGGCGGGTGGCAATTTGATCCAAGGAGTCTTAAGATCACTTCGTTCTTTCCACGCCATGATAACTTGGTTAATAGAAATGTAATGATTTACTGTTTTGCAAAGCTTGCAAAATCTTTTTGCAAATGATTTTTGTTAAACGACTTGTACTATGTCTAAGCTCATTAGAATTTGGATTCTCCCACTTGGATCTTTTCCTGGATGCCAGATGGCTGTACTTAATAATCAAAATTTGTACGTTTAGGAAAAAATGCGATACTCAAAAATTATGGAAATGTACGAAAAATTCTTCGAAAAAACTGATTCAACTAAGCGTTCGTCCCTGGATGGTGGTGAGTGTAACACTACATTTTCACTACTTTTTATTTGGGTGCGACTGTTTTACCGGAAAATTTTAAATAAAAAAGAGTCAAAGAAAATTGAGAAATATTCAACCGCGCATTTTTCATTGGTTGTTTACGGGTCAAGATTTGGGTTTGAGTTGTTAGGCGTTTGGGATTAGAAAAAAGTGACGAATTAAGCGAACCGAGAAATTAGGCAAACAGATAAACACTTTGTAACGACTTGTTTACTTGGCCCTTATTTTGCTGTTAAAGCAGTTTGTTAAGTACAGTACTTAAATTGAAGGGGGGACGCGGAGGGATGCATCCCCCATCGAGATTTCAGCGTCCTTCGTAACGAGATTTCAGCGTTTTCTCCATTGAGAGTAAGCGTCTGGATGATCAGACAAAAAGTGGCTGTCAGCACGAATAAATCCCGAAATCCGGCCGAATATAGTTCCAAATTGGGGTGAAGATCTTTTTTCATTTTTTGTTCTTTTTGGTCTTCACTCGATTTTGGGGACAAAAACCCTTCACTTTTCGGTGAAGATCTTTTTTTTTTGGTCTTCAATCGAATTCGAGGACGGAATTTCAACTTGAAGCATAATTTCCTTTAAATTTCATTCGCATTACGAATGCGTTAAGTCAAGGCTGCGTAAGCGTATCCCCATGCAAAATTTACAGTTTAAATACTGGTTACGCATATTGTTGAATATAGTGCACGTTTATATCTGAATATCAAGCGATATAAGCTTACGGACTGGGATCTTTTATTTGACATTGATTTTCTGTAACTTCGCTTAGACAAGGCAGAAAGCGCAATTATAACGTTAACTCTTAATCTTGACTTTTCAAAATGTAATGAAAGTGCTCTTTTTTACACTTAATCTCTATAATTACTGGACTCCATTTAAACTCTTTTCAACTCTCATCAGGTAGGTGATGCACTGTAGTTCAAACGCGCCTCGCACTTCCTTTTTCGTTGCTGCAACGAGATTTTCCCGTCAACTATTAATCCGATTAGGACTCTTTCTTTGTTTGAAATCTCAGACGTGTTGAACTAACCACTAAGACTACATGAATCAATCCATCCGGCATTAACAAATCTGTGAATATAGCTTGAACATTGAATCGAATCTGCAAATGACGAATAACCAAACAAGAGATGGAACCGGTCAGGATTTTCTCGACCCGACCCGACCTGTGAATTTCAAAATCATCGCCGGTTGACCGGCCGGTCGACCGATTTCTGACCGGGCCGGTCGACCAGTTTTTTACAGAAAGTTTTTGTTCACTGTTTAATGTATCTAACAAAAAATTTTCAAAAGGTGGGGCATGGGTGAGGTGTCAAAATTTGAGACTTTGGACGGGGGTCTCGGGGAAAAAATGACCCAATTTTAAAACCTTTTTAGATTAAATTTCGGTTTGAAAAACCTGTTTTGAGCAGCGCAAAACGTGCACAAAATACTCATGAAAAGAACTGAAGGGTACAAGCTAAATTATTAGACATTCTTTCTAATGATATTATGCGAAAGGCCAAAAAATAAAGTTACAATTTTTTAGCTATTGGTGACAGATTATTCGCAATTTGCCGAGCAGCTAACACTAAACGTTATGACATTGGCTAGAAGATATTCGAAATATAATGTGCCCTAGTAGTTTGTAGAAATACTGCTACTTCAGAAAAAGCCATGGATAGTTATATACACAAAAATAAGAGCTATACCTTTCTAGCCCAGTGCAAAGTGTGCTAAATTTAAGTTGTAAAAACCTTTTCAAAGCGGCAAGATTTTAGCATGTCCAAAAAATCTGAAATCTGCGCCACTTCTACTCTTAAGCTGATTAAAATGATGCTAAAATGCCAGATAGCGTAAGCCTCTTCCCATATGTGGGCAAGTTAATGCAAAGCGTTAGCTACGTTAACCTCTAGTCCGCTAACAAACTTTACACCTCCGTTAACGTTAACCCGTTATTTTCAGCTTTAATTAACGGAAGTCAGTAAAGTCCGTTAATTTGTTAATATTTTGCGTGTAATTTACATTTCTTTTTGCTCACTCGCTTCTAGAACACGTATTGACGCTGTTGAGCTGATTACTGTGCCGTCGCTATGGGGGGCCTGGGGGGAGGGGGGCTTGACCCCCTAACGGATGCTTGTGCCCCCCATTTTGGTTTACTCAAAATACGTTTTTGGAACATCACATAATGAAGAAATAACAGACAATGATGTAAAAAGGAATAATTACGTTTAAACATAATTCTCCTTGGACGTTTTCTCTATTCTTTGCGAAATTGCGGGCAACCAACTGCTGTACATAAATCTGACGCAGTAACCCATCTTATTAACACGCCTTTACGGATGTGTCGCGGAAGAGAGATGTAATCGTGGGGAATCGTTAGCGGTACTTAGTTAGTGATTATGACATGAATTAATACGTAAAAACACTTTTCAAAGACCAGTTGTTTTGATATATAAGGCACACGTAAGGTTTTGAGGTCGCAGTCAGTGGCGCAACCAGGGTGAAGGGCTTAAGCCCCCTCAGCCAAGTTACTTAAAAAATTTAACCTCAAAATACGAGCGTTTAAACGTACTTTAAACTTAACCCGAAGTAAGAAAGGGAAGGGGCTAAGCAATTTAATTCTTTGAAATGACTTCTGAATTTTAGCAAGTTAGTTATTCATATGACTTCAAAAAGTGTGAAATGTAATTAAAATGGCGTTAAAATCGCTAGTTTTTGCTGCAAAATTACAAAAATTGCCCAGCGGCTACAGTCACTAAATATTCAGAGACTATGCCCTGTCTGCGACACACTTGAGCTGCATCAATTCGTTCAGCACTGGGGATAAATCAGGCAATTTTGGGGCAAAAAAAACAACTTTTGGTTCACACCTTCTTAGCAAAATTATGGTTGTACGTCTGGAAGCATTCACTGCTGCAGATAGATTTTTCAACTTGATTATGGGCCGTAGACGAAACGAGCTAAAAAGCGCTGCCGGCCTTGTTTTAAAATTGGGCATATTTGTAGCTGTACAAGATCTGATTATCAGTTTTTATACGCAAAAAGTTCAGTTTATTTTAGTGCCCACCCACCCCGCTTTTGGCTAGTGTCCCCTCACTTCGTTTGCTCTGGCAACGGCACTGACTGATTGTAAGAAAACATTTATTGCTATGGTGGTCATTTTGTGTTTTGGAAGTTACATTTTACAGTCTAATATAATTTCAAGATAAAAATAGGTTTAAATGCACTAACGAAGCTGCGGTCGAAAAATCTTTGGAAATTGCTAACAACGATAATTAATAGACTTATAAGGCTGCAGCTTATTATTTACCACCAAAAACAGCTCCTTTTTTCGCTTTCTTGTGATGCAACAAGTCTTACCAGTGCAAACTGGTTTGTATCTGTACGATGAATGAATGATGCAAGATATTAACGATAAAAACCTTAACGGAAGTTAATTTAGCTAGTTAACATGAAAAAACTTTTTAACGGATTAACGAGTTAATGAAAAAGTTAACGTTAAATGAAAAATAGCTTCGTTATTAACGGATTAACGGACTTGTGCCTGCCTATGCTTCTTCCACATGCATGCTTTATTAGAATCTGATTACACGATTTTAACGTATATTTTGCCCTTTTTTGCTTTGTGCCGTGGCCCATAGGGGCAAGGGGGTATGGCACAATGCCCCTTCCCCTAAACACGCCCTTGGATGAGAATGTCTTAATGGTCACAGCATATTAGTCACAGCTTGAAACCATTTAACAAGTGTTTTCAAAAGGTGTGGTTTGTTAATACTGTTTTTTTTATAAAAAGTTTTGTTTATGATGAAATATGTACGTGTATTTTGGTTGGTGCGTAGATTTCTTTTAGTTGCAAGAAAGGGCAATTTGACCGGTATTTCAACCGGCTAGACCGACCGGTCGAAGAATCTCGACCCGACCGACAACCCGACCGGCCGGTCGACCCGACCGGTTTCCATCTCTGAACCAAACAATAAATTTCTCGGGGATATGAAGAGGTGACGAATTGAGCGAAGTAACGAATGAGAGTATTTGACGATGGCGAATTAGCTGAACTGGAATACACGTAAAAAATAGGAATTTGGCCGCGACTGACAAAAATGTGCCGATTTAAGCGAATTGAGGAATTAAACGATGACCAATAAGACGAATTCTACTGTAGATAGAAATTTCCGGTAAAACAATGCTTTCCTTTTTATTTTCGCTATTGCTTGTAGCCACGCGCCGTGATGTAGAGATGAAATGATTTGATTCTTACTGATTGTGGCACGGGTTCGACTTGTGTTATAACCACTATTGGACTGGTATTTGTCATGAAAGATAATCACAATTTAAAGTGCTCCAAAAAGAACCGTAAGGTTGAGTGGTTTTACATACCGCACTACTGGGCAACATCTATAACCACTGTTCGATATTCAGCTCTAAAAATTTGTGGTCAAGTTCAGCGAAAAGAAAAGCGGATGAGAAATTTTTTCTTTAAACTTTTCAAATACATTGATAATCGTGCTGAATTTTGACGCATAGCGTATTTATCTAGTGTTAGCTTTCAGCTGATTGGGTATGATTCTCTTCTAAATCAATCGCATTACACTACGTTTCTTTATAAAAACCAGTAAATTTTGAATTGAAGCTGGCTGTTCTTAAACTTTCACGAATTCTTAGCCTCATTTGTGCTTAAATTTTGCTAAAGAATAAAGTGGTACAGATACATTCTTGCTTGGGATAAAAGTTGTCGTTTGGTATAAATGATGATTCTTCAGATAGTCTTTGACTAGTGCTGCCTAAAGTTTTTGATGAGTGAGCCACATTACACTCTCATAAAATGTATGGATAAGTTTATCCCAAATACCGCTCATGTAACGTTTTGTATTGTCCTACTAAGTTAGATAATTAATTCTTAAACCGGAAGTAACCTTTACTAAAATTAAATTTCGTTTTAAATTCATCAAAAATTCAAGTTCATTCAATTACAGTATAAAGAAGAATTTTTGTTACAGTACACAACAAAAGCAAAAATTCTGGTTGCTACACAGCACCATCATAATTATACAGGAGTTTGCTAAGGAAGGGGCTTGAACCAAACGCTAAAATTTTTTCTATGCCGATGTTTCTACGGTATCCAGCACCCTTAAGTGTTATATAAACTGCCGCGCGTTTAAAATGCTTCATGGTGATATTTGGGGGTTAAGCCCCCAGTCGCTGGGCAATTTTCGCTATTTCATAAAAAATTGATTTTTTTAACGCCATTAGAAATAAGGCTTTGCACCTTTTTAGAGCCACTTCAAAGAAACAAAAATTGTTAACTCAATTAATTCCTACACTTATAGGTCAGGTTCAAAACATGTTAGAAAGCTAGGATATTCGGGTAAAACTTTTCAAATTACTTGGAAAAAGAGAGAGGCTTGAGCCCCGCAACCCTTTTTCCTCAATAGTTGCACAACTGAACAGATCTTGTACGAACTACGAGGAATGCAGCTGTGACCTTCGTTTTGGAGTGCAAACTACGCGGTGATCAAAACAATTATAAATAATGAAACAAAAATACTGAAGTTACACCGTATAGCTTACGTAGTGGCTAGCAAAAAGCAAATTTGATACTTTCTGATGTACTCACTCGCAGTGCGTTTGTAATCAAATAACTTTCATAAAAATTGAGCGAAATTAATGTTTGAAAAAACCAGCGTCATCAAATTAGACAAAAACAATTTTTGGTGAAAAAATTACAAGCATCGAGAGAAGTAAATCTCGGGACATCTCGTAGATTACAGTACATATCGGGACAGTCGCGGGCAGCAAAAAACGTGTTGTGCGTACGGCACTTTGGGTACCCCTGCTTTAAACCAACCAACAATAGCAATATAAAAAAGGCCAAAAAAGCTATTCTGATTACTTCCATTCATTGAACTGGTCTGTGTTCTTAATCATTTTTTACGCCGAAACTGGCATTGTTCTTATTTTGTTTTTAAATTTTGAAGAAAAATAACAAAAGAAATTTTTTGTGTTCTTATAGAAATGTTCTTAAAAAAAATAAGTGCTTTTAAAACACTAATACTTTTCTCTTAAAACGGAAATGGAGGGGGACAGCCCCGAAAAAGCATTGACTTGTCCTTTTCTTATCACCGAGTACAATGGGCAACCAGAGACAATATAATATGTCTTAATCTTTTGTAAACGAATGAAAACGATGCTTTTAGAATTTTAAACGCTATGTAAATAATTTTCTTCAAGATTCTGTTTACATGGATCACTTTTTTGTAGACCTCACGTCCCAGCCTCGATTATTTCGCAGCGATAGTGCGACATCTAACGGCGTTTCATCCCAACTCCGTCGTAACGACAGTAGAGCATCATCCCTAGCATCGAATTCAGTTTTGAGTCAAGAAACAGAATCAAAAACTTGTGATAAAAATAACCACCCTAGAAATAATATTATTTTACATACTGGAGAAAACGATGGACAGGTGAGTTATTAAATAATGATGAAATTTTCTTCTTTAAATTTGCATCATTTCAATCCTGCCTTGCCCGATGTAGAATTTCAGTCTGCATCTATTAACTCTGGAAAATCTAAAGACGATTATTTTTTCTGCATTAAAACTTTGCTTCAAACTCAAGCATGATGTTGCTTGAGACGCTTGAATATAAGGAGTGAGGTCCCGTCTACCCAGCAGAGGATTAAATAAAATCGCAAGCGTACGAGCGTATTTTTATTTTAAATTAAGCCTAAATTCAGCACGCCCGGGTATCGCCTTACCACCGTACAAGTCACCAGCTATACAAAATGAACTACGAAATAAGGATATACACTCTTACTCTCACAATTTTACGCACAATGTATAGGCCGGACCTTGGGATTACAAAAAATTTTGAAAAAACATTTTGATCCTCTGGTTCTTTGAAAAAATATTATATAAAATTTTGTTGATATGCCCAGTAAATGTGAAAAACTTTTTAGATTGATTTGATTTTGCTGTACTTGATATTTATTGAATCAATTGTCGGTATCGACTGAAATACCATGGTCAATTTATGCTGGGGGTGCTTAATTGCAAGTTGTTTCTTTTAGGGTATCATCCAAATGAAGGATCTGCAACCTGGAGAAAATTCGGAAGAAATAAAACAAAAAATTAACGAACTTGAAACCCAAATCAGCAGAGCAACTAGTGAAGTAAGGATGCCCCAAAATTTTTTTGATCCTACAGTAACCAAACCTAAAATTTAAGCCAGTAATATCAGAAAACTTTCTTTTTTTTTGGTTCAATCCTCCTAAGAACTGCTAGAAATACATCCACTTGATTTTTTATATAAATTAATAAATATTTAGACAATCTACTTAGTTTTCAGTTTAATTCTTTTGAAGATTACATTAGTACCTGATGAGTCCTTAGAACGAAACAGACTGTTGTGCTTTTAACCTTTTACTGTGATTTTTAGAGTTGTATTTTGCTCTAATTTTACATCTGTATATCATCGAGCACTGTTTCAGAAGATTGACTATCAACAATTTTTAGTTTTCAGATAATAAAAATTAAAAGTTCTTCGTACGATTTTTAAAACAAAAGCATTAAAAATCAAATAAATCTTAGTATTATTCTGAATTGTTATGTGTTGACCTAACTGCGAAACCGGATTAGAAATTACAAAACACTGGTTTTGGAAAATGAAGTAAGAGTTTGTTTTTATCTCATCCGTTTTTTGCGCGTTCGCAAACCAGCTATTTTCACACGAGACAATGCACCCCTTGTTTCCGTTCGCTAAGCTTGGTTTCCTCGATTGTTCGCTTGAGTGGATTTTTACAATGCATTTTTACAAATCCCATGTTACATTCATTGATGAATATCAGCTAACACTTTGCCTTTGGTTGTTGGTTTTCTTTGCTGTCGTCACTTTTTTCTAAATTTTTAACGACCACTACGTCATAGCATCCTTTTTTTTCTTTTTTATCACTTAAAAATAAGATTGCATTGCTGAAAATTTAAAGAGCAATGAGCTGTTATTGTTGTCATTTGGTCAAGAATCTAAAGTTGTTTCGTAAGATTATGTTCTAAAAATTCAAATAACAATATATATAATCCTTTGAAAGTATAAAGTCTGTAAGATTTAACTAAATGTTAAGTAACGATTTTAGGATGTTACAAAGTGATCGGGTTTTGATCAATTTAAGGTTTGATTTTGTCTTGCATTTATGGAGCATTTCTGTATAAACTTTATAGTTTATTTATAAATTGTGAAAATGGGTTTAAGATTGAGTTAAAAGCACTTATCAAATGAAATTATCTTTGTCATGTTAAAAAAATTGCCAAAATCTTCTACTGCTACTGCAAGTGTAATCAAGAATTCGTGGTAAATTTTTCAAGTTTTGTTCCATTTTTGTATAGCAAGAAAGGAATTGTACACAACCGAATAGTCTTAAATTGAGATTACAGCCAATTATTTGAAAAAAAAATTAGAGCATTAGATCTCAGTTCCTGGAATTTATCAACAAAAAATCATCATAGCTCAAAAGTAGTTTTATTGTCAGTATCATAATCGAATTATTATGATTTTTGCCCTTTAACAAAATTCAAAATTGGCGCAGAAACAACAATAAATACGTAAACTAAATAATGCGCAAACTTTATCATTATCAACTTAATGTCAACGTGACATGACAGGGAATTTCCAACATGCAATTTACGTTTCGTCATAGTTTATCCATATGCAGTTGGCTTTGAAATGCAAAATGATGTGCCGCTGCTTTAGAAGATTCAACCCAAAGACTTATGACGCACCGCGTTACATAAACAACAAATTAAGAAAGACTCTGTACTTTTAATAAATTTATTTGTCAATGCATCATTCTTGGAGTTGTGCGTTTATCCAGGCATCAGATTTTGAGGACAGCATAGATCTGAGTTTTTGACTAAAAATTCACTGTAATATTAATACTTTGGGACTTCATGTCGGTAAAAGAAGCATACCTGATCTAAGAATTAGACCTGCGTGAGTCTTTGAATGACTAGCATGATCACAGCTCTTAAAAAGTCACTCATGTTCTACGTCCTTGCTTATATTTTTCCTGGAAAATAGGTGTTGAAAAAAGTTAATAAATTACAATACTTAAAAAAATTACAGTTTGACCCCTTGTGTATGGTAAATTCTAGACTAAATGGTATAAACTGAGCTTTTGACTTAGAAATCAACGGCGCTACTTTTAACAGCGCAGTTCTCGTCAAATCATACAGTATGAATATCATTAATCGTTTCAATAACCACAATGATTTCAAGTCTGATGGTTTTTTGTCTAAGTTTGAGATGGAGCGAGCTTTGATGGAGGTGAAAATCACTGCGGAAAACAAATGTCTTGCTGAAGAGGAAAGCAACTGCGAAAAAATTAAAGTGAAAATCATAGAATTGGAGGAAGACTACATCGCAAAAAGAGAAAAAGTACGTTTTTCTCTGGTTTTTATGCGACAGTGCATGTATTTTAAGTAGTTGCAAAAGCGTTAATTCAATGAGATGAGACTTAAGCATAGTAATTGCGCCCTGTATAGCATTGTTATTGTCGTTCCCGATTTCCATCGAGATTCTCATAAATTTTTGAAAGGTTTTTCAACTCACAAACTACCAAATGTCGTTTTGTTATGTCAATTCTGTAAGCTTAAAATGGCTGCGAAAGGGCCCACATTGGCTACTTTTTTCCCCCATGAGAGTGACTCAGTGACTGACTTTTATTTTGTCACTGAGACAATCATGTTGGAGGTCAGCTGGTAAACAGTAATGCCTTGTTTAAAATACCTTTTTTAAGCATAACGCGACATGTGTATAATGTATAGGAGCAGTAATTAGTTTTTATTTAACCTGTTGAGCTAAAATGGAATTCACGCCCTGCTATTTTGAATTATTAATTTGTGTGTTTCAGTATCACGATGAAATACAAGACAAAAATTCGAAATTACAAGGCATTCAAGACAAAATATCAGAAACCGAAAGACAAATCGAGAAAAGTCCGGAAAGCCTGCGAGAATTCATGGCAGAAAGTTTAAATAAAGTATGAATATTCACTCTTTTTTTCATCTTTATAAACCGGGTACTCTGATGCAGCGCCTGTCTAGCGACATCAACACAGAGTACCCTTTTTTTGGGATCTGCTTGGAAGTCTTTCATCCAGCTGGGCTAACACAACGGATTGACTGCTTGGCCCCAAATGGGAAATAAGCGTTAAGTGTCTTCCTCAAGGACGCAATGACTCGTTATCAGTTCGGGGATCAAATCCGGAGTCAGCAACCTTTCGATAACTAACTCGACGCTCTAAAACTTGGCAATAGCCGCAACTTGGCAATAGCCGCCGACTCTATACTCTACAAACCAAGCTATCGCCACCTCTTATTTACTTTTGATTTTTTAGTACTTATTTCAATTTTTTTTTCTGTTTTATCGCTTTTTTTTCAGAGATTTTATTTTGATTAACGTATTTATGGTTTTTGTTTGATATTTTCAGGACTTAGAAAAAATGAAAGAAGAAATGAAGTATTTAGAAGACGCAGAGTTCAGCATGCTTGAAAAAATGAGCAACTTTGATGAAGAAAAAGAAAAGCTACAGCGAAATTTAATTCTCGAAAAGAAGAGACTGGATTTCAGAATAAACAACCGAAAAGTAAATTCTTCAATAGGCTAGGTGGTACGACTAATTACTCGCGATTTATAAAAAGCACTCCTTTTTGCAATAATTATAAGGGGCAAAACAACAGTCATTCAGTCAGTGAGAACATTGGCTTAAAGGGGGTGAAGCATCCAGCCACTTTCGGTAGTTTGCAATAGCTAAAATTGACGTAAATTTTTTAAATTTTTTTGTTCTCATTTTAGGGCTACGGTTAAAATGATACTTAACAAATACCATGAGTTATCTCCCTGAAAAAGTTTTTGGAAACTTTAAATTATTTGTTCTCAAAGCATGAATTTCCAGAAAGAGAGTTTTATCAAAAATGGAATGGTCAAGTGATGTGACTGGAGGGGTTAATATTATTCAGTCTCTCTTTTTCCTTGAAATTTCATGCTGAGAAAACCGATTCAAGATTTCCAAAGATTTTTAGAGAGATATTTTTTTGTATTTGTTGAATATTTTTGCGACCGCAGCCGGAACGTGAGAACAAAAAAATTAAAGAATTCTATTTCGATGTTAGCTACAGCAAACAATCAGGTTGGCTGGAGGATTCATCCCCTTTAAGGTCAGTGATCGGAATTTCATTTTGAATCTCTTCATTTTGAATTCGGAAAAAAGCTGAAAATGAATTATTCTAATGTTGGAACAAAGATTTTTTAATGTGTTTGCTGCTATTAATTTGTTTGCTTTCGCATCCCATCACTTTGATCAAATACTCCAACATGGATCAATTTAGATTTTCAAATTAGAAAAAGTTTAGGGGAAATATTGAACAAGTGTAACCAAGTAAATTTCAATGAATGTGGAGTAATTGAAAAATATTATACTTTTCTGATATTTCGAACGCAGTTTACAGTATTTTATGTTTATGTTTAACGCTGTAGAAAATAGGAAAACTGAAAACTTGCGAATTATCGTAATCTTTATTTGCTTTTTCATAACCTATATACTAATTTAGAAGTTATTAGCCTTAAACTAAGTTATTTCTTTCCAGAATCGCATAAAAATGTTACAAAATCAACTGGCAGATTTGGAAAGAAAAGAAAAGCAGGAGAACCAACGACTTTTCCAAGACAGAGATGCTGCAATTGGGATGCTACAAGAAGTCAGTAACTAATATATCAACTATAGTAGTATCTTGCTGCTTAAAGCTATAAGTTAGCAGACCATCTTTTATTGATGCTCAGCAAAAAGTATAGAAAATAAAGCTACATAAATTCTAGATTAAATCTTGCAAAAATGCATAAAAAATAGGCCCATCTCTCCTGGTCTTTTTGAATACGCAGTTAAATTCTTGAATGTATACTAAATAAACCAAGTCATCGAATAATTTTCCCTACAATAATATTTAATTATTTTTATCAGTTTAAATTAAAAAATAAACCACCGCAACATAACTAACTCAAAGTCTAAACTGATTTCGACTGTCGATCGTCTTAAAATCAAAGTAGCATGCTAAAAAATGCATATATTTTCTACAAAAGCGTAATATCAGAAATGGACCTCACATAGCAAATTCAAGAGGCTATTGTTTAACGCTTTCCCACCGAATTAAAATATTGTATTGTGCGAAAACATAGGGGTGTCCTTGTTTCTCTATAGTGTTACCGTAAGTTTATGTTATTTGGTGAAAGGCTTCATTGACTTGTCAAGATCTGGAAAAATCAACTACTGGAAATGAGAAATTGTATTTTGTATGTAGGCTGACTAGTTGCAAGGACTTTACAAAATAATTCTTTGTGTTTGTTCGTAATTCTACCCATTAGTCACTAAACTTATTCGAGCTTGACTGTTATGTTATCTTCTTTATTCCACTATTAAGAAAATGCCATCCGATTAAATCTTATATGCATGAGATGTAAGAATGAATCGATGCTGAAATATTTATTAACTGCTGGAAGAAGCTGATATGATAAGATCTCGTTATTTATTGCCTAAAGTGTTTTGATTATAGTTGTGACAACAATTATACGTTTTCGATAATTCGTTCTATCATAGCTTTAAATTTGTTGCAAAATATCATAAGCCCATAGGGCAGTGGCGCAGCAGATTTTTCAAAAAGGGATAGGGAGCTTTTTCGGCAATAATTGTGTTGAGCACCAAATAAAAAAAGGTATTCGCTTTCCATAAGCCGCGTTCTGAGGGTGACAGGTTTTTTCCGCCAAAATCAAGGTGAAGACCAAAAAAGCTTAAGGTGAAGCAGAGTAGCGAAAACGAGTTCTGGCGGAGAAGACATTTCTCAATTTTCCTCATTTTACTAACGATTTGTACAAAAAATGAGGTAGAGACAGACCAAAAATAAGGAATGGCGTAATGCCCCCCCCCCCCAAAAAAAAAGATACTCTATACTGCAATACGCTAATCGTAGAATCTGTCTGTGTATAGATTGTAGCATACCAAACTGTATGCATGACACAACTCTTAAAATATGCAACCACTTACAGTTTTCCATCTCCCAACTAAGTTGCCAAGCCTTGTTGATTATTGGGTGGATGGAACTGCGTAGGCTCTTAGCTGTAGATGATAGCATGTATGGTGCTACGCAATGCAACACCATGGTACTCAGCAATACGCTGGAGAAACGACCGTTTCAACACCACTCAAAGCCGGCAATCCATTTCTACACAGCAAACTACTGCTGATGGGCACTCAAAAATAGCCTCTGAACGTCCCGCTTGGCTAAAGGCTTTAATGAATCTGCTCGGGAGACACCCAGAAAGATGAGCCTTTTTGAACATTTCTGAAGAGCATTTTATTTATTAAGCCAGTGCAATAAAAAAAGACTACCACGTATTTCATTTTTCAGAAAGCTAACAAATTTAAAAAAGTGATGTGAAGTTTAAAAACTTTTGTTATTTAACAATATTGTTTTTCTTTCAGCATCAGCAACAAAAGAATTCAAGTCTGGAATCCGATACTTATCAGAAACAGGCGCTTTTAGGTTCAGGTTTTCCCACTCCGTCTCCGGGTCTAAACCGGCAGCCTTCTTCAAAAAGCCGTCGTCTCATGTCATTAGAGAGTTTTCTTGATTCGATTTCGCTTTTAGAAAAATCTGAATCATCAAATCAAAAATCTACGGATAAGTGGGTACGTTCAGAATGTACAAATCCTTTAGTTTAATTCTATTTTCCAACAACAGCTTCTTGAACAAAAGAAGCAATTCGCTCTACGATTAAGGCCCACTGTACACTGGGCGTCAAAGAATGTACTTATATTTAAAAAGTGAAAAGGGTGGCAGAATCTATCTCCTCAACGACATGCAATATAACACATCAAGCAGGCTCTCCAATCGACCGACCATGGGTCTAGGCAAATTTGATCTGAACAAGCAAACCATGGGGAGTTTTTCCAAAGCACTGCCCTGACTCGAGTTTCGCTAATCAGCAGGGCTGGCGTCGACCAAAATGCTGGTAACCCATGATCAAAACTGAACCAATCCAGGCAATTTAAGGAACCAACTATTGAAAAAAATGAATAAATGGATAGAGCAGACCAGCTGAAACCAAAAATGGAATTGGAGAAAAGAAGAGCCCAACCAAATAAAATTTCAAAGCATCATCAGCACATAACTTCTTGGACAAAGCCCATAAACAGGTTATGGGACCAAAAAGTCACAAAGCTGCTGTAGGGACTGGGGAGGATTCCCATTGCCAATCAGAATCAAAATTTTGTGAGGGGCATCTAATCCTCAAACGTTAGGGGGTTTGGTGACCCTCACGAATTTTTGATTAATGTACTTGTTTCAAACAAAAATTTGGTTTGTCCGCCATATCACCTTATAAGGGTACAAGTTGCTAGTTACTTAGAATAAATTAAAAATAATTATGCTTGTGTACGCTTACGATTTTACACCTAATATAGACCAGTCGTAGGGGCCAAGTTTTCGTTTGAGTTTTTGGGAAGATTGAGGTGCCATTATGTAAGCTTTACAATCTTTTAAAATAGTTAAAATCTACGATATTGTAACTACGATACGTCCCGGACTTGATTTTGATTTGATAAATCATCATAATGAAATCGTCATAATTTTTTCTGGATTTTGGCGAAAATGATGTCATGTATGTACGATAAGTAACGTTATAAGCGACTCAAACTTCGCACAAATGTTTTCTACCAATGAGAAACAGCTAATCTTAAGTAATCGCGTTACCAGATGTATAATGACGTCATCAAACTGAATTCCTCCATGTCCGTATAACCGTAGACTTTAAAAATAAAGCAGTGATTATAGTTACAATTTAACCGATCAATGGTCGAGTGCACAGAGTGTCGGGTACTGAAACGGTAGACTCGGGTTCGATTCACAGTTGGGTCAAACAACGGACTATAAAAAGTGGTATTCCCAGCTTGACGTTCAGCAATTAAAAAGAACAGCGTGAAGCCTCTACTGCGTGTAGTAGGCAGGTGGCAGCTTGACTCGAAGAACGAAAGGTCCCTTTGTTGTTTCTTGGCCTCGGCAATTTGGTGAAAAATATGAAGTTACAATTGTATATTGACTATCGGTACGTGTATTTTTCAGATCGAACCTTCTAACCTTTCTTCTGTTTCATCCGTCAGGTTAAGGCATCCCAGAAGATCGTTGAATTTTTCAGGTGTGCTTTGTGCAGATTTTGTCAATGATTTTTAATGTAATTACTTGCCAATATTTTAGTCAGTCAAATTAGACAAATTATTGTATTAAAACAAGTTTCAAACCTGAAAGTTTATTCCAATCAGTGTTTCTCTGCCTTCTTACTTTCTTAACCCCTCGCAAAAGCCCACAGCGCTTGAGGCATTTTTTATAAAAACCTAGTCTTAATTTTAACTTTTTTATCATTTTCTGTATACTCCTATATTTGTATTTGCTGTTACAAGAAAACAATATCTACCAAAATTAATCAATAACGGGCAAAATCACCGAATTGCAAACTAATTTAGGCAGAAACGATTTTTTCTGGGTCTGAGAACCCCACAAAATATTTATGCTAAATTTGAGAATAAATTCAATTATTTTTATCGTTTTTACGCTATTGCGCAATCCATTTTTTTCAATTGTTATGTCTTGTTTGATTAATTGCTGCTACCAATACGAAAATACGGCACTGCATCCATTAACGATTTGCTCTTTTGCTTTCGTGCCTCAAAATATGACCATGATTAAATGGATTCGCCACTGATGTTGGATTGGTTGAATTTTATTTTTTATGCTTTTTTCAGAATCTGGGTCAAAGTATCAGTTGCTCAAAGAACCAGAAAATTCTTCAGATCAAAGCCAAATGAAAAGGTAAGTTAACGGAGTATTTGATCAACGTCTCTTTTTGGCGTTTATAGCATTAGTTTTTGTTATAATAATAAATAAATAAATAGTAATTACGATAACAAATATTAATTTGAAAAGCTTCATACATGCTCATTGTGGCAACTGATACCTGAACTGAATTAATTATGCTCTCGTCTTTTTATAAACTAACTGTTTATGAGTCGACGACAGAGCATTTTCTAAGGAGGACTCTGTACTACCTGAAACCAGTACTAAAGTTACAAACTTAAAATAGGAGGTCAAAAGGAGCTACAAAATGTCCTCGCATCTACTAAGGTCGTTTTCCAGAACCTCTGCTTCTACGTTATCGTCTAATTTACAAGTTTCTTTCTTATGATTTCAGATTGAATTTAAAAGACAGCAGAGCAAGTTTAGTTTCGGTCGAAAGTATTGGAAGCTCAATGTCAGCAAGGTAAGTCGCTGTAGACCTAACTAATATTGTACCGTTTTTGTTTTTCCCATCGTTTTATTCTCAGTTTACAACTGAACTACGTCGATAGTTGCTTAAGCGTGCAATACCTCCCTGATTCTCCTTTCATGAGCAGGTGCGGGTGAAAGCTGTGGGTTAACTATTTTACTTTTCAAGTGACCCATTGTCGCTGAAAATATGATTGTTTTGTTCAGTTTTGAAAGTTGATACAAACACCAGTTTTGTTTTGTTTTTTGTTCTTTAGGAATTAATTAACTCAATTTTTGCCAAGTCCACTCTGCATGAAGATTTAAATCACAAGACTGAATTGAAAAAAAAGTTTTTCTAACTTTAAATTCGATATTTTTCCGACTTAGAAACGTATATATATTTTAACTTGGCGTGAAAACTTATTGCTTATTTTTGTAAAAGATTTTATAGAAATGTAAAAATTCAGTAGAAAACTAAACTATGCCATTGTCGTTATGAGATCGTATTTAGATTTGGAACGTTTCATTTCAAAGACTGCAATACTTTTTTTTGATTTTTGGACTTGAGAGATGAAAAAGCCGTACTGACTAAACCTTCTGTATCTGTAATTTTATTGATACCACCAGAGCTTGAAAACATGTAGGCCGTGTAAATTCAAATGTATTGATTAGTTTCAAATAGTTCAGTATTACTACGTATGTTGCTGGTCTTTAGAGATCAGCTGCTGCGAGCTTTGAAGTTTTGATTGTGATTTCCATTTAAATGCAAATTCAAATATTAAAATTATGCTTTAGCGTTGAAGATGAAAGACTGCGAGAAATGAAACGACTTCTAGCCGAAGCTCAAGCGAAAAAAGAAATTCTTCTTCATGATATAGTGAGTAGAAGCACCATTGTGAAACTGCAAGACTATTTTACTGTTTGTTTGTAGTATTTGTTTTTGAGTAGGAATTTGAAGGAATACGATATCGTTTTGTTTTACGAAACCACTTTAAGTGCATCATTGAAGTTGCATTTTTATTTACTAAGTAGCCTTAGCCAGAAAACGTATACCGTCTAAACACACTGTGTAGGCCTTACACTGTTCCTTTTGTTGCTGAACTTCAAGCAGGGTTGCGGTGAATACCGATTTTTTAGTTTTTGGTTTGGCCAACCGATAGTCAAACCCAAGTCTACCGTTTCAGTAGCAGACGCATTATCTACTCGACTACCGGTCTGTGTAATTCTGAAGTTCAACTTTTTCTATTTGCACAGAATCTTGCGCGTAATTCACTTCACCATTCGCCTCCAACTTCACCCAATTACGAAGATACAACTGACCTAAAAGCAGAAAATGGCAGTAAAACCAAGGAAAGCCAAATCTCGTTGGTTGCATTGCGATCGAGTACCAAAAAACGTCAGGTAAATGGTGGCAAGTTGTTGCTTTCTGTTTGCGTAAAAGACAAGTACAGGCCTGCAGGGTTAGAACAGCAAAATGTTTCACTGAGTTTAAAACAAATTACTATAGACTTTTCAGTTTCAATTCAGTTTATTTTGGCGAACACAAATACGAAATAACGATTACAAGAAACTGCTAATTTACTATCCGTGGCAGGTTTTATGAAAAGACCAAATGATGACTTATGATCACCTCTTAGTGGAGAGGTGATTCATGAAACCTAAAAAAAGCAGAAAGTGGCTGTAAAAAAGTTTGATCTAAACCTATAGTCAGATCGTTCATTCATCCATGTAGAAGGGTAGCTTCCTTGAAAAGCTGGGCCTCCACAACTGGTAGATTGCTTGGTCTTAATGGGAACTATACTTAAAGTGTTTTTCCTACGGACACAACTACGCAATGCCAGTTTGAGAATCGAACTTAGAGCCAGCTACCTCTCGATCACTAAGCCGACGTTACTTCAACTGAACTATCGTCAAATTATTTTATATAAATAAGCGGTTATTAAAAATGGTTAGTCGGTTTTGTTTTTTTTGTTTTGTTTTGTTTTTTGGTTTTGTTTGAAATGTTTTTATTTTTTTGCTGATTCGAAATGTGGATTTTTGCACTTTTTGGTTGGGTGAACAAAAGAGAGGAAAGTTTGTTTGCACTTTCACAATGTTTCTTATTTTTTGTTGGCTTACTTGGTTAAAATGCTCTTTCTCCAGTGAATGAGAGCATTGTACTACGTAATGTCATATCACTAACTTCAGGAATGCACTAAAAATCCCGCGAGAAAAGTGCCTTTTCTGCTCCACTCAAAAAGAGGCACCCGTCCTATCTCAATGGGCGCTCTTACGGCCGGCTAGGTGAGCCGCTTTGATATTTTTTATCTGGAGAAGTACGGGGCAATCTTTTTTGTCTCTTCCATTTGTAATGCTAATTACGTCTTTGTTCGACCAGTTGTCTTGATCAAGAGACAACCAAGGATCTTTCGGCTTTCGAGTCAAGCTACCCTTGTCTACACTCACGGTGGCGGCTCTACTCTGTCCCTTTTTTGCTTAACATCAATCATGAAAGCTATGAATACCAATTGTTTATAGCCTTTAGTTTGACCCGTACGAAATTCTAACCCAAGTTTACTGTTTTAGTAGCAGACGCTTTATCCATTAGGCCACTAATCGTTTAATGCGTTGCCAGTGAACTCGTCACAAAGTGATTTCGTCACAAATTGAATGGAGCAAGACAGCTAGTGGGATAGTAGACTATTTTAATGACTGATTTTTTCAGTCAATGGTTTAATTTTCATAATGCTATAGTATTATGATGATTTCCAGATAGGTCTGTTCTTCTTTTATCTAAGCAGAATGCCATCTGTCAGGTTGTTACATTGACGAAATCACTTTGTGACGAGATCACTGGCAAACGTTTAATGTATTTTTTTATGGAAATATTTATAACTGCGTTAAATTTACTGCTGTGTCAAACATTGTGCCTTGCATCAAGTTCAAGTTCTACTTTTAAAACTGGATGAGTGATTAGGCGATTTGGAGCCTTGAACCAGACAAAAACGTGTTCTGTAAGTAATGAGATTGTTGTTTTTTAGAACCGTCCTATGAGTCGTTATTTGCCAAATCGTTCAAGTGATTTTAATCTACGTGAGCATATTGAAGGCTGTGGCCATAATCCAATCTCCTGTCGTCACGTTGTTTTAACTGATACATGTTGCAGGTACAAGCAAAGTATTAATTTTTTTCCTATTTACTTTTCAAAATTACCTTCCCCGGGTTCCGGATTTATTCAAGGAAAAAAGAAAACAAAGAAGAAAATAGATACCCAAGTACAAAAAACACAAAAAAGTGTCAAAGGAGAGCTGGATAGAAAACAATGGCACGGGAAAACATTGGAAGTTTATTACCCTTCCTTCTGTTTCTCCCGCAATCAGGATCATCAGGAGTGCCTTGTTCAAATAGAATCTGTCTTACTCAAATAGTCTTTTTAAAATGCTGTTGAGCACTTTTTTTAATCAGTAGAACTCACTCAAAGTCTTTCTTGAAAATCGTCTGTACTACAACTTGAAAGCAGTAATAAACTTTCAAAGGACACACTAATTTTTGTCAATCACTAAAGTTTTTTTCGATCTTTGAAATTATTGTTTTTCGTGTTGGACAAATATTCTGTCTAGATTATGTTTGTTTATATTTTGATTTGTTGAGTTTATGATAGGTTTCAATTTTACTCCAACAGAGTTTTGTCTGCATTCTTTTTGCAGTAATAATAATCATAGATCAATGTTGCGAGCATCATAATTTTAATCGCGGTTTAACTTTTATTACCACTGGTATATTTTTTTAATCTGCGCAGTTTTTAAGTTGTATTCTTTTTTCAGCGGCTACTTATCAAAGAAAGGAGGAAAGCTTCGTTCATGGAAGAAAAAATGGTTTGTTTTTGATCGAGTTCAGAAGATGCTCTTTATTTACAGCGGTAAGCAACAAAGCAGAGTTTACTGTATATTTTTTTGATTACGAGTTTGCAAAAACATTTTACTTGCACCTAAACACCGTAGAAACTACGTGTAGTAAATTAGTATTTCTAAGCTGGATAGAGTAATTTTAGTTTTAGGGTATTTGTCATGTAACTTGAAGGGGTAAAGGAGAGGGATTTTGCTTAAATCCACTCAAAATGTAGAATGAATACCTGCTCTTAGAACGCATTTTTCTACCCTTTTCGTGGTCCGCACATACGACTTTGTGATTTCCGCACATATCCAGCACATACGACTTTGCGGAAATCTGAACTTAGATACTATTTCTTGCATTTTAAACATATAACATTGCACTTGTATTCGTGCTTAGATAAACGTGAAATCAAAGAAAAAGGCAAAATACCGTTCGAATCTATTGAAGATGTCTTCATTGATCACCTCAAGTCTCATAAGGTTAGTATGTTTTTGCGCTGAATTACATGTAATTTTTTTTTATTTTCTGAAAAAAATTAATAGCCAAAAGTTTTTTGTTTTTTCTTTTGAAAAAGTGGAATAATACAATTTCTTGCACTGTGTCGACTCTTCACATTGATGATGAAGTCAGTAGACTTCGAAACACTTGATTGAGTCCGCGATGGGGGCTCCGCCTCACTTGCGTCACTCAGGGTTGAAACGATTACTCATTATAGACGTGAGACAGCATTAAAGTGTTGTTCAGTGAAGAAAGATTGTAATACGTGATGTTCTGTAAACTGTTAAATTGGTTCTGCCAATTTCACTTCAGGTATAATTGTTATGCTTTTTAACTTTTTCTTGCAGAGTCCAAATCCGTCCTTTACGTTTTGCATGAAATGCAGTGATCGTTTCCACTTTTTCTCCGCGCCATCTTCCGATGCAATGAGTATCTGGATGGATGTTTTAGTAACCGGAGCGGAAGGATATCGTGAATATATGAAGACGATTGATCGGACTGCGGATCAAAAAAAATAAAAGTCCATTCCATTATCACGACTATTGATTAGTTTGAGTGACTTTTTAATGTTGCTTATTTTCAATTAATATTTTAATGTAGTGCAGTATTATCAAAAATTTGAAGGCTCTTACCTTGCGTTTGCAAACATATCCGTTTACTTCTAGTAATGAAATGAAGGAGCGCCAAGATAGATGAACCCCATAGGTTTACATTTCACCAAAAGCATTTTTTTATTTTTGCTATGGCATAATTTTAACGCATTTTATTGGCTTTCACACAAAACTTGGTCAAGAAAACTTGGTGAATTGAAATTCACCATTACCTGACAATCGTGACAATTGTTGAAACTAAGTTATTTCGTACTTCGAAGAAACTGTGAAATTTGCTTAAAGGATATATAATGTTCAATTGTTCATATTGCTTTCTCCAGACTAGAGGATAAAATAAGATTCAAACGCTAATCGTTCACAGTGCGATGAGGTTGATAGATTTATTGGCTACCTCTTTCAATTCGAAACTGCCCCTTTTGAACTTCTTGGTTGTTGAAGTTTGTGTAGTTTAGATTGCAGCGTGCTATACTGAATCAAACGTTTGTGTTGTAGCAAGTTGTGTATGTTTTGAAATAAATAAAAAATTGGACGCGTTTTTAACCTTTCATAAATTCATGCTGCGACTTTTTAACCTTTTATAAATTCATGCTGCGACTGGCTATCCATACTCAGTAGGATTTATCATCTTATCAAACAAAAAAAAAATTAATGAAAAAGAGGTTTTCATTTGGGAATGCCAAAGTAAGAACAAACCGCACAAACATCGGATTTATTTTAGTAAAGAATTAACTATTAAAAAAATTGGTTTGATAAAATTTTAAAACGCAGCATAAACATTAGAGACAAAATCTCAAAAAATTTCAATGACATTTAGGCAACAGACTTAAAATAACAAAAATCGACTTATAAATTGTTTAAAAAGTACTCTAAATTCTGTAATTTAGACTTGCAGATGACGCGGTTGTAATTGTCAAGAATAAGGGTTTAGTACTCTATGCCAAAGCCAAACTTAAAAGCTAAGTATTTTGTCCTATATCTACGAGGTGTGTTTGAAAAGTAACGGGACTGGGTCTATAAATGTTTTATTTTATTTGACAAGTAAATTTTAGTTCATGTCGCCTTCAAAGTAATCTCCTTGAACTTGAATGCACTTTTCCAATCTCCTCTGCCAGGCTTCCACGCACTCCTGGAAGGATTCCTTCGGAATCGTTCGAAGCTCTCTCGTCGCGGCTGTTTTATGGCTTCTAAATCTTGAAAACGAGTTCCTTTGATGACTTGCTTGAGTTTGGGAAACAAAAAGAAGTCACAAGGGGCCAGATCTAGAGAGTAGGGTGGTTGCTCCAGTACAGCAATGTTATTTTTGGCAAGAAACTCCCGAATTCCCAAGGCGTTATGAGCTGGAGCATTCTCATAATGAAGCAGCCATAACCTCATTTCCCACAGTTCTCTTCTCCCTCACTGTGCGCATCAGACGTCGCAAAATGTTGTAGACGTGCTGATTAATAGTTTGGTTTTGTGGCAAGAATTCTGCGTGGACAATTCCATGGACATCAAAAAGAGCGATAAGCATCACCTTGATTTTGGACTTGAACACCCTCGCCTTTTTGGGTCTTGGTGACAATGCGCTCTTCCATTCAAGGCTCTGCCGTTTGGTGGGTGGATCGGACTCGAAGATCCATGATTCATCGCCAGTAACAACTCTTTTCAGCAAGTTGGGTTCAGTTTCGAGTTGCTCCAAAGTGTCTTGACACACTTGCACACGCCGCTCCTTTTGTCCTTCATTCAGCAACCTTGGTACCATTTTTGCACAAATGTTCGTCATCCCCAGATCTTCTGTAATGATCCTCCATATCCTCTCACTATTCATACTCAGCTCATCTGCTATCATTCTAACTGTAAGACGGCGATCGCTCCGCACCTTTTGTCTCACACGCTCAACATTTTCATCTGTTCTACTTGTGGATGGCCTCCCACTCCTGTGATCATCTTCCACCTCCTCTCTTCCCTCTTTAAACCTCCTGTGCCACTCAAAAAGGCAAGTTCTTGACATCGTGTCATCACCATAGACTTCTTGAAGCAATTTAAGTGCTTCAGTTGGAGTTTTTCCAAGACGGACAAGAAATTTCAGGTTGATTCACTGTTCGACGCTCATCCTTCGCTCAAAAGAAAAAAAAGCCAAACATTCTTAATTTTATCAAATTTTCACAAAAGGGTCACAAAGAAAGTGCCTTAACAGAAAAACGTGCAAAAAAATCTTGTTGTCACCGAATGCTGAAATTTGATTTTCGAAATCATAAGATATTGTGATATCATAGAAAGCAATCCTTTTTTCTCTGCAATAAAAGTTGTTTATGCAGCGTGCACAGTCCCGTTACTTTTCAAACACACTTTGTATGCTCCAAAAATGCTTTTTTTCTGTAATTGAATCACTTTCTGCGTAATTCGTACAAACAGCATATAGTTGCAATTTCATTGTGCTACAAAAGTCTCGTACCTGAGTTTATTTGAAATCATTTTTCTGCTTTCCATTTAGTGTGTTAACTGGCTAGCACTTAGCACTGACCGTTTAAATTTCTAGGTAAAACGATTGTCTTTTAAACGGAATCATTCATAAGCGTTAACAAACAAGGCAAATCGTGCGTAAATGTCAATTAATCAAACAAAATTAAACTTTTGCTCCGCAATCAATCTACTATATATCAAATCAAATCTTTCATTATACTTGGCGTATTACGCCAAAGCGTGTAACGAGTTGGCGGGGCTCATCTCCGCGTTATTGCGCCCGGGCAACACGGCTCCTTCCGAAGAAATGTCGCAGCGGTGGCGAGCCGTTGGCAACACTGCGTCCGATTTGACCGGCCCGAGCTTGAACTTCGGACCTACGGCTCCAGAAGCGAACACGTTACCGCTTAACCAACTTATACTTAAATTTCATCTAATTTCAATACAAGTGTACCGTATAAACGGTATATCATCCGAGTTCTGTATTTATAGCTAGTTAACTCCGTTCGTTACGCATGAGCACTTTTTGGGATTGTCAAAAACGTCATAATTAAATCAAGGGTTTCGACTACTTTTAATGGCACTCGATGTGAAAATGCCCCTTTTTCGCAGAACTGGAAAAATTGCAAATGTAAGTTGTTAGGCTCTAACTTCAAAGCTTGGAGCATCATAGCGGTTCGGCTGCTGATTAACACATTTTTATCAGATACATAGCTTTTGATGCGGATGCAAAACTGCTGTTCTTATTTCTGATAAGAACTAATTTAAATCTTTTGTTATGCTCGCTGTACTACGCCTATGAAGGTCTACATACATTGCCGTCGCTACAGGAGGGGGAAGGACAGTGGGGGCCGTGCCCCCCCAACGGATGCTTGTGCCCTCCCCCCATTTAGGTTTACTCAAAATACTGCTTTTGGAACATCACTCAATGACAAGACAACATACAATTATGGAAAAAGGATTAATTACATTCAAACATAATCCTCCTTTGACGTTTTCTCGATTCTTTCCGAAATTGCTGGCAACCAACCACTGTGTCACATAAATCTGACGCAATATTCCGTCTTTTTAACACACCTTTACAGATGTGTCGCAAAAGAAAGATCTAAGCCTGCAGAATCGTTACTGGTACTTCGTTAGTAAATTATGACATGACACAATACGTGATCCACTTTTTTCAAAGACCAGCTGTTTTGATTTTCAGAGCTCACTCAAGATTTTGAGGTCGCAGTCAGTGGTGCAACCAGGGTGAAGGGGTTTAAGCTCCCTTAGCGAAGTCACTTAGAAAATTTAATCTTAAAATACGAGCGTTTAAACGTATTTTAGACTTGACCTGAAGTAAGGAGGGAGGATTGAAGGTGCTAAGCAATTTAATTCTTTAAAATAACTTCAGAATTTTAGCAATTGAGTCATTCTTAGTTTCTAAAAGCGCGAAATGTGATAAATGGTGTTAAAATTGCTATTTTTTTGCTGCAAAATTGCAAAAATTGTCCAGCGGCTGGGGCTCCACCCCAGGCCCCGTTTACGGTCACTAAATATATAATGACTATGTCCCGTCTGTGACACGCTTGAGATGCATTAGTTTGTTCAGAACGGGGGCCAAATCAGGCAGTCTTAGTGCAAAAAAAAAAACTTTTGGTTCACCCCTCTTTGCAAAATTCTGGTTGCACGTTTGATAGAATTTACTGCTGTAGATAGATTTTTCAAGCGACTATGGGCCGCAAACGAAACGAGCTAAGAAACGCTGCCGACCTTATTTTAGAATTGCGCATTATTGTAGCCATTTGATTGTGATTTGAATTGTAGCCATTTGATTTGTAGCCATTTGTAGCGATTTGAAGATCAGTTTTTATATTCAAATTTCAGTGCCCCCCCACTTTTGGCTTGTGCCCCCTCACTTCATTTGCTCTGGCGACGGCACTGTCTACATAACGAGTTGTTGGTAACCCTTTCCACGTCATTGGCCTGGGCAACACAGCTTCTTTCAAAGGAAAGACGCTACGGAGCATTACAGTATGTGCAGCGTCGTTTACGGACAAAATCCTGAAATTGACAAAATCCCTAAGTACAAAATCTCGAATTGGACTAAATCCTGAACGGACAAAATCCCAAATGGACAAAATCCCAAATGGACGAAATCCCGAATTGGACAAAATCCCGAATGTTTACTAAAGTTACCAAAATGGATGTTTTAAGTCTAAAGAGAAGTTGTTGTGAGTGATTTTTGATTGCTTCGGTAGTGTTTGGTCGTTCGCTCGTCATTTTGAGTTAACAGTAATTTGAAAATCACTCACACCATCTTCTCTTTCGACTTAAAATATTCATTGTGACAACTTTGGTAAACTTTTTGCCAGCTTATTCAATGTTGAAATGCACTGGTTAATTTGTTTGATTGAATGTTTTGACGCCAAATTAATTGGTCACAATTCGAATCGAGCGACAGCACAAGTCAGCGAGAGCGTAAATTAATTGTGTTCTATGTGGAAACAAATAATTTGTTATCTTTGTTTAAATGCTTTGACAACGCCATAGTGTTTAGCCAAAAACATTTGGTGTAATTTTTGTAAATAATTGAAATAAAAAATTGAATAAAAAATTTTTTTTAGATTTGTAAGTTTCTGAATACACTTGTCCTGCAGCACTCTTTTTGAATTTGTTTTACAAACCAAAAAAAATACCTCTCTCAACTGCTGCATTAAAACATATTATCATAGCACATAATCATTGAACTGAAGTGCAATTTTCTAAATTTTACTGCTGTTTCGCGGATTTTAATTTAATTCAAAAGAAATCCTTTTACAGTAGTCAAGGTCAAAAATATTCGTCTTGGAGACACAAAAAATTTCATTTTCAAACAGTATGATCGCGAGTCAATTCTCTCTTGATGGATTACTTTTTCTCAACAACAAAATTTGCTAATTTATTCTAAATATTAACCATTTTTCTTTTTCTAAAACCTGGAGGAACTGACGGCAAACGTGACAAGTGTGAGGCTTTCGCTACGCAGCAAACTGCTTGGCACCTAATTAACTCGAGAAAACTACAACGTTTTTTTACTCAATCGCTCTGTAAAAACAAAAAATGTACAAACATAAATTCATACCACAATACAATTTTCAAACACACATATCTTCACCCATTTGCAGAATTTGCAATGGCAGGGAATCAAACCCATACCCTTCGAGTTTGAGTCCAATGCCCTACCGCTGCGTCATCTTCAATTGCTTGACTTGATCGTTTAATTTTTGTATACGCGCTGTTTTTCTAGAGCGCCCACGGCACAAATGAATGAACGACATGCAGCTTTGTTGGCAAAAGATTGTTACAGTGCGGTTGCAGTTTGAAACCTTATAAGTGTGTAGTAAATTTGTATTTAATGCTTGTAAGCCAGTCAGTACACTGTTAATCCGGACTTTGAATATTTTCGAAGTTGATCCAATTCGGGATTTTGTTCGTTCTGGATTTTTGTCTATTCTGGATTTTGTCCTGATCGGAGTTTTGTTCATTCGGGATTTAGTCCTATTCGGGGGTTTGTCCATACTGGATTTTGCCCAATTCGGGATTTTATCCATTTGGGATTTAGTTAAATTCGGGATTTTGTCCATTCAGGATTTTGTCCACTTCGGGATTTTATCTGTTCGGGATTTTGTACACAAACGATGCAACGGTGCATTACCGCTCGACCAGCAAAGTGGCAAGCCTCCCCACATTTCTGATAATAATTTTTACAATAGAACACAATTATTGGAGATAATTAATTTAATTCAATTCAAATAACAATTGATGATAATCGCTTAACGTTTATAGGAAATATGTATTTACTATATTTAAACGAATTAATTTCAGTAAACGCATAAATCAATTTTTTTGCGCACCAAGAAGCAAGTGCTGACTTTCACCCAAGGGCACTGCGTACTACTCATCAAAAACTTCTTTTGGTTGTCACTTACATTAGATTCAAAGTGGGACTGAGAACACCATTTTTATAACTTACTTTTTGGTCGGTCCGTTATTTTTAGGGTGCCACCCGTAAATCCCTACTTTGCTACGTACTACATCTTATTAAACGATCCCGTGAACTATATATATCTCATAGGAATGAGCAAAATCTTCGTTCGGGTACGTAGGTTTTATTTTGTAACCAAACCTATGTGTTAAATCATAATGCTTTGTCAGACCTATGTCCTTTGTCAGAGAGGTTTGGCTACGTTGTCGTTTCTATGTGCTATATCACATAGGTTTGGCCAAGTAATCATTTTTATGTGCTTGGCAAATAGCATTGCGGTCGTTACTTTTTCTGGAGTGGCATTCGTAAACCCAAATCCAAGTAGTTGAAAAGAGTGACAACACTGAAGTGATGTGTTATGCAAGTAGATTGAGCGTTCACGGGAATTTGAAGTAAGATTTTGTTTATACCAATGTGATATAGCACAAGGGATCGTTTAATAAGGTTTTAGTTCACAGGAAAAGCGGGGTTTACTACTAGCACCCCATAGTTGTCCGCATGCTGTATTAGGGTCGCCGCGATTGCCACGCCTTGATATGTCACTGTTGAGCGGCGAGTTTGTTTGTTTCATTTAATGATTTAACCCAGAATGCATGGACTCAGCAAGACTCTCATTTGGCGCATAGCCTAAATCAGTTGTAACATTTTCTACTAAAAAAATTGTTCTTAAAGAGATAATGCATGAGATCGGTTTTATAAAAGAAATGAGAACTACTGGAGGTAATAAAGAGGTGCCCCAAACCTTGTTTCACTATTCCCCTTATCCGCGAAAATAGATTTAATCCGTTTGACTGCGTACTATCAGCAACCCTGCGTTTTGAAATTCAGTGACATCAGAATAAGACAATTTTTCCAAAAATCTTGTAGAATGAGTTATACGCGATGTTCGATTCATCAAACATCGCGTTGCTTATTCTGCAAGATTGTCACGAAATTTTGAAACCCAGCGTTGCCGATGGTACGGAGTCAAACGGATTAATTCCCTTTTTGTGGTTAAAGGAAATAGTGTAACAAGGTTTGGCGCGCGTTTTTATTACCTCAGGTGGTTCCCATTTCTTTAATGAAGCAAATCTCGAGCAGTGTCTCTGTAATTAATCTCTTTGATTATAATGTTCAAGAGTTTGTCATTAGGCCTACTGGCTGTATTGTTAACTCTGAAATTTTCAATTATACCTCTTGAAATTGTCAGTGATTAAATCTTTTTTGATGCAAAACCACTTAATTTTCCAGACAATGCAAACCATGTCTGGGGTCATAATCAAACAAAATAAATTTCGATTTTCGATCTTCTTGTATTCATCACATTTTTGATACAACCATACTCCACAAATGGTGGTAGAAACACAGGCTTCTTACCGGAACTTCTTTTTATTGCATTTTTATTTCACTTTGCTAATTACAATTTCTCCGTTAAACTAATGGCGCCTGACCATTAACACTGCGAAAAGCGAATTATTTCGAAGCCATTATTGGTGTTGCGGTTAAACTTACTGCACACATAGTATGATGTTAATGCTTGCGCGTGGATGGAGGATCTTTTGCTGGATTCTGCTTCAGCAACACCGATCAAATTTACGCTAGTGGCGTCATAACTTATCGCCATGAGCTGCCCAAAGTCCTGCACGCGGGACATTTACGGCGCGCAATGAACTTTTATCCCATCTCACTCATCTATATTAGCTCAGAAAACATGCCGAAGACCTGATTTTTATTTTTATTTCTGGTTTTCGCCAATTTTGTCATCCAAAATGCTCCGAATAAACTTCAAATACCTTCGTTTTGGTCTTCACCTTTTTTGGTATGGTCTGATTTCTACAACAGCTAGTGGTTTTGACCGTCGTATGACATTCTATCACGCAAAGAATATTGGTCGGCAATAAATGTTTTATTGCACTTAAACATAATAAATAGCATCATCATTGACCATCAAAATGCCACAAAAAAGTATCTTTAAAGCTTTTCAACAGTCATAATCTATAGGGGGTGTAATGCAACGGTGTCACATTGCACAAATGTGACCAATCCACAGAAAATGTTGAAACATTTTTTCATTTTTTTACTTCTGGTATCAACGAGGTTCCCAAAGTCCACAACAGCTTGCACATGGTCATGCGCTCAAAATTTACAACACCGTATGCAGCACAAGGGAGTAAACTGCAGATTGAGCAAGATTACAACAACAAAAAGCAAAACGGAAGGCAAGAACATAATCATTCTAGTTTACTAAAGACCAAATTTTTAAAAAATTTCGTTAACAATAAAACCTTAGCTGTCTAATAATAACACAGAAAAGTTATAAACGGAAAATATAACGATAAACTATTTGATGGAATTAGATGAATGAAAAAATAGCCAATAAAGGTTTGATTTTGAAAAAAAAACAAACTTTGTACTAGCTGATTGTGAAATTCTAGAATTCTAGATCGTGCAATCTTTCGACCCAATCCTGGAGACCTCGAATTCTGTTTTTGAAAACAGTTTTATTACCTTGGTGGTTCGTAATTAGACTTAGTTCTTGTCGAATATTACTGCGGGCGGCAAGGCAGATGAAAGGCGAAGCTCCATCAGCTCTCAGTTCATGAAAAAGTGCCGTGAGAAATGAGAGACGGTTACTTCTTATGTTTTTGATGCTGCTTTGTTCTCTTCTGATATTGGCACGATCCACAAAAATCAAATCCCTTAGCATATTGATCCTGGCGTCTCGCCTTCCGGGGCTGGTCACGTCTGAAAAGTATTGTTACGGTTAGATGTTTGATAAGTACTTTAATTTTTATTGTCACGTTTGGGCAGTAGTGCAACCATGCAAGTTTAGTGGGGCTTCATCTCTCTTTGTCCAAAAGTCACGCAGAAAATTTAACCCAAAATGCAAGCGTTTAAACGTTTTTTGGACTTGCCTTGTTAGTAATGGGGGGGGGGGGGGGGCTTCCAACATGCTTTCAATGCTTTCAATCTTAGAAATTGATTTTTTTTAATGGCTCTCAAAACTGCAAGATTTGATCCAGATGGCGTTAAAAAAGCCTTTTTTATTCAGGAAGTCACAAAAACTGCCCTGCTGCTAATTGGGTTCCAGTTTGCTCAACACGCCGCCAAATTAAGATAGTTTTTCAACCGAAAAATTTTAACTTGGAGTTCAAGCCCTCCTCTCCCCTAAGCAAAATTCAGATTGCGCGCATGTCTTTGATATATAATTCACAATGGTTTTAATATATTGGTTTACACTGTTGTCATCTTTTGAATTAATGTGCAGCGGTTGAAAAGCTCAACTTATTTAAATGAATGGCAAAACTTGTTCATTTTTGAAAAAAAATATCGGTTTATGATTACTTCTGAATTCACATATACATCACACCTAGATCACTTTTCAATATTAGGCCCTCGACCACGAACGAAACGAGTGGTGTTGCCTGCAGGTACAGTGACATGAAGATGGGCCCCACAAACTCGTTACACGCTTCTGGGTAATCGACGGGTATCACCAAAAACTTGATCGATGCTTGCAAACTCTCATTACAAATAAACTTATATAAGTCATGGGTGTCCGGTTATTTTCGTGAAACCTGTATAGCGCAAAAAAAGCAAAAAAGAAAGAATTCTATCTCGTGGAAAAAAATCTTTTCATCAACATTTTTGTCCAACTTCAGCTGCATTTTCCAAACCTATTACTATTGTAAGTTGAGTTGCTTTGTTAATGAGTTGAAATGTCTATTTTAAATAATAAATTTCATTTTTAGATAGTGGTAAATATTTTCTTTTCGAATTGTTTGTTTTATTCCTCATTTTATTTGCGCCATACTTGTACCCAATACGTGAAAAGCATGAAGTATAATGGTTAAGAATAAAAATAGAACAAACATAGGAGCAGCAGCAAAACGCCTAAGTTTATATGACACACCAAATTCAGTACAGTAACTTTCATAAGAACCAATAAATTTTTGGTTGAGGCACTAGCTATTTTTATATATTCACGAATTTTCAGCCTCATTTGCTCCTAATTTGTTTTTAACTTTATTCGAGAATAAAGTGACATAAAAACCTTATTCTACCATGGTTAAAGTTGTGTTTTGTTTAGATCATGATCACTTTAAGACAAATTCACAATAACAGTACAGAAAAGACCAAGAAAACTACCCTGATTACTTAAAATTGCGTTGTACTAGCCTGTGATTATTTTATCATGCTGAAGCTGGCATTGCTCTTAATTTATTCTTAAATTTTATAATTTGTTTTTTAAATACCTATAAATACGAATGCATTTCGATGATCATCAACAACAACGAGAGAAAACTTCCCAGCAAAAATATATTTGAGTCGTTTTATTCGCCAATAAAATTTAGAGCAATTTAAAAACAGATGATGCTGAAAATTGATACAAATTTAAGAACAACCATCCTCATCTTAAAAGTTACCGGTTTTTATTTAAAAAAGAGTGCACTCCCCACATTATTATTTTGTGGAACGTATAATGAAATTTTGAAACTTACCCGCTCGGGATCATCTTGTGAATTGACGATTTCAGCAATAAGAAGAACACAAGCAAAGACCAATTGAAACTTCTTGGTGTTTTTTTTTAAACGAAAAGTCAAACAATTACTGATTACAAGAAAAATTTGACTTAGGATGTAAAGAAATGCAGCTTTTTTAAAAGCGAATCTTTGAAGCAATCCGAAACTAAATTGTATACCCTAATACAAAGCTTTGAAAAGCTGCAGGTCTATTCGTCAATTGTCAAGATTTTAGATTCTGAATCAAGTATAGCTTCAAACAATCGGCATTATTGCAACCTCAAATTCCAGAATAGTGGCCGAAATATCACATTACGATAAAATAATGATTTTAATTATTGTATTTTATTGGAATTTTTTGACCACCTTTTTAGTGCTACAAAATTTTTAAATTGTTGGATCTTTTAAAGGTTTTGGTAGCCTTGAAAAAGGCTGTTGAAAAATCTATTCGAACGGTTTTTTTCTCTTCCGTGTCAACAATCAACGTAAGAATAAATTAGAGTTAAAAATGCGGCGTTTTTATAGTTTTCTAGATCTTGAAATTTCCATCTAAAAAAGAAAAAATATATCACGTGAATAATTTTGATTAGATAATTGTCAAACTTTGTATGTCTGCCACCTAATGATTAATTATTGTAAAATATGAAGAGAGTAGACAAATTCTTTCTTCCAATTTTGTGCCGCAGAAATTTGTTTACAAAAAAAATTCGGAAAGCTGTTGTCTAGTTAGTCTGGTATGTGACAGTCTGGTTTGTGCAGATATGGAATGAGCGCATACTTTTTGTTGGAGAAAAAAAAACGCACAAAAACGGATAAAAGCGAAACAAAAACGGACACTGAGGAAATCCGTCCTTAGGGTAAAATCGTAAGCGTATGTAGGCATAAACCAGGAATTTGTCACGTGTTGGGCTAAGCTAAGGAGTTTGGGGAGGTGCTTTTATCGCTTGAGATTTGAAGAATTCTTTCACAAAAAACAGCCTAATTTTAGGTCCAATTTTTGGTTTAAACTACAGTTCGGAATACATCGCAAATTGGCGCTGTAGAAAGATCTTTAAACTGGCTACATAAAAGAGTAACAAAGGTATCGCTTTACTAACAAACATTCAAACTTTACCGTCGAACTGTCAAATTATCGCGGCGCATCTGAATTTGTAAAACAACAGCTGAAGACTTACTATCTAAACTTTAGATCAAAAAAGGGTGTTTTTTTGCTTTCATAAACATTGAAATTGCTTAAACTTTTGAAATTAAAGTAGTTTTGATTGCTTGTAAAATAATTGTTTGCAATCTTTCAATGTACCTTAATTCTTAGTTTAAGTTCTTGATGCCATTTTCGGACTTCTGAATTACCGCCAGTATCGCAGCTTGCAATAAATTGTATTTGCTGCACCCTCACACGGTATAATTTACTGGTCGTGAGCATGAAGCTCCTGCATTTTGATAACCTTTTTTACACGTAATATTGTAAAACAAATAGCGTAGTTGCAATTTCACGGTACTATTAAGGTCTCGTGAGTTTATTGGAAACCATTTTGCGGAGGTGGAGTCTTCGAGGACGTGTTTGAGGACACATTTTGAAGTCTTTTGTCTTGGTCTTGGCTTCGAAGCTTAAGTCCTTGGCCTCGAATCCTGCAAGTCCTCAAAAACGTCCTGTCCTCGGCTCAAAGACAGCATCTTTTTTGATTGGTTAAAAAGGAAAATAACGGAACAAAAGGCAACATAACTGTTAGTCTTTCAATTCGTTGTTTCCCTTCTTCATTTGAAAGATAATACAATGTGAGATCTAACTAAGCCAAGTCATCCTGAACTTGTCTAAAATGGCATTGTGAGAAAGCGCTAATCGGAGAATGAGGAGGAAAAAACATTGTAGAAAATTGCTGTTCTTATTTCTCTTAATAATTTTGCTGCGGGCAAAAGTACCGCAAAACTGCAAAGCACTAAATTGTCCAGAAACATAATGAATACGGGGTCCAAACACAAACAATTTTAAGTTGCTAATACAAAAATATGGCCGAGCCTATTCTGCCTGTGAATTAAGAAGAAAGTATATGCGTGATGATGAAATGTAATGCAGTATTACCAGGTAAGGCAAATTGATATTATACTACACTACAGTAAATATGTTACGTATGTTGAGAACGCCAACTTCTTCTGAAAATACGCAAGCGCGAAGAATTTGCTTTGAGATAAGAAGGAAACACTCTTATCACTGGAAAGCGGTCCAGGGCGAAAAGCCACATCCACTGAACAATTTACGTGTTAAAAATTGCCGCTAAGAATCCCAAATAACAAACTATTGGATCACAAAAAAAGCTGAATGAAGAATTACAGTCAAACCTCGGTTTTCGAACACAAATTCCGTTCCAGAAGGCTGTTTGAAAAGTGATTTGTTCGAAATCCGAAACAATTTTTCCCATTAGAATTAATGTAAATAATTTTAATCCGTTCCAAGTCTCGAAAGCAACTTTTGCAAAGTATTTTTTTGCTATTTTACACCATAAACTGTACTGTATTCTGTATACCATAAATAAAAACCGATAGAAATAGATTGTGTTTTGTTTTAATAAAGGATTTCCTACCTAAGATGATGAAAAAAAACAAAAAATAAACATGTCTTATGTTTTATTTTTAAAACATCGAAAACATTAAAAGTTAAGATGCAGTACAATACGAAAAATTTTGAAAAAATTTGCAGAAATTACTAATGAAACAGTAAAAAAAAATACAACAGCTCAGTTACATCAAAAATTGTGTGAAAGAAGCTGACATATGCAGCAGCATCATGGCGCGTTCATGTTCACTCGGCTGCTTTCGGTTTGGTCGTGACCCAAATTTATGTTCGAAGTCTGAGACGTAATTTTTTGGTCGAAAACCGATTTGGTCGAGAACAGAAGCGTTCGATAACCGAGGTTTGACTGTATTAAGAAATTAAGTGTGAAATTTGTTCGAATGCCTGGAATACTAAACAATTTTTTCACCACATCATTAAGATAAAGAGGCAAAGCTCCTGCAAAAAAATTGGGCATTTTTACAAAAATTTATGGTTTATTATTTTTCCGTTTCTGCAATTGTGGACCCTTTGAAGGAGCGCTCTGGGCAAATGTCTCCAATGCCTTCCTTTTTAATACGCCCCTACTGGGATCCTCAGTTTTTTTTTTTGTAATTAAATACCTTATTTAAATTTTACAAAATGTCTTTTGGCGTCCGAAACGTTCACTCTCATTTATTGATAGGCATAAGTGGTGAGAAAAACATCACATGCATTAAATAGCGTAGCCAAGAGGAAGGGCGGGAAGCTATAGCCCCCCTGCCATTGGCCTGATGACCAAAACGCTGAATAAGGAAAATATCACGTTTTTAGCATTTCTGAAAATGTCTATTGCACTGGAATAGACACAAAAATTATTTATAGCATATTTTAAAACGTTTATTTGGAGGAGGGGAAAGGGAGTTAATTTGTCAAAAATGAAACTCATAAATCAGCAAAAAAAACTTCCAAAATGGCCAAAAATTAGTAATCAATTTTGATCGCCCATTGAAAAATGCTTAACATAAATTTCATCAAAAATATGATTTGCAAGGTTAGAAATAGGGAGGGCTATTTGGTATCAGTTAGTTACCGATCACTTCTCTCAAACTTCCTAGCCCCCCAAACTATACCTTTCTCACTAAAATATAACCGAAATAGATTACTCTTTGAGAGTTTTATTGAACAACTACTGTAGGATTTTAAGATCTACCAGCTTGAAAAAAAGAGAACTGAAATTCTAACACTAATTACCTTCCACATCGCCGATTAATGCGACTAGTATAATTATGTTTTTGCACTGCTAATTTCAATACCGCGTGTTAATAGCATTATTTTTTATCAAATTAGCCGTAAAATGAAATTGCTTTTGCCAAAAAAAAAAAAAAATACAAATTTTTAGCGCTGGGGGCCCCGTACCCAGCCCCCAATGACCCCCGTAGGCTGGGGGCTCCGCCGCAGATCACCGTAAAAACCCCCTCAGGTTGCAGATTTCTGGCTAAGAACCTGCATACAGTGATATGTGAAGAAAAAATTGCCTGAAATTAGAGTTGAAAAATTGTGGAAAAAACAAATTTTTTCCAAATCAGCAATTTACGGTATTTTCTTTTCAAATTGCTTTGAAAATCTAAATGTAATCTTTTTCAAAGTCACAAAAACCGCTATTTTTTCTGAAGAAAAAAAATTACTAAAATTATGTAACGGCAGCATGGAGAGTTTGCTCTAGCTCCATTACTCCGTATTTTTTTCAGTGCCAAATTTTTTTGAGCTAACAAATATACTTGGTATTGTACTTCAATTCATTTTAAAAACTTGAATTCACAGTATTTTGAAATATTTTTAAACAACAATTTTCAAACAAATTTCGTGAAAAAAATCGCTCAACCAAACAATATGATTTGCGTTTAGGAACTATATATTGAAAAAGTGGGGATCAAATATCAGTGTACGTTTGCACCGGGGCCCAAATGATGAAATTAAGGCATTAAAATCGACCATTTTCTGCGTTTATAATTTAGCTGTATTCCCATTCTCGGATTATGGCCTTGTTTCATTATTATTTATTATTATTGTGTTATTACAATTATTATAAATATTACCACGACACCGCTACGGTACGTAATCAACATCAGCTGCTAACGTGTAAAATTTGAAAATGGCATTCATCATTATTTTTAAAAACTGTTATTTTTAAATCATCATCAAAAACTTAACGAAATGCAATATCTTATGCACTTTCGCGTTTAAAAATTACGGAAAATCAGCCTAACATAATTTAGTAAAATTGTGTCCTCGGCCCTTGGTCTCGACCATTCCTGTCCTTGGCCTCGAGAGTGTCTGTTCTCGAAAAGTCGGTCCTTAACCTTGGCCTCGGATTTTTTGAGTCCTTGGCCTCGGATTTTTTGAGTCCTTGGCCTCGAAGGTTGTGTCCTCGACTCCACCCCTGCCAATTTGACTGCTTTCCATCAAGCGTGTAAACTGGCAAGCACTTTGTCTCTGACCGTTTAAATTTTTAGGTAAAAGACTCGTCTTTGAGACAAAAGCAACATTACTATAAACCTTAACAGGAAATGAAAGTCGTGCTAAACTGCAATTAATCAGACAAAATTAAACTTTTGCCCCTAAATTATTCTACAGCACAAAAAGCAGCACAATCGTGTACAAACTTTTGTGCAGTAGCATGATTTAGGAGCAAAAGTTTAATTTTGTCTGATTAATTGCAGTTTAGCACGACTTGCATTACTGTACATTTCAATTCATTTTATTTCAGTACAAGGCAGTGTATAAACAGCTTTATTATACGAGTTCTCTTCAAAGGGCTAGCAAACTCCGTCCGTCATGCGGGGGCACTTTTGGACGACGTCAAAATCGTCATAATTAAATCAAGGATTTCCAGTACTTTCAATGGTAAACTCGATCACATGACTGCTGTGCCATGCATGAGCAATTCTGGGAATACAATCATTCTAATTGTAATTACAGTTTATTTAACAAGTTGTCTTGGTCAGGAGACAGCGATAGAGATCCTTCAGTATTCGAGTCAAGCTTCCATCTGCCAACCTTTCTCCCACACGCGGTGGAGGCTTCATACTGTTTTGTTTTATTGGTGAACGTCAGGCAGCAAAGCTGTGAATGTGATTATACCAAATTTTATAGTCATTGGTTCGATCCGACCGGGAATCGAACCCGAGTTTACCGTTTCAGTAACAGACACTTGGTCCACCCGACCACTGATCGGGTGTTATAAAGGAATGGAAAAGAAAAAAAACAAACTTGTTATTGTAGTAGTTGTAGTGCATATTTTTCCTCCTCTAACCAGACAACGTCAGACGCTGACTATAATTGGGCGACACGCTCACTTTTCATTGCTATAACTACTTCGTGGTTGCAGGAGTCCGCACCTGCTTAAGAGTCTACAGAGATCCATGAATGTTCCTGTGGATTTTTTCAATTTTTTTAACCGCTGAATTTGCTGTTTGTTCGAAGCCACCGTATAGATATAATCACCGTTAAACGTTTTATCCAAGGACGCAACAGCATGACCAGGGTGCGGGTTGAACTCAAATCATGCAATAAGGGTCGTCGTAAAAACGATGCTTTTACCCTTTCAGCCACTCTGCCGAAATAATAATAAGAAACAAACCAGAAACAAACGAGAAAGAGTTTAGTAAAGAGAAGTAAAGTAGAGAACTTTAGTAAAGAACTTTTAGTAAAGAGACCTCTATCTGTAATATCATTTTTACCCACACGTGGCCAACTCACAGGAGAAAATGCTGCTTTTTTGCAGAACTGGAAATATAGCAAATCTGAGTTGTTTGTTAGGCTCTAAATTTGCGGCATCATATCGCTTCGGCTGCTGATTAACACATTTTTCATCAGATAAATAGGTTTTGTTGCTGAATCAAAATTGCTGTTCCTATTTCTGATAATATTTTAAATTTTTTTTTTACAGTCGCTGTACTACGCCAACGAAGGTCTACGTAACGTGTACGTGGGGCTCTTCTACACGTCATTGTTCCCGGACAACACAGCTTCTTTTAAAGAAACGCTGCAGCGGTGCATTACAGTATGTGCCGCAGTGCATTACCGGTCGACCAACCATCTGGCCAGCCTCTCCACGTTTCTGATAGCAATTATTACAGTAGAATACATTGGAGATAATAATCAATCAATTTGAACAACAGCTGATAATGATTGCTTAACGTTTAAAGGAAATATTCATTTTCCTTATTTGAATTAATTTCAGTAAACGCATGAATCAAATCTTTTGCGTACCAAGGGGAAGGGGCTGACGTTTACCCCGGGGCACTACCTCAGGGGCACACTTTCCATCGAAAACTTATTTTGGTTTTCACTTACATCTGACCCGAAGTCGTACAGATGAAGACCTTTATTGCAACTTAGTGTTTGGTCGAACGTTTGTATTGCCGTTATTCGCTTGCGATATCATGGTCCTCTTGATATGCCATTTGTTGAGCGGCGCGTTTATTTGTTTTATTTGAATTGGTTGACACGAGAATGCGCCGATTTAGCAAGACGTTCATCTGGCGCATAAACCAGCTGTAACATTTTCCACCAAAAGGATCGTTCTTAACGAAAAACTGCAAGAGGTCGGTTTTATAGAAGAAAGGTGAACAACTTGAGGTAATAAAGAGGTGCCCCAAACTTCGTTCCGCCATACTCTTTATCCGCGAGAATAGATTTAATCCATTTGAATTTGAACCACTGACAGCCCTGCGTTCCGAAATTTCGTGACATCAGAAAACGATGAGTTTGCAAAATTGCTTGTTTAATACAAAGTGTTGGAGCAGGGCAAATTTTGAAGCCGCTGGGTGATTTTTTGAAAAAAAAGCTGTTTTAATGCAATTGAATCACATTTCGCACGTGTTCAGACCCATTTGAAAAAACAAATTTTTTAGCATTTGATAGCCAATAGAAAAAATTAAATTGTCCATTTTCCTTTTAGTTATAATTTATGCTCAAAACGCGTTTAAAATCTTGCATTTTGGGGTTAAATTTTGTAAGTGATTTGGCCCAGGTAGTGGGAACTGGGAAGTAAAGTATACCTTGCCTCCTGCAATATTTCAGCAGTAAATAATAATCCACTCGAAGACTTTTTTTGGAGATTTTTGTTTTGTCTTAAAAATAACCGGCTATAGGAATACATGTACTGCCAGAGGTCCCCAGGCCCTCTTAATTGAAATTCAATAATTTGTTCAATAAGCATTTTTCTATCTAATTTTGTTTTTGAAAACTATTTTGTTGAGCAGAAACTGGCGAAATGAGGTGAATTGTTGTTGAAAATGGTACGATAGATGTTTGCGTCTACTAACCATGTTATTGCCCGGGCCGGATTTACATTGCGCGGGGCCCTTGGCACTTTGTAGATTTTCGCAACATCTTCCTGCCAACTATAGGAGAAGACCAAAAAAAAGTCTAATCATTTGAATGCGGGCCCCAGGCACTGTGCCATATTATAGTAAATCCGGCCCTGGTTATTGCATTACATTCATAAAAAGATTAGATGAGGGGCTGAGGTAGCATCTTTTAGGACAAAAACCCTTAATTTCATCTGGGTTATACATTTAAATTGGTTGGAAAAATTGAATTGAGGGGGCCCGGGCCCTCTGGTCATCAATATTATTTACTTTGTATTACTGTTGTACGCAAAAAATGCTAAAAGAAACTGAAACTGAAGAAACAATAGGTTTTTTGTCACATTTTGATCATTGGTGGCATTTCAATCCTTCCCTCCCTGGCTACGCCTATGGCTCCGGGATTATTCAGACTGGTAGAGAGTTTTAGTTTTACGTTGTCTTTATAGCCCACCCACAGTTTTCTCCATTAAAGTAAATTTCAAAAAAAACTTTGCTTAAAAACACAACAACCCAAAATGCTTCTCACAATTTAATGACATGTAGGTAATATTAAAGTAAGCAGTAATTAAATATCACGAGAGTTACATGTGACAATTTTAAGCATTAAGGCAAAGTTGTTTTTTTTTACACATGATCCATCCATTTGGGATAAAAAAATCTTTCGATAGCAATAGCGTTTGATGAGAGAACAACAATCGATCTTATTAGATGTAGCACAAATGGTTCAAATTACAATACTTTTGTCTAACAAAAGCTCCTTTTAAGCTTTTTACAAGGCCATCTAATGACTTTAGATTTTGTAATTACACTCAAATTAAAAACAATGATAAAGAACAGCGAAAGGCAACTGAGAAGATCTGGAGCTGGGAGCTATCCTACAGTAACATTGCTTCGGCTCCAGCTCCAGCTCCACTTGAATTTAAATATGAGCTCCAGCTCCAACACCAGCTCCGGCAAAACTGCTCCGGGGCTCCGGCTCTAACACCCTGGTTTAAGCAACGCAATGTTCGATTCATCAAATATCGCGTTGCTTATGTTGCAAGAATCGATTCATTTAAATCAGCTTGCAACCAATTCATCCAACATCCAGTTGCTTAATGTGCAAGAAATTTTGCAAAGTCATTCTTTTCTGATGTCAGGAAAACTTAAAACGCAGGATTTCCAACGGTACGGAGTCAAACAGATTAAATTAATCTATTTTTGCGCATAAAGGGAATTGTAGAAAAAGGTTTATTACCTCAAGTAGTTCTCATTCTTTTCAGTTAAAACCTATCCGAGCAGTAACTCTATGATTACAGTGTTCAAGAGTTTCTGATTACTGGCTATATAGTTGACTGTGAAATTCTCTTTGAAATTCTCTCGAAGTTGACTTTGGAATAGCTTCTTTTTAGGTCTTCATCTTTTTTCTTGTGGTCTGATTTTCACATCAGCAAGTGATATTGGACCGGCATTCTACCGTACCACGCAATAAAATGTTACGCCATTGAAGATTATTGGCCCGCAGACATCATCATGGAATCTAATTTGGTGCTGCTTCAAAAAGTTTGGACTCTCCCAATCCACAATAAAGTAGGTTGCAAGTTTGCAACCATTAATGGGATTGATTTTATTCAATTTTTGCTTCCACGTTTTCCAATAAAACGCGATGACCATTTTACCAAACACAATCGATTAAATCAGATTCTTCTTCTTAGCGTATATTGAATTTAACTTACATCCCGCAATCAAAATCAAATGCTGTCATGATTGTTTTATCCCACTTAAACATGATAAACCATCATAATTGACAATCAAACTGTCACATAAAAGTAGCTTAAAAGCTTTTTAACAGATGTAATCTATAGGTGGTGTGACATGGCGGTGTCACGTAGAACAAATCACGTGACCAAATAACAATAAATGATGAAACATTTTTCTTATTATAATCTTTAATTTTTCCTTTTGCATCAAAAAGATACACACTGCATGCAAATCGCCATGAAAGCAAAATTAACTACTCTGTATGCTAGAGTTATAAACGGGCCGACTAATACAGGCCCTAACCCGGAAAATGATTTAAAGTCAAAAAAAGGTTCGAAAAAGCTCGAAAGTTAACTTAGATCATAAAAATGTTTTCTGGTATAGTTGTAGCTCGAATATGCTGTTAAAATGATATCAAGCCCGGCATTTGTCATTCTTAAGCCCGAACCCGGTTCGAACCCGATCCGAAAAACTTGGCCCGACTTGCACCTCTGCTGTGCTGTGCAGTACAGAATAATAAATTGTGATAAGAGTAAGACTATACCACAACAATACGATAGGGAACGCAAGTACTCATTGTAGTTTACTGCAGACCAAACAATATAAACCAGAGTTGAAAGTCGGGCCGGGCTTTTTGGGTTCGGTTTCGGTTTCGGGCCGGGTTCGAGCCTAAAGTTGGCAAAAATTTCTGGCTTAATTCGGGCCTGAGACGTACTTTTTGTCTTAGATACACAAAAATATAAGCAAAAAAACTTGGCAACATTACTCAATTTTTCGGACTTGACTTAACTTTCAGGTTTTTTCGGGCAAGATTAGTGCTTCAAATTAGTTTTCGGGTTTGTGCCGGGTTCAGGCTTATACTTTCGGGTTTGTGCCGGATTCAGGCCTGAACTAGTCGGCCCGTTCACAATTCTGATTTGAACGCTGTTTGAAAGCTAGACGATAAAATTTCAATTGTCTCAAAACAACACTGGTCAAAATGAACCGAAAATATTGTGATATATCATTTGAAGAAATTAGAAAAAAAGGAAAATGACAAAAAAACTTTAATGGGAGTCTGATTTTGAAAAAAAAAATACTCTGCTATTCAAAATACCAGATTTTGCAAATTTCGGATCCTTGCCTGCAAGCCTCGAATAACTCTTGTGGTATCTCTATTCTGTTCTTGGAGCGACTCAATTTCAAGTACTTGCGCTTGGGCCGCTCTTCGGGCAATAAGGATCAGACTATGTGCGGCTTCGTCGGCTATCAGTCTATGTACCTCCGCCCTGAGTTCGGGTAGAATTATAAATCTCAGGGTCCCGATAGCTCTTTTATTCTCTCTGATAAAGGCATAGTTTTGACCAACCATTCTTCTCAGCATGTTAATTCTTCTTTGTCGACCAACGGGGCTGGTGACATCTAAAAAGCAATGCATTAGTTAGCATCTTTACACATGAAGGTGCGTTTGTACAGGACTCGAGGCAACGCGAAGCGTAGGTTAGCAACCGTCGCCTCGCATTGCCTCGCGTTCTGCGTTAACGCACCTTGGTCGCTCTCGTCACTTGCTCAAAATAGGCCAACCCATTCATCGACAATTTTGTTAAAGTGAAGTTAGCAACCGCTGGTGAAGTTTACGACCGGTCGGAACCTTTCGCAAGTCGTCAATGAAATCACATTTTCTTGCTTCGCGTCAAGTCTAAACGCACCTTAAAGGTTGATAAGGTGCAATAGCGAGAAACCATTTACTATTTATCACTCTGCAAATCCTGCTAATGCAAATAAAAACGCAATGCTGTGCATCTAAACATGACGACAACAGCCATCCTCAAAGCAAAAGTGACTATATAGTTTTGTTTCAGAAAAAGAGTGAGCACTGTACGTATTATATTTGCTAGAACGCAATGAATTTCAGAACCTCTCCCTCATCTTGAGAATGAACGATTACGGCCAGAAAAAGACTAGCTGCTGCGACCAACAGAAACTTCATGGGTTTTTTTGTTGAAAATGCCAAGTTAAACTATACTGATTACAGGTAAATAATCGACTCTTGCTGTAAAGAAATGCAATGTTTTTAAAAGCAAGTCTTGGAGGTGATGCGACCACCAAAAATGCTCTAAAATAAAACTTTAAGGCAGTTACGGTTTATTCAGTCTCCTGGCAAAGTTTATTCGGGTCTGACAAGTAGCAAACTAAAACACAATTTCATTTTTTAGAACTATCGTTGCTGGTATTAGTCATTTTCCAAAAAAAAATTTATTTTGAAAAATTTTACTACGAGCATATTCAAAAATGCAGCTTTAAATTCGGTGTGTGCAAAGCTTTTTTTGAGCATTCCAAGATTTTTGCAAATAAATTGTTAAAAGCCGCTAATTTGGGGAGCACTAAATTTTAAATTAAAACAGCTCTCTAAATTTTTGTTTCGAAGTAAAAACTTTCGCTGGTTATTCTTGTGGCTAATTCTTTTTTTTTTCATTTAATTACAGTATTTTTAAATTTTTTTTAGAAAAACACAGTCACAGCTATCCATAGAAACTGGAACTAACATTTGAAATTTTTTGTTAGTTAAACTTGCTTAATTTTGGTTTTTTATCTCTAGTTGAATAAGACTGGTGATGTTTGAAGTTTTAGTTGAAACGTCATTTCGCAATAAAATGATGACGGAAGTTATGTGACTGGCTATTTGATCTTTCTGAATAAGTTTTTGAATCTTCAGAAAAAATTAACCAAAACACTTTACAGTAGTATAAATAAACCACTATTTAGCATACATCGACATATTTGTAAAAAAATTAATACCTATTCAAAAAAAATTTGAATATTACATACGCGTAAATGCATATTTAAATGAAATAAAACTTTTGAATATCAGCTAATTCAAATACAAAATAATCTTATTCAAGTAATTGCTATCTTGTTTGAATAAGGTGGTTTTAATCTAGATGATAGTAAAAACAGCCTTCTTTTAAAATTAATTAAAAAATATTTTCGACATTTCTGAGCAAAATTTACATATTCGTTTTGAATGCTTCAAAGTTTTTGAATATTTTTTGATTACGTAGCTTTCGTCTTCTAAGATGATTCCCACAAATGAAATCTTGAAAAAGAACGTAGATCTCTAACTTTGCATTTTGCTGGTCAGGTTAAAGCATAAGCAAAAAAAACATATAAATTCATAAAATCGAATTTTCGAAAGCGCAGATTGCAAATTGGCTTACGCTCAGTCTGCTTTTTGCTTTATAATCGGAAAGTAACTCTTTACACAAAACTGCATTTCATGCTGAATGCAAGTGCTGATAGTTGATGTACTCGCATTTTTTGATCATTTAGTTTTTCTGCAATAGTTTCTTCTTCTAAATGATCTTTTTGCACAAAACAGGAAATGCAAATAGTGCATGATTGTACGGCAGACAACTAATTAACAAAACTAAACTTCGTGTCAAAAATCTTTTCAATTTGACTTCACTGCAACGTAACTTTTGTAACCCAAAGTGACATTCATTGAGCCGAATGCATCAAGTACAGTAGTGCAAAAACACAACTCACAAAACAACAATTACTCACAGATAATTGATATTATTACTAAAATCAAGTTTTCATTTAGAGCAAAATCGAAAGCGTTTTCATGCGCACATCCAGGAATTAGAACCTGTGACAATGCTAAGTCAAGGAGTTTGGAGAGATGCTTTTATCGCTCTGAGATTTGAAAACATTTTGACAAAAAATAACCTAATTTTAAGCCTAACTTTTTGTTAAAACTGGTGCTAAGAAATAAGGGCGTACGCATAAGTTTTTTGAGAGGAGGCACCATAATACATACCTTATATGTCTATTTTTCCTTGAGAGTTGAAGCAACGGTGAAACTGCGAACTGGAAAAGTTGCTTACAAGGAGCAGGCGGACAAAACTTTGTGCTAAATTACTGCTTTAGCAAGGGCAGAAAAGCAGTTAGGGGGATCTGAGGAATCGCTACACGTGCAATGAAGATTTACTCGCACCTTAATACAACGTTTCGGTAAAATACTAAAAAAAGATTAGTGTTTGCTTGAGAAACACCTAAATTGCAACATTTCAAGTGCAAATTGATAAGTTGCGAAAACAAAATGCTTAAGGTGAATTTACACAGTATCCGTTTTTTGTCCGTTTTTTTACGTTTTTGTTTCTCTGTGAAAAAGTATGGGCTGTTTCATCCGCACTTTTATAAGTCCATATCCGCACTAAGTACTGCAAACTATTACATATACATAAAAAAATTTTGTTCAAAAATTTTGTGTATGAACGATAAGAGCGTTATTTCAAAATAGAGCTGTATCTCTTTACAAAAAATTTTTTTTGGAAAACTTTTGTCCAGTATGTGACAGACTGGTTAGTGTGGATATGAACACATAAAAATGCGGATGAAAAAGCGCATACTTTTTTACGGAGAAGCAGAAACGTACAAAAGCTGACGAAAAACGGATACTGTTTAAATCCACCTTTAAACATAAGATAGTATTTATTGGTTTTATTATTGCTTCTCATTTTACTGATTTTTTTGGCCTACGTAATCTTTTCTCTCCTTTTTTAACGGACTGACTTGCCCCAGTTACGAACCACTGGCTCTTTCTTCTGCACGGTTTTTGTTGTTTTTATTGCTTAGGTCATCATTTCGCGTGGCCTAGTAGCTGTTACTGCTTGATTCGTTCAAATTTGCTCAATTTAGTGCAACTCATTTAGCTGCTTGCTTGGGAAGTTTTGACCTAGTTCTCAAATTTTAAATTTTTAGGTTTTAATCTTTAAAATTAAGATTTTAATTGTCTATTTTTTAAATTGTTTAGATTTACCTTTAATGATCCCATTTACGGGTGAAACAGTCTGTTGGGTTTTATAGGTTTTTTATTTTTAATGTTTGAATGCTGCAATAATCTACCGCGATATTTGCTCTAACTCTTCATTATCAAGCACTTTTTGAAATCCTGATATCAACCGTACACCATTTTCTGTTCAGTGTTATTATGGGGCAATGCTAAGGTTTTATCGTTCGAGAAGACATCTTTCAAAGATTTGGTCTGCGGTCAGGGGTGCCGATCTTTGTTGAGCATTGGGGGGGATAATTCGCAATTTTACCCCAATTTTGCCCTATTTTCAACTGTGGGGGGGATAAACCTCGACCACGATTTTGTTCAGGTGAGCAAATTAAGTGAAGACCAACAAAAAAACAGGTCTTCACCAAAAATGGAACACATTTTCCCCAAATTCAAGTGGACACCTACGCTCAGATGCACACCAGAGTCAAATTATTGGGGGGGATGCAGATGTAGGCCATACTTATACTATTGGGGGGAAAACAGCCAAATTATTGGAGGGGATATATCCCCCATCCCCCCGGGTTTCGCCACCCCTGTCTGCAGTAAACCACAATAGTCCTTGTCTTTCGTGTGCTTGTTGTTGTTGTAATCTTGCTCTATTGGCAGTTTACTATTTCGTGCTGCATACAGTGTTATAAATTTTGCCTGCATGACTATGTGCATATTTTTGTCTTGTGAGTACTTCTTTGATCAAAAAAACATTGAAAAATGTTTCAACGTTTTCTGTTGATTGGTCACATTTATGCCAAGTAACATTATATAAAATGTGTAAAACTTTTTCTTAGAATATATCTTTTCGTGGCATTTTGATTGTTGATAATGACCCTGTTCATCATATTTAAGTGCAATAAAACAATCATAATACAGTACAGTGGTATTTAATTTTGACCTTGGGTTGTTGAGTCAAATTTAATATACGCTATGATGAAGAACCTGAATTGTTTTAATGTGTTTAGTGAAACCATGTACATAGTCATTTAATTGAGTTTTACTGTAAAATGCGGATGCAAAAATTGAATAATATCAATCGCATCAATGATTGTGACATACTAACGTTGGGTTTGGCCGTTTCTACTATGTCCAAGCTTTTTTGAATGAATGTCAAATTATATTTCACGATGATGCGTGCGGGCCAATATTCTTTGACAACATTTCTGCGTGCTAAAATATTGGCTGAAAACCATTAGCTGGTGTGGAAAGTGGAACATAAGATAAAAAGTGGGGACCAAAATTAAAGTATTCCAGCTTTTTGGAGCAGTTTGGATCAAAAATTCGGCGAACCAAAAAATAAAAATAAAAAGCAGGTCTTCGGTATGTTTCCTGGGTCAATCTGAACGGATGACACTGCAACCTGATAAAATTTCATTGCGGGCCTCAAACATTCCGCAAGTAGAACTTTGCACCGCTCATGGCAATAAGTTTGGTACAAACAGCGCAAATTCCACCGGTCTTGGTGGAGCAGAATCCATCATGAAATTCTCCGTCCATTAACATTAACATCATTCCATACTTGCAGTAAGTTTAACAGCAACACCAATGGCCACTATATAATTCTCTTTTTGCAGTATTATTTGCCAGACGTCATCACTTTTTACGGTGAAGATATAAATAGCAAAGTGAAATTAGAATGCAGTGCATGGAAGTAGCACGATCAGTGGTCGAGAGGATAGATAGAGCGTCTGCTACAAAAGCGGTAGACTCGGGTTCGATTACCGGTCGGGTCAAAGACTATAATAATTGCTTTTTAATTACAGATTTCCTGCTGGATGTTCAGCAATTGAAAGGAACAGTGAGAAGTCTCCACCGTGTGTGGTAGACATGTGGCAGGTGGCAGCCTGATTTGACTTGAAGACCAAAAAGTCCTTTGATGTTTTCTGGCCAAGGTAACTTAGTAATTAAATGCGTAATTACAAGTTACAAAATTATGCAGTTACACTACAAAATTTTGAGATTTACAAAAATTGCTCTTCTTGATTAAAATCTGCCCTTCTGCCATGATTTTCGGAGTAAAGCCATTTAAAAAATGTAATGAACACGGGGTACGTAAACTGGAAACCGAAAGTTTTCTTTTGTTGAATAAATTATGACGCCATACGATGCTAACATTTTCTGGCAAAGTGCATTATTGGTTTTGCTTCAAAAGAAATTAATTACTGAGAATTTCATAGGGAAAATGGCCAAAGGGTAATTATTGAGAATTTCAAAGAATCAATAAAATATAGCCAGTAACCACAAACTCTTGAACACTAATGAACAAACTCGTAAACAACCTAAAACCAGTTTTAACGCAGTTAAGAAAATTTCCACAATTTGTAGAATAGCTCATCGATGAAAAAGAAGACTGTTATTCGTGCTCCGTTTCATTCCAATATCTTTCAAAATGTTAATTAAAAACAACTACTTTACCAAAAAATGCTACAGCTGGTTTATCTGCCAGATGAGTGCCAGTAGTATGCTGAATCGATGCGCTCCAGCGTTGACAAATTACAACTAGAATATGACATCGCAAGCGACATTCGGGGATATTGCCAAAGTATCTAACTTTGTCTTTGCTGAACTAAAGAACTTCAAAATTGCGTTAAGCGTGTTTATGGTTGTTTATAGTCAGATCTGAAATACACTGCTTTCGAATTTAATAATATTCCATTAGCTTGATCAGGTTTGTGGTTGACGACTTTCAAAGTTTAAATGTCAAAAAAGGTATCGATAAAATGTCAATCAGAATTTTACAACTCTGCTTAGTTCTCGTTTCAACTTTTAAGGAGTTTGTTGAATTTTCACTTAGCAGCGCAGTGCAATTTACATTAAAAAGCAAATTGCGCTGCTAAGTGAAAATTAAAAAGATCTTCTCGAATACGTAAACCAGTTGATCGTTATGGGGATGTTGTGTATTTCTAATATATTGAACTACTAGATGAACTGCTTTTCTTTATACGGAGGAAGAATGTTTTGGTTTTGTTGCTCATATGCATAATCCTGCTTATTCTGAACGCTCAACATTTGCGTTTTTAAATCGCCTTACACGTTTTCGCGCTGTACGTGAAGCGTTTGGTTTCAGTTTCTACAAATACTTAACTGAGTTACTGTTTAGTGCAGTTTAGCGAGTATGTGGTAAAGTACTGCAGATCGTTTAATGCTTTAATGTTTGAGTTTAAACCTTACTGTACTATTTCTATTTTTATGTTCAGATATTAGTTTGCATTTAGTTCATTAAAACCTTGAATAGGGTTATGAAGTTGTGTTGTGCTATCTTGACAGTAAAAATTGCGGTTACAAAAAAAAACACATTAAAACAAATACCGTATTTCGACAGTAACCTTTTGCTCCGATTAAACGAACAAAAGTGACAGGAACAAAACTTTTTGATCTGAAAATGCCGAAATAAATTTTGGAATTTGTAACTTACGTTATCCTGACCAGAAATTTGACACACTTTCCTAAATATCAAATCTACATTACACCCTCAACTAGAACACTGCAATTTTTTTTTTTTTGAGAAGTATTTTATATAAGCACATGTTTGAACAGTTTTACTGAAGAACTAAATCAAAACAATGCCTGCCGTAGCAATTGGAATGGAAAAAGACACCTATACAGATAAAAAAAATTTAGAAACAAAAAATCAAATTCTTATAAATTTAACGATGACTTCACATTCAAAACTTCCATTAATCTACTCAACTCTATGCTTTTCAGAACCCTATGAGTAATATTCAGTGAAACAACTATTTACCATAAATTATCCACTTCTTTTGCACACTACGCTCTTTTTAGTTCATTTTAAAGCTTTGACAGTTGAGGTTATTCGCTCTCAAAGTTTCAAGGTCTCAAAAAGTTATCAAAACTAGAAAAGGTATCTATAAAACGTCAATCAAATTTTTAAAGCTCTGTTTAGTTATCGTTTCAACTTTTAAGGAGTTTGTTAAATTTTGCTTAGCCAGTGCAATTGTTAAAACTGTGGTTGCAAACAAAACTCTCGTTGAAACAAATATTTTGACAGTAGCCTTTTGCTCCAATTATAACAATAAGAACAAAAATTTGACACGCTATCCTCTATATCAAATCTGCACCCTCAACTAGCCTATTACTATACTTTTTTAGGAAGAATTTTACATAAACTCAATTATAAACAATGTTTCTGATTTTTCTTAAAATTTAAGTACTAAATAAAAACAATGCCAGTCTTCGCGATTAGCTTGGAAAAAGATACGTGCACAAATAAAATTTACAAAAAAATAATCAAATTCTTATAAATTTATTAGTGATATTCCAAAGTCTACCTTTACGATGACTTCACATTTAAAACTTATGATACCGGATTATTAATTTACTCAACTCTATATGCTTTCCAGAACCCTAGGTGTAATGTTTAAAGTCAAACAATCGTTTACCAAAAATTGTCTACTTCTTTTGCACTTTACGCTTTTTTTGGTTCATTTTAACAGCCTTGTGGTTACTTGCTCTCAAAGTTAAAAGGTCTCAAAAAGTTATCAAAATCGTCAAGTAACATCAATCAAGCAGCACATACCTGTATAACAATGCTAAAACTCAACACTTTTTAGGAGTTCTTAACAGCAGAGGTAGAGTCCTCGAGGACGCATATTGAAGTCCTTGGCCTTGGCCTCGAAGGTCAAGTCCTTGGCCTCGTAGCCTGAGTCCTCAAAAAAACCTATCCTCGGTCGAGGACAGCACTATTTTTTGATTCGTTAAAAATGGGCCAAGGTCATGACCTTTTTTTTTCTTCTTCTTGGAGAATGCCAGAGACCTCGTGCAAAATTTGAGAAGACATTTTTTTTGAGAATGCCTGAAATTTCGCGAAAGTTTTCGATTTTTTTTTGGCGCGAAGACGTTTTTTCTTGCGCGTTGTGTCCTTTGTCCTTGGCCTTGAGCATTCCTGTCCTTGGCCTCGAGAGGGTCTGTTTTCGGAAAGTCGGTACTTTGCCTTAGCTTCGCATTTTTTTTGTGTCCTTGGCCTTGGTATCGAGCCTTGTGTCATTGCACCACCTTTGCTTAAACAGTTTTTTGCTTAATTTTGAAATAACATAGAGTGATCTTTAAGTTTTAACGACTTTTGAGCAAAAAAATATTATCACATCAGCCAAATTTAGCACTAACCACGGCCAGATAAATGCACGCATTTTACAGCCATTCCTATTCTGAGAGCGCTGTTTAACAGTGCGACATAACGGCCAACATATTGGATATTGTACAGTATATTGCATTACATCCATTATTCAGCACGACTGTTTTCTTAATAAAATTGTTCAAAAACTTTAAACAGCAAGTAGAGAATTTTTTAACGTCACAAGTGACAGTTTAGTAAAAAACTCGGCCATCCAACTTAAATCTAACAAAGCCATTAAGTTCAAGTACTTCAAAGTCTTAAATGTTGAAGTAATCCCATAAGTTTGACTAATCTACTTTTCTGTGATACCACTTCATTGTGAAAATTCATCTTATAGTTTTGGGGTCCATTTAAGTGCTATTGTCCAACATGGCATTGCCGAGTTTGGCATGTTTTATCTTTCTTTTACATTAGCCTACCGATTCTCTTCAAATTTTGATACGTCAAGCTGGAGTATTTGGTAGTTAAAAATTTATAAATTTTAAGGGGCCTGTAAGGAAATGTTCAAAAAATTTAATGCAGAGAATTCAATTCCCGAGGGGATTTTCGTGATTCCGCTTAAAACTACTTATTAAGAGCACTAGCATCCGGAACTTAACGAACTTTTAATACAATTGCAACACATCAGTAGCAAAATTGCAATATTTTAGCTGTATGTTAGTTGGGCGTTAAATTCCCATAACTACTTTTCATAATTAAAACACGATTAAGTAGTAAAGTACTAAAAACTAAGGATATTAGTAAATTAACACAAAAATATTGTCGACCGCTAACAAGCTATTCTTGCCGTCAACTAAAGCGTCCTATCTGCTCGAACTTCGATTCATAATGTGTCTTTGTTCAGATAAAAGCTACATATTACTGTCCATGTACAATCGTGGTATCAAAATGACAGGGCATAGAGAAAAAACTTCCAGCTTAAAACGATCGATTTAGCAAATTCTCAGACAAGAATAACGATTAGGAAATCGTATAATGCTTACGTTAGTTATACACTGAAAAATTGGAATGCGATTAGCTTAAAGGGCCCATTTGGCATAGTCTCCTCAATGTGGTCCACCAAATTTTGTTACCTTTAATCTTTGATTTATAGCCTATTAACCTATGCTTCTTCTTCTTTCTTCATTGCCCGCTTTTCCATGAGAGTTGCGGGGGCAGCAGCTCGAGATTGAGCCGCCACACCTCACGGTCTTCCATCACCTCCATCATTTCGCTTGGGTGAAGCCCCAAACGATTCCATCCAAGATCCTCAATGTAATCGGTCCATCTAGTTCTAGGTCGTCCGACTGGTCTTCTCCCATTTGCTTTGGCAAGTAAAGCTTGTTTGGGGAGTCTTTCCTGAGGCATTCTGCTTACATGGCCAAACCATCTAAGCTGAGATCTTTCAATTCGGAGAAGTAACGGCTCAATGTTGAGAGATTTTCGAATCTCAGAGCTACGCACCTTGTTAAACAGTGTAACTTCTTCGATTTTTCGTAAAAACCTCATTTCGGACGCTCGCACTTGTGATCGCACTCTTTTGGTCACTACCCAAGATTTATGACCATAAGTGAGAACGGGGACAAAAACTGCTTTGAAAATTGAGAGCTTAGCCTTTTTCGACAATTCTCGTTTCATGACAACCGAGTAGTGCAAAGCTCGCATTACTGCACTAGCCTTGCCTATTCGGGTATCGAGTTCTTCGTCTTGCCTTCCGTCACTCGTAAATGCAACTCCAAGGTACTTGAACTTCTCTACCTGCTTCAGTGTCGCTCCATTCACTTGTAATACGCACTGATCAGGGTTTCTTGAAAGATGAAGTACCTCAGTTTTGGCCGTGCTTATTTTCATTCAGGTGGTGTTGCACGCATCTGCAAAGTCATTTAATGCGCGCTGGAGGCCAGATTCTGTGGAAGAAAGCAGAACCAAATCATCAGCAAATAGCAGACGACTGATTTTGCAATTTTCAATTGTGGCACACTCATAAGCTTGGCTGCATTTGTCGATTCAATTTATGTAAACAATGAAAAGGAGAGGTGACAAAACGCACCCTTGCCGGAGTCCAACTCCCACATGGAACGGTTTTGATTGCTTGCCATTTACCAGAACACAAACCTCCGGTCGGCAGTAGAATGATTTAATGGCGCGCAACAATTGACCATCAACGCCATACTCCTGCAAAACCTTCCAAAGTTTATCTCGAGGAACTCGGTCATATGCTTTTTCAAGATCGACAAAGCATGCAAAGAGATCTTTGCCATACTCCCAAGATTTCTCGAAGATTTGCTTCAGAGTGAAGATTTGGTCCGTGGTGCTGCGACCCGGACGAAAACCGCACTGACCATCTTCCAGTTTTGATTCCACTATTTCTCGGCATTTTCTTTCAAGGCATTTGACATATACTTTTCCTGGCAAACTGAGAAGTGATATCCCTCTGTAGTTTGTACATTGCTTGCGATCTCCTTACTTGAAAATCGGAATAATCACACCTGTTTGCCAATCTCTGGGAGGTTTGCCAAACTTCCACGCAACTTGACACACTCGCGTTAACCAGAGAATTTCTTCTCCAGGCAGCGTTTTCAACATTTCGGGTCTGATTTTATCTTCACCAGCAGCTTTTCCAGATTTTATCCCTTTAATTGCCGTTGCCACTTCTGCCGCAGTGAAAACTTCGTCCTCCCCTAAATGTGTCACTTCGTATGTGTCACGAGTCGATGCCTTTACAGAATTCAAAAGATCTTCAAAGTATTCTCTCCATCGTGAAAGGATTTCATTCTCATCCGTTAGAATGTTACCTTCAGAATTCTTAGTGGAGTACGTGACACTCGATCTTTTGCCACGTAAACGGCGGATGGTCTGCCAAAATACTTTGTTTGCCGAAAAATAGTTAGAATCCAACCGACGACCAAACTCTTCCCATGACTTCTCCTTGGATTTCTTTACTGCCGAAGTTGCCGCTTTTCGCGCAACAGTGTACCGAGATTGCAAATCAGATGACGATCTGTCCTGTAGTCAGGCCTTGAACGCACCTTTCTTTGCTCGAATAGCTTCTTTAACCTCTTGGTTCCACCAAGGTGTTCTTTTCTCACTATCGCCCGCCACCCTAAGCCGTTTTCGCCCACAACTTTCAGCAGCTGATGAAATGATTACTGATCTGAACAGCAGCCATTCCCTCTGGATGTCCTCGGGTACATCAGGAAGTTGTCTGAACTTAGATGATATATTGGATGCAAACTGTTTTCTTACTTCTTTGTCCTCCAAAGCCTCCCACTTGATCCGGTAGGTCACAGACGACCTGTTGGCTCTCCTGTATGGCCAAGGTTTCGAAAGTCGTAAGGAACATACTACCAGATGGTGATCAGTTGACAATTCAGCACCTCGCTTCACTCGAACGTCCAGCACATCAGAAAACAAATCTGATGAAACTATACAAAAATCTATCAAAGATTTTTGATCCATACAAGGTTGATAACATGTATACTTGTGAACCTCTCTGTGCTGGAAAAAGGTATTCATGATGCGGAGTCCGTTGCTGCAACAGAGCTGCGAAAGATTAATTTGTTTAGCCTTTGTAGCTTATGAGGGCAGGTACCAATTTAATGGGAGAATCCCTATAGTATGACATCCCCCAAATTTTTCATATTATCTTTTTACCTATGTTGAAAATTTCATTTTTCTTCACGCTTGAGTGGTTAAAAATTTTGAAAGATATATTTGAGGAGGATTACCCAAATGTGGCAACTGAAATTAGTCATAACTTGTTTTTCCTTTTTATTCTGAATCTTTCTTAAACCTAGCTTTAATGGTTGTAAAGTTTGAATTTTTGCGGACATAACTGAGGGACCCCCATTTAGGTATCCCCAAATTTTGTCATATTATACTTTTCTGTTATACTGTATTTACCTATCCTGAAAATTACATGTGTCCAGCTTAAATGGATAAGAACTATTAATTTTGGCAGTCCTGTTCAGGGTGGACCTCCCATTGTGGTACCCGAAGGTTTTGTCAAATTTTGTCTTTTTTTCACGTTTGCCTATCCTGAAAATATCATGTGACCAGCTTGAACAATTAAAAATTTTAAATTTTGGTGTCCTCGCTTGAGGAGAACCCCCCATTGTGGTGTTTCCAAATTTTGGCATATAATATGTCTTTTACATATCTACCTATTGTGAAAACTTTATCAGTCTAATATGAGTGATTAAAAAGTTTGAATTTTGGCAGCCCCGTTTGAGAGAGACCCCCTCATTTTTGTATCCCCAGATTTTGCCAAATTTTATCTTTTGTTCATATTTGTCAATCCTGAAAATTTCAAGTGTCTAGCTTATAAGGTTAAAAAGTTTAAATTTTGACGGCCTTGTTTGAGGGAGACTACCTCATTTTGGTACCCCTAAGTTTTGTCAAATTTTATCTTTCTTTTATATTTACTTACTGTACCTTAAAATTTTCATTGTCCTAGCTTTAAAGATATAAAAGTTTAAATTTTGGAGGGCCCGTTTGGGGGGAGTTCCCTATTGTGGCACCCCCAATTTCAGGCAGGCACTAGTACTTTTGAATATCTATAATACTTTATAGTATGGTCCATTTGCGTTTTGTGATTTAAAAGTAGATAGTGATAGAAGAAAAAACAAAAAAAAAACAAAAAAAGCAAAAAAAGGACGAAAAAATTTTCCAAACCGAAATAAATAAATATGACCATGAATGATAATGGTCGTACGTAGTATGCTAAAAAAACACAAACTTTTTTTTATCAATATTGGTAGTTACCGAAATACACTGGTTTAAAACTGACCACTTTTTGCCGATTTTCGGCCTCTGAAATCGCGATCACGTGACTGGGCGCCCCCAAACTTAGTGCGCAGACAGCCTCTATCTGCACCCAAGTTGTGTTCAAATTTCAGGGTTCCACGTTAAGCCATTCTATAGTTGTAAGCGAATTAATAAATTTTCGAGACAAAATGGTAATTTTTTCTCAATTTTGGTGTTCCTAAGCCACAGTTACGTGATCTAGGTTCCTCAAAATCGACATATACGACGCTTTTAATTATTGTCATGCTATAACCAAAATTCAACTTTGTTTGATAAACCGTTTTTTAGTTATAAGCAAATCAATGAATTTCGCTGCTCATCTATCAAAATGCCCGACTAAAAACAAAGGTCTTACGTGCGGGCGCGCGCGAAGTCCCAATAAAGCAAATAAATGAGACACTTAACAGTGGCGAATCGAAGGCGGAATTATTTTTAAAGTGGTGATTAGCAAAACCTGTAGCCAGTTTTCCTTCCATTTACATTGCCAGGGGGAATCAAAGGTTCCGCTCCCCCTCCCCAATTGAAATGCTGCCAATGATAAAAACGATGACAACAAAGCCTAAATTTTCTTCAGTTTCAGTTTCTTTTAGCATTTTCGCTTTCGACAGTACAGACGTACAACATTAATTAACAATAATATTGATATTGACAACCAAGGGGCCCAGGCCCTCCCAATTCAAATTTTTCAACTAATTTAAAAGTATAACCCGGGAGAAAATAAGGGTGTTTGTCCTAAAAGTTAGAACTTCAGGCCTTTTTATGAAAGTAATGCAAAAACATGATTAGATTAGAAGTCAGAAAATAAATGAGTAACACCACATGTCTTTCTGGTGGCATACTCACAAAATATAGTATCCTAGTACTGTTGCTATTTCTCGAAACAGCATCTGTGCGTTGGTTCCTTTATTTTTTGGCTTCTTTTCGATAGCATTTTTTCCTCACCAAGTGATAGGATTAAAGGGTTTGTCAATCATCAGAAATGATTACTGTCGATTAGAAACCATCTATTACACCAAATTTAAAATAATAACAATCCACCTCCACCACGCCAGTTTTTACGCAATAAAATTCTTCTGAAAAAAATTAGCTATAGGGAAAATGCTTATTGAACATAATATTGAATTTGAATTGAGGGAGCCTAGACTCCCTGGTCGTACATGCAATCCTAAAAAACTGGTTATTTTCATAAAAAAATTCTAAAGCAAACCTTCCAGTGAAAAATATTACACCAGGCAATATACCTTGCTTCTCTTCCCCTGAGCCAAGTTACTTACAAAATTTAATCCCAAAATGCAAGAGTTTAAACGTATTTTGAACTTGACCTGGTGGGTACTGTAATGGTAGGATTGAACCATTACATTTTTTCAATTGGATTTCAAATCTTAAAAATTTAATTGTTTTAAATGGCTCTAAAAACATGCGAAGTGTGTTCCAAAACGGCAATAAAATATCTTGTTTTCAAAAAATCACACAGCGGCTGGGAACAGGGATGAACAATTAATTTCTTCAATTGGCTTACAAATTTCAGGTATTTAATTAGTTTTTTCAAATGGTCCTAAAAACGTGAGAAATGTGTTCTAAATGGCATTAAAATAGCAATTTTTTTCAAAAATCGTCTAGCAACTGGGGACTTCACCTTCAAACCCCCATCGCCAATGCTTCCGGCGTAGAGGGACTGCGCTCCCGACCCCCCGTCTGTGTGATAGATTTGAGTAGCGTTAATTTGCTCACCACGTCTCCCAAATGGGATACTTTTGAAAAAACATTTTAACGTTGGTCAAGTCCCGCCTCATTTAGCAAAATCCTTGTTACGCACCAACCCAGGCCACGTCTTCTGATCCTCCATTCGAAAGTATTTTTGTCTAATGAAAAATCCCTTCTTTCGAAAATTCCTCATGACGTTATTCCGGCCGGGAATCAAAACGAGTCTACAGTAGCTGTAGCAGACGCTCTACCCACTCAACCTCTGATAGTGCAACTTCTTTGCACTGCATTCTAATTTTACTTTGCTACTTACAGCTTTATCGTAAAAGTAATGACGTCCGATAAAAATACTGCGAAAAGCGAATATTTAATGTCCATATTTTGGTGTTGCTGTTCAATTTACATCAAATACAGTATAATGTTAATTCTAGTAGATAGAGGATTTCTCGGTGGATTCTGCGCCACTGAGACTGGTGAAATTTACGCAGTTGACTCCATAACCAGGAGGGGTTCCAAAGCCTTGTTTGCGGAACATTTGAGGCCCGCAATAAAATTTTATCCGGTCGCGTTCTCATCCGTTCAGATTAGCCCAGAAAACATGTCATACCTGCTTTTTATTTTTCATTTTTGTTTTACGTTTATTTTCTATCCCAAAATGCCCCGAAAAAAGTGCGATGCGAAAACCTTCTTTTTGGTCTTCATATTTTATCCTATGGTCTGATTTTCACATCAGTTAGTGATCTTGGCCTGGCATTCTAGCAATCAATAAAAAGTTACGCTCTCAAAGAATATTGGTTCGCCGGCATCATCTTGAAATCTAATTTGACACTCATTTAAAAAAGTTTGGACATACCTGAAAGGGCTAAACCCAAATACAGTATGTCACAATTATTGATGAGACTGTTATTGTTCAATTTTGCATCCACATTTTACATTAAAACGCAATGACCATTGGCCATGTATATGGTTCCAACAAACACATTTAATCAAATCAATCAAATCTAATCTTTCTTAAGCTCGCTGTATTGCGCCCAAGCATGTAACTAGTTTGCAGACCCCATCACCGCGTCATTGCGCCCGGGCAACACAGATTCTTTCGAAGAAATGTTGCAGCAGTTGCAAGCCGTTGACACTATACTGCATCCTATTTGACCGGTCTGAGATTTAAATCTCAGTCCTCTCGCTTCAGAGACGAATGCATTACCGCTTGACCACTTGGCCGGTTCAAATATATTTAAATAAATCAGATTCTTCACCATAACGTATAGGCGTATATTGAATTTAACTCAACATCCTACAGGCAAAGTCAAATGCTATCATGACTGTTTTATTGCACTTAAGTATGATAAACAGCATCGTTATTGACAAACAAAGTGTTCCGTCTTGAAAGCCTTTTAGCATAATTTAGATGGTGTCACATGGCACAAGTGTGACCAATCAACAGTAAATGTTGAAACATTTTTCAATTTCTTTTCTGTTTGCATCAAAAAGGTTCCCACAAGTCCAGAACAAGCACATTGTTTTGTAGTCAAAATTTACAACATTGTATGCAGCACAAAATAGTAAGCTGCGGATAGAGCAAGATTACAACAACAATAAGCACAACGAAGGCAAGAACTACTACAGTTTACTCCAGACCAAATTTTTGCGAGATGCTTTCTAGGACGATAAAACCACAATAGTCACATAATAACACTGTTATACTGTATAGATCAAATCAAATCTTTCATTAAACTTGCTGAATTACGCCGAAGCGTGTAACAAATTTGTGGGACCCATCTCCGCGTCATAGGGCCCGGGCAACACACCTCCTTTCTAATAAATGTCGTTGCATCGGAGAGCCGTTGGCAACGCTGTGTTTAAATTGACCAGCATGAAATTTGAACCTCAGACCTCCCACTCCAGAGACGAGCGCGTTACTTCTCGACCAACTGGCCTGTCTCTTTATTGATAAACTATTTGATGGAATTAGAAGAATGAAAATGAAAAAAGAAAAAACAATGAAGGTCTGATTTTAAGAAAATTATTGTACTATAGCTCCTTGTGTAATTCTAGAATTCTATATCACGCAATCTTTCAATCCTATCCTGGAGACCTCGAATCCTGTTTCTGGTAACATTTTTACTATCCTGGAGTTCCTCAATTTCATCCACTTGTGCTTGGATATTTCTGCGGGCGGCAAAGATCGCACTTGGTCGAGCTCCACCAGCTCTCAATTGATGAAAGTTCGTCCTGAGCTCAGGGAGAACAGTAAATCTTATGTTTTTGATGATGTTTTGAGTTCTTGTAATATTGGCACGCTCCACAAAAATCATATCTCTTAGCACATTCATCCTGGCGTCTCGACGTCCAGGGCTGGTCACGTCTGAAAAGCATTGTTATAATTAGATGTTGGAATAGTGCTCTAGCTTTCGTTATCACGTTTCGGCAGTAGTCCAGCCATGGAAGAGGTTTTATTAAGGCTTCAGCTCTCTTTATCCGAAAGTACTTAGAAACTTTAATCTCAAAATGCAAGCAAATAAAAGTGTTTTTGTCTGGCGTTGCAAGTAAAGGAAGGTGGGGGGGGCTGAAGGAGCTGGGCAATTCAATTCTTTCAACAAAACTCCAAATTTTACCAATTTAGTTCTTTTCAAATGGCGCTAAAAGCTGCAAAATGTGATCCAAATAGCGTTGAAATAGCTCTTTTTTTGTGAAATTACAAAATCGCCCAGCGCCTGGTTGGTTTCCAGTTTGCTCAACACGCTGCCAAATTGAGATGGTTTTTCAACAGAAACATGTTAACTTTGAGTTCAAGCCCTTTCCATTCTCTTCGAAAATACTGATTGCGTGCCTGCCGTTTAGATGCAATTCTCTGTGGTTTCTGTATTATAAGTTTACGATTGTGTCCTCACAATTTGAATTAATGTGCAGCGGTTGAAAAGCTCAACATATTTAAATGAATGCCAAAACTTGTTTATTTTTGGAATAAATTATTTCTGAAAGACCAGCAATAGCATTTGTTGGTTGGTGATTACTTCTGATTCACAGATGCATCACATCAGAACACTTTTCACTATTAAAGCCTCGGCTGGTAATGAAAGGTGCTGTGTTAATTGCCTGCAGGTGCATCGACGCGGAGATGAGCCTCGCAAACCCGTTACCCGCTTTGGCGTAATACCACAAGTATAATGAAAAATTTGATCGATGCTTGCAAACTCCTCGTTATGGGCAAGCTCATGTAAGTTATGGGTGTGCGATTGTTTCCGTGAAACCTATAGCGCAAAAGAAAGAAAACAAAAAGAATTATAACTCGCGTAAAAACTATCATTTCATGAATATTTTTGTCCAAAACTTTAGCGGCATTTTTCCAACCTATTACTAATATAAGATAAGGTGCTTCGCTGATGCGGTAAAATGACAATTTTAAATAATAACTTTCATTTTTAGATAGGGTTAATTATTTTCCTTTCAAGTTATTTGTGTTATACCTTATTTTATTTGCGCTATACTTTCTGTAATACGTGAAAATCGTGATGGTTAAGAATAAAAATATAATAAAATTAGAAGCAGCAGAAAAATTTCAAAGTTTATGACACGTCAAATTCAGAACACTTTCTTCTATAAGAACCTGTAAATTTGAGTTGAAGCGCTAACAATTTTTTAAAATTTCACGAATTTTCAGCCTTATTTGTTTTTAATTTGTTCTTAACTTTATCAGAGAATAAGTGACAAAAAGTTATTTTTACCTCGGCTAAGGTTGATTTTGTTTAGATCAGTGGTTCCTATGTGTTGGCAAAACAAAATTCTTTCCACACATCATTGCAATGTTTCCGTTAACTCATTTTATGTTAGGCCGATTCTTAATTAATAAAACAGGTGTTTTTTGCTTCCTTGTCACCATTCACCGAAGATGTCAGCAAATGTAGCCGTAATCCAAAGAAAATAGAAAAAACTGATTGATTTACGTTGCTATTCTACTTTACTTAACAGTCAAGATTTAATTGTTGTTGTTGAAGTTGTTGGTGTTGTTGTTGATGTTGTTGTTTGTTGTTGTTGTTGTTGTTGTTGAAGCGCATTTTTATCCTCCTGTCACTGTACAGCGTCCAACGCTAAATAGGGACGTTCCACGCACTTTTCATTGCAATGACTACTTCGTATTGAAGGAATCCGCACCTGCTTAGGTGTTTCCAGAGATCCAAAGTTCCAATGGATTTCTTCAAATTCTTGTCCACTGATTTTGCTGTTTGTTCCAAGCCACCAAGCAGAGATAATCATCGTAAAGCGTCTTATCCAAGTCTTAAGTCTCAAAACAATCACGCAGTTGATTGTATTTTGAAACAGCTAGTTGTTTGCGAAAAAATTTTTTCAGCTCTGACTTAAGTTAAATTAAAACAAAGCAAAGGAATCGATTTGATGCTGCAGCAGAGGAACGCGTTTCAAAATCTTTGTATTTTAGAAACTTCTTTGCTGCTTTTTTTCTCATATTAGCATCAAAGCAGCAGCAAATTTCTCAATAACGTTGATGTGCTATGTTTCCATATCAGTGGCTCAATCAGGGTAACTAAAGATGCTTTAGGCTCCCCTTATCCAAGTCACTTAGAAAGTTTGACCCGAAATCTACAAACGTTTAAACATGTTTTGGACTTGACATGTGAGTAAGGGAGACTTGAAGGGTCTGGGCAGTTGATTTCTTCAACTGGCTTTCTAATCTTAGCAATTTAATTCTTTCTTATGGCTCCAAAAAGGTACGAAATTTGATCCGGTTGGCGCTAACATGGCTACATTTTTTGTTGAAAATCACAAAAATTGCCCAGTGGGTAGGCAGCGAGGGGCTCCGCCCCCAGACCTACGGCTTTGATACGCATGAGTTGCACCAGTTTGCTTAACATGCAACCCAATTGACGCATTTTTCTTGCAAAAAACTTTACGTTTTGGTTCAACCCATCATAACAAAATCCTGGTTGCGCTTCTGGTCCATAAATTGAGATTTTATTGTTTGAGCTGATTGAAATTTTGTTGAAATTTGATATTTAAATGAGCAACATATTTATACGTGAACATTTGTTTAATTTTTACCGATCCGCCGATATAAAAGACACGGAATGACAGGTGTAGATCATGATTACTGCTAGACATTTCCACAATAACAGTATGGAAAGAGCCAAGAAAACTTTTCATTACTTACTGTAATTTCGTTGTACCAGCCCATGATGCTTTTGCATATTTTTCTAGCTTCGGTTGGTATTTTTCTTAATTTATTCTTTTTAGAATTTGTTTCTAAATTAGTGATACTGTGAAGTAAATACAAAGGCATTTAGATAATTATGGACAACAAAAAACTTTTCATCAAAAATAAATTTGGGTCGTTTTATTCTCCAATAAAATGTTCGAACAAATTAAGAACAGATGATGCTGAAAATTGGTACATATTTAAGAACAACCAACCTCATCTTAAGTTACTTGTTTTTACTAAATAAAGAGGTTACTCGCCACATTATTATTTTGTGGAACGTAATGAAATTTTGAAACGTACCTGCATCGGGATCATCTTGTGAATTGACGATTACTGCAGTAAGAAGAACACAAGCAAAGACCAATTGAAACTTCATGGTATTTTTGTTGAAAATGCCTAGCCAAATACGTCCTAATTACAAGAAAAATTTGAATTATGCTACAAATGAATGCAGCCTTTTTAAACGTAAATCTTTGAAGCAATCCGAAAACAAATTGTATGGCCTAAAATAAAGCTTTGAAAAGGTGCAAGTTTATCGGACCACTTGTCAGAATCACTTAAGAGTCTAAATCTAGTATAGCTTCAAACATTTGGTATTCAAACAAACATTGCAAGCCAAAGCTTCGGAATATTTCTCGAAACATCACATTATGATTAAGTAATATTTTAAATTATTGCAGTTTATTGGCATTCTTTCTAAATAAGTTTTTGAAAATTCAAAAACATGGCCAAAATCACTTCAGCGAAAATAAATCACTGTTTAGCTTGTAAATACGTTTAGATGTTGTAAAAGTTTTCAAACCTATTCAAATAAAATTTTAAATATAAAATAAATTCATATTTAATCAAACTTTTATTGAAATAAAATTTTGAATATAAAAATCTTTAATCCCAACATAAATAATCTTAATCAATTGTTTGATTAAGATTGATAAATGGATTAACCATAGTTACTGTATTAATAAAAACATTTCTTGAAAATAATAAAAAAAAGGTATCTGCATTTTTTTTTAATTTGAATTTTCAAATCCTAGTAAACGCTTCTAAGCTTTTATTTTTTTTTGTTAGTTTAATTTTTTGGTCTCAAAAAATGATTCTCGCAAATGAAATCCGAAAAAAAAAACGAAACACAATTAAAATTTATTATTTTGAAAATCAGCCTATAGCAAAACAAGCAAAAATATATGTATAAAAATTCGTCGAATTAAGCCCAAAACCAACTCTTTTGCGAGCATTGCTTGCATTTTGCCTTATCACTCCCTGCTATTTGCCTAAGAATTACAGGTTAACTTTTGCCATGCAAGCGCTTTTCACATGTAGCTGGCTCATGATTCGCATTTATGACAGTTTGAATTTTTCAACAATAGTTTCTTCTTTTAAATGAAAGTCTCTTTACCAAAAACAGAAAATGCAAATAGCATATTCATGCCAGGCAATTAATGAACAAAATTAAATTTTGTGGCCATCAATTTCAATTCAATTTAATTTTAATGCAACGCAATTTCTCGGAATCCAAAGTGACAGTCATTAAGCTGAGTACATCAAGTAGTCACGTAGCAAGAGCGCAACTCACAAAACTGTAATAACTAATAGGTAATTGTTAAAACTAGGTTCTCTTTTGAAAGGTATTCCGGGTCGGAGCATTTTTCTCGGGTTTCTCTCAAAAAATTTTGAAAGATCTGAAGACTAACTTCACCAAATTTTGCAATATTTCGTTACCAAGAAACGAAAATTTATATTTTTCCTTGGAAAAACTTTTTCTCCTTAGAAATTTTTTCAGCAGAGTTGCCAACTACAAATAAAATTTCAAAAAGTTACTGCATGTTTGTACCTATCAATAAGTGTTTTGGGCATTGTTGCTGCCAAAACAAAGTAAAGCTCTTTTAAGGCGGATTCACGTAGTATCCGTTTTTCGTCCGTTTTTATTTTTCCATGAAAAAGTATGCGCTTTTTCGTTCGCATTTTTATAACTCCATATCCGCTCTAAGTAGAGTGTTACACATTAAGAAAAATTTTGTTCAAAAATTTCGGGTATGAAGATGAACAACGAGAGCGATATTTCAAAATAGAGCTGCATTTGTTTACAGATTAAATTTCGGATAACTGTTGTCTAGTACTATAGTGCTCCGCAACCTTTTTTAACTTGAGGCGCACTTCAAAAACTTGGTGAATTCGGCGGCACACCGCAACAAACAATGTTAGCAGAAACACAAAGATGCAAAAAGAATATGCATTTATTTTTGTACATCATGGGTTCTTAACCTTGTTTGTCCCGTTTACCCCTTGTCAAATGGAAAAAGATGCAATTTACCCCTATCTTTTTGGTGCTCACTAACAGAAAAGGTCTTTTGGCCGAAGACCCACATTTTTCTGCGAGTTTTGAAGTGATATTAAAGTAACGCAAACTTCAAAGGCACGTAGAAGAACTGAAGTTTTGGGAGAGCAAGCAAAAATTTGGTGGGGCAATGGCTTTTCAATAATCCCCAGATAAAAAGGTCTTCAAGGAATGAAGAGCTGATTTTGCCCCCAAATTTCAGTGAAGACCAAAAAAAAAAACAAGAAAAGATCTTCACGGAGTTAAAAGCTGATTTCACACGCAAGTGACGGACTTAGGTATTTTGTTGCGGCAAGGTGACGTTTAAGAGAAATTATTTGGGGTGCAAAGTAAATTTTTGGGAGAGGGGGCAAAGTAACGTATTTAAGTACTGCACTTGCATGTTTTGCATGAAATTTTGTCAAAAATGTCGTTCAACTGAAATTATTTGGGAGGGCAAAGTAAAATTTTGGGGGGGTAGTTGCCCCCTACTCCCCCCTGGCTACGTGCATGACTCTTCAGTTTGTTTGCATTTGGTTACACGTAATCTGTTTTAGTCTCAATAAAATAAAGGGGCTTGTTACCTCACAAAAAGTCGGTGGACAAACGTTCAGACTTGCAAAAAGACAAAAAGCATTTTGCGTTAGTTAGCTAGAAAAATTACAAATACTCAGCGGCACTCCTGATATGGTCTCGCGATACACTGGAGTGTCGCGGCATACCGGTTGCGAAGCACTACTCTGGTATGTGACAGTCTGGTCAGAGTAGAAATGGACTTCTGCAAACAAAAAACGCACACTTTTTCGTGGAGGTAAAAAACATGCAAAACGGACAAAAGCGGAAGAAAAACGGACATTGTGTAAATCCATCCTTATGACAATATCGTGCGCGTATTTAAGGTAAACCAAGAATTTGCCACGTGTAGGGCTAAGTCAAGGAGCTTGGGGGGCGTGCTTTTATCGCTTTGAGATTTGAGAATTTTTCACAAAACATGGCCTAATTTTAGGCTTATTTTTGGTTTAAACTAGAGCTCGGAAAATGCATCGCAGGATGGCGTTGTAAAACGATTTTAAAATTCGCTGCGTAGAAGAGCTACAAAAGTATTGCTTTACGAAAAAACATTTGAACTTGATCATCGATATATCAAATTATCGTGCCGCATCTGAATTTGTAAAACAACAGCTGAAAATTAACTAAAAATTTGCAGCAATTTAGAATCATTAAAATTTTTATTCAATGATTGTCAACCTTAAACTATAGGTTTTCGTGTTTCGACCAGTAACTTAGGCCATCTTCACGGCTAGCATTTAGAAGCATAAGTTATTCATCTATACAATTTATTATTGTAATACACAGTGCAAATGAGCTATCGCGACACGTTTCGACCTTGCTCAAAGGTCTCATCTGGCGAAATGACCAACACATATTTAAACATGCAATGATATAAAATTGCAACTAAAAAAATGTTCCAAATTTGGTAATTGCAGTTTTGTATCATTGCATGTTGAAAATTTAATGATTCTAAATTGCTGCTAATTTTTGTTTCCAAATTTTTTAGTTACAGTTTTATATCATTGCATGCTTAAATATGTGTTGTTCTTTTCGCCTGATGAGACCTTTGAGCAAGGTCGAAACGCGTCGTGATAGCTCATTTCCACTGTATATTACAATCATAAATTGTATAGATGAATTACTTATGCTTCTAAATGCCAGCCGTGAAGATGGCCTTAGTTACTGGTCGAAACACGAAAACCTATAGTTTTAGGTTGACAATCATTGAATAAAAATTTTAATAACCGCTGAAAACTTGTGTGCTATCTACTGTAGATCAAAAAAGTGTATTTTGTGCTGTCGAAACGATTAAAATCCCTTAAACTTTTGAAATTACAGTAGTTTTGATTGCTTGTTATAAAAAAGTTGTTTGCAATTTTTAAAGGATAGTGCATTGTACCGTTTTCTTGATTTTCTTTTTAATGCTTTTTTTAGGACCTTTGGATTGCCGCCAGTATCGCAGTTTGCATTAAATTGTATTTGCTGCAACCTCACACGGTATAATTTGCTGAAACTCTTGGTCGTTACCGTTAAAGTGCTCGTTACCGACAAATTCTACTTGAGTAGGCACCTTAAGTAGAGCTACTTTCGTTACTCTACACGTCTGGTGGTCACGCATGTCTAGCTACATGCAGTGCCGTCGCCACAGCAAACAAAGTGAGGGGGCACTAGCCAAAAGTGGTGGGGCACTAAAATTTGCATTTAAAAACTGATCTTCAAATCTTGTACGGCTACAATTATGCGCAATTTAAAATAAGGCCGGCAGCGTTCTTAGCTCGTTTCGTCTGCGGCCCACAATCGCTTGAAAAATCTCTCTACAACAGTGAATGCTAACAGACGTACAATCCCAATTTTGCTACGAGAATGAATCAAAAGTGATATTTTTTGCACAAAAACTACCTGATTTTTTGCAAAAGCCCCAGCGCTGAACAAACTTTTGCAACTTGAGCGCGTCATAAACGGGGTTATAGCAACTAAATATTTAACAGCCGCATAGCGATTTTTCCCATTTTGCAACAAAAAAATAGCAATTTTAACGCCATTTTAATCACGTTTCGGACTTTTTGAAGCCATATAAATAACTAAATTGCGAAAATTCAGAAGTCACTTTAAAGAATTAAATTGCTTAGCACCTTCAGCCCCCTTTTACTTTGGATCAAATCTAAAATACGTTTAACGCTCGTATTTTGAGGTTAACTTTTCTAAGTGACTTGACTAAAGGGTTTAAACCCCTTCACCCTGGTTGCGCAACTGACTGCGACCTCAAAATCTAGAGAGTGCTCTAAAAATCAACACAGTTGATGGTCTTTGAAAAAAAAGTTTTCTCGTATTGTTTCATGTCATATTTACTAACGACGTACCGGTAACGATTCTGCAGGCTTACATGTCTCTTCCGCGACACATCTGTAAAGACGTGTTAATAAGTCGGAATACTGCGTCAGATTAATGTACAGCAGTTGGTTGCCAGCAATTGCCAAGAATCGAGAAAACTTCAAAGGAGAATTATGTTTGAACGTAATTATTCTTCCTTTTTCCATCATTTTCTGTTGTCTTGTCGTTGCGTGATGTTCCAAAAACAGTATTTTGTGTAAACCAAAATGGGGGGGCACAAGCAGACGTTAGGGGGGTACGCCCCCCCCCCCCCCGTAGCGACGGCACTGGCTACATGCGTCAAAGACTTGATTCCACCTGATGAGGAGTTTACTTGCAAATTTGACAGCTGCCATGGGTAATGATGCAATAAAGTGAATAAACATGACAAGAAATGAAATAAACTTGGCTATGTTTATGTTGGAATATGGATATCTTCATTTTTTTTTAGAGTTAGAAACTGCAGGCTACAATAAAATGTTTAATTCCTGTAACTGGTCAAGCGTAGTCAGGCTTGTTTCTCAAGTTTCGGCCAAACTCGAAGCTGAATGTTCGACAAATTGTCGCGAAAAGATTTGAAATATTCCCTCAACAACGTAACGAACAATCATAAATTAATCAAGTCTTACTGTAATCGATATTTGTTAACGCACCTTTTTATACTTTTTGCTGTTTTAGATTTTTCTTTTTACTGATGATGGACGTAGCTGAGTCCGAAGCGTTTAAAAACTTCACTTTTTTTTAATTAAAATAAATAAAACTGTCGTGCAATCATTAACAAAAACGTAATTCTCCCTGCTGATTTTTTTGTTTTATCTCCAAGAAAACCCCCCAAAACCCAATGCGTATACGTAGATAGTATTTCACAAGGTATATTAAACCAAGTCAATTTCCACAGAGGAAGGGTGAAAACGTTCACTTTAAGTAACTCGCTAAACCTGAGATCAATGAAGCATCAAATATAAAATGCGATTTAATCAATGTTCATCAAAATTTGTTTGAAAAATTGGTTAGGATTAATAATATTACATCATAGCGAAGTTACAGCCAATTTGTTCGCAAAAATGCTATTTTTTAATGGAGTCGTGAACGGTCAAGTTTTAAACGGTATTATAGCCTTCTATTTTATATATATATTTAGAGCCTTCTATATATGTATGTATTTTTTTTTCAATTTGAATCCTAAAATGTTATTACTTTTTTGGTAAGTGAATTACGTATAAAGACATCTAGTGAAGCCAAAACATTAAAACATACTCGGCAGCACTTCGCTCATTATTTCAGTCCGCTTTCAAGTAAGTGAACTAATTATTTTAAGCTTTTATTGTGAGGTATACAGAGCTCAAGCATAAAGCTACAGAATCAAAGTCGGCAGCGTGTCGAAAGGGTAAAGGCGTCGTTTTTACGACGACCATGATCACTTTATCTTGACCAAAATCGCATTATCATGGGTTCAACCCGCACCCTGGTCACGTTGTTGCATTCTTGGATAAGGCGCTTTCCGATGATTATCTTTGCTTAATGGTTTCGAAAACGCAGTAAATTTACGCGGAAAAAAAGTCAAACGTCAATCGGAAAACTTGGAAAATGATCTATTTCTAAGGAGGTGCGGATTCGTCTAAAGGATAGCGCCATGGTCGCTTTCTCGTAATCAGAGGACAAAAATGTAACAACCAATCAATAAAAAGAAACCAGCGCTTTGCAGCTACAAAACCTTAAGACAAAACAGCTACAAAAATCTTATCACGAAAATTTTAGCCCTTTCTCAGAATAAAATAGGTAATTAAAAGCAGAGGACGCTGAAGCCTGAAGAGGTTACAGCAGAAATACAGTATATCAAAGGACTTCCAAATCGTAGCAATTAGTTTGTCGCTGTCACGTAGCTGTTTCATTTAAGTGACGCCAAAATTTAAAATTTTCGTTTGTTAAAATTTAAAGTTTTTGTTTGTTCCAAAAGTTAAAATTGTTTTGTTTGAAAAATATCTCAACCGGGTGGCGAACAGAGCAAAGTGGTGCAACTCAAGTATCACAGACTGGGAGCAAAGTTTTGTCCTTTCCCTCTTCTGCCATCATTTGAGGAGTAAAATTATTTAAAAAATGTTATTGAAAACAGGTACGTAGATTGGAAACCTAAAGTTCTATTTTGTTGAATAAATTATGATGCCATACGATGCTTACGTTTTCTGGCAAAGTGCAATATTGGTTTCGCTTTAAAAGAGATTAATTACTGAGAATTTCATTTTTGCAGCCGTACGAAGGCCAAAGAGAATTATTGAAAACTTCAAAGAGTCAATAAAATATAGCCAATAATGACAAATTCTTGAACACTATTGAGCAAACTCGTAAACAGCACAAAGCCAGTTTCAACGCAGTTAAAAAAATTCCGCAATTTGTAGAATATTGCTCATCAGTGAAAAAGAAGGCTGCCAATTGTGTTCGATTTCATTTCAACACGTTTCAAACTGTTAATTAAGAACGATCGATTTAGTGAAAAATGCTACAGCTGAGTTATGCGCCCGATGTGCGCCACTCTATGCATCGGTGCGTTCCGGCGTTAACCAATCACAACAAAACAAACAAACAAACAAAAGCCACCCTTAACAGTGGCGTATCGAGGGCATCGATGGCGGAAACATTTTTAAAGTCAGGAGAGGGCAAAAGCCGTTGCCAGTTTTCCATCGCTTACAACGCGTATGATGTAGCTATATCGGAGTTGTAAACGGGCCAACTAGTATAGGCCCAAACTCGAAAACGTAAGCCCAAGCCCAGTCTGAACCCGAAAGGAGATTTGAAGCCAAGGTTAGGCCCGAAAAAGTCCAAAAGTCAAACAAAGGCTGAAGGCAAAGTCAATGAGGGCATCCGAAATTAGACCAATCGTATAAGATTAATTTGGTGTTAACTCCATTCTTCTTGACCCAATCGTTCCAGGTTATTCTACTGCACTTCAAACATGACGTAAGGGTTTCTCTGAATTTAATTTTTATGAAAAACCCTGACGTTGATAACTTTGGCAACACCATTCTACTGTAGTGCAATTTCAGTAAAAATCAACCTGTCAAATTGTGCAAAATTGTTTGCAAATTGGTTGGAAACGTTTATTCTGGAGTCACAGCAATATGAGGAAACAAGGCAGGCCTACTCAGATATGTATCGTTTTATTATATCCGGTACGAGCTGACAGCCTAGCAATATAAATAGCTTTCTGCTAGGTTAAATTAAGTATTTGAACTGAAACGTTTTAAAAGCTTAATTTTTACTGTGATTGCTAGTCTAGTAAAGCCAGCAAGTAGGAACTCTTTTCTCCCACGTGAATCTGTTCTGCTGACAAAATCTAATTGAATCGCGGTGTCGCCAATGTTGTCAACGTCAGAGTTGCCAATAAAAATTAAATTCAGAGAGACCCTCGAATCGTGTTTGAGGTAGAATATCTCTGGAAGGGCTGGGTCATGAAAAATGGAGTCAGCGACGTTCTTCTAATCTAATACGATTGGCCAAACTTTAGATACTCCCATTGATTGTGCCTTCAGTCGTCGTTTAACTTTCGGGCCTAATCTTTTTTGAAGCAAAACCAATAAAATGAACTTTGCCGAAAAATGCAAGCAGCGTATGGCGTCATAATTGATCAAACAAAATAAAACTTCTATTTTTCAATCTAATTCTATTTATTACATTTTCAACACAACCTTACTCCGCAAATGATGGCAGAAATGCAGATTTTATTAGAACTTAATTGCCGGTCACTTCGACTCAAATATCGTTCCATTAGCCCCCTCCTCCCCCCCCCCCCCCCCCCCCCTTGCGCAAATTATCATTCTCTATTCAATATAGACGGAACGGATTACTCCTTGAGAGTTGTGTTGAAGTGTAAGATTTTATGCTTTACCAGCTTGTAAATAAAAGAACTGAAATTTTACATTAGCAACCTTCCATATAGCTATTGCCCATTTATGCAATCAATTTAATTACGGCTTTGCACTGCTAATTTATATGCCACATTTCAAACGCATTATTTTTATCAAAACAGGCCTAAAATTAAGTTATTTTTGCAAAAAATACAAACTTTTCGAGCGCTGATGGCGTTGCTTTTCAACCTCCAGCCTTCTGCAGATGAATGCTTTCCCCCAGACCCCCGAAACCGCCCCCCGTTGTAGATTTCTGGCAGCACACCTAAGCAGAGATGGGCACTTGCGGCGCAACTATTTCACTTGCGATAGCACTTGCGCCGCAATTATTCTTAAACGGTTGCAATGACGCTTGCGCCGCAAGTATTTTAGCAATTTTGAGCGCAATCGCTCAAGCGCAAGTCAAATACGACTATAAATGATTGTTTTCAATCAAATGTGATTAAAGTTAACAAACAAACATTGACGAAGTACATAGGCGTAACCAGGATTTTTGTATGGGGGGAGGGGAGGCCAAACTGCAAATCACACATAAGAACGTCATCAAAATTTTTCGAAAAGAAGGACTTTTTAAGGGACAAAGATACCGCAGAATGGAGGATCAGCAGCCGGAACCTGGATTGGCATGTAACCTGTGTTTTGCTAAAGAAAAACGATTTGAACCTAAAGTTTAAAAGATTTCCAAAGTTGTCTATGTTGGGAGACGAGGTGAGCAAACTAGTTTACCTCAAACGTATCACAGACTGGGGTCTGGGGGCAGCCGCTGGGTGATTTTTTGGAATTTTTTTTTTTGGAAAAAAATAGCTATTTTAAAGCCATTTAGATCATTACATTTCGCACGTTTTTAGAGCCATTTTAAAATGACTAAATTTTTAAGAATTGAAAGCCAATTGAAGCAATCAAATCCGTGAGACTTCCTTTACTTACAGATCAAGTTCAAAACACGTTTAAAATTTTGAATGTGGGGGTTAAATTTTGTAAGTGGCTTGGCCCAGGTTGAAGAAGTAAAGTACATTGCCTCTTGCAATATTTTTAGCAGTAGGCTAATTAATCAATCGAATATTTGCCTTGGAAATTTTTGTTTTGTCATAAATACGGGTTATACATTTAAATTGGATGGCAAAAGTTTGATTTGAGGGGGCCCAAGCCACCTACCTGATCGTTAATATTTGTCTGTTGTACACGTATACTGTTGTACGCAAAAATGCTTAAAGAAACTGAAACTGAGAAAACATAGCGCTTTGTTGCTATTATTTTTATCATTGGTGGCATTTCAATTGGGGAGACGGTTAAGCCCCCTCCTCCTGGCTACGCCTATGACGAGGTAGGGTCATGAAAGCTTCTTCATGGGAAATTCCAATCTTCTACTGCTTGCAATACTTCTACTGGATTTACAGCAGAAGTTATCTTTCGCTAAAACGTCTCTCTGTAAAATATTTTTTGCCGATTTTTCAAAAAAAATTTCCGATTGAGTAAGTTAAAAAATGGTTTTAAAATCAAATTTTAAACAGAAAAATTGTTTTTGTAATCTTTTTTTTAGAAATACGCAAGCCGTTTTTAAACAATCTTAAACTTGCTGTGGGCATTAACAGCGTTACTAGTGACAGTTCTTTTTTACCGTAATTTGAAAACAAAAAACAACAAAAACTATTGTTTACATAGTCCGGGAAAACTTGAAAGATATTGTAAACCGGAGTGACAGCATTGATAAAGCTCTTATAAGTAATACTTAGATGTTTCAATTTCTTTAAACAAAATCAGGATGAGTTTTTAGCGTGCTCCATATGTCAGAGAGCAGTACTTAAACTGTAAGGAACCCCCATTAGAGTTATCGTCCTCCCATCGAGATTTCAGCGTTGGATCATCAGACGAAAAAGTAAATGTTAGCACGAATGAATCCCACCAGTTCCGGCCGAGTAGAGTGCCAAATTGCGGAAAAGACCTTTTTTCTTTTTTTTTTTCTCTTTTTATTTGATCTTTACTCGATTCGGGAAACAAGTACGACTTGAATCATAATTTCATTCGAATTCGGAATGCGTTTGGTCAAGGCTCCAAAAGCATCCCTCCATGCAAAATTTTACAGTTTAAGTACTGTAAGAGAGTGATGGTAATTGCTCCAGAAGCACAAAATATGTATCGAAGCTTGCAAAGGATTTCCTTGAAGAGCCATTAGAAAAAAACAGTGATTCCGAAGTCGTTCGCTTACCACCACATGCAGATTTTATTAGTGGAATTTTTTAACACCGCGGTTTCTTGAATGCGAGAGTTGAGAGTGTTTCTTCGTTAGGTATAAAGACGTTCTTCATCCAAAGAGGTTAAGCAATGCGCTTTTTCAAATGCTTGTATTTTTTAAAGAAAATCAATATTTTTTTTCCAATTTGGTAGCGTGCATACTTTGTTTTGAATATTGGTTTCGTACCGTAACCTATAGTGAGGCTTAAGCAGTGAGTCAATTAGAAGTGAACATTTCAAAACGTCACACTTGCGCTTGCGGCGCAATTATTTTTTTGGGCTTGCGGAAACGCTTGCGGCGCAAGATTTTCAGAGTAGTTGCGCGTGCGCTAGCGGCGCAACTGTTGTGACTTGCTCTGCCCACTTCTGCACTTACGTCTAATTATGTTTTTGTCCTGCTAATTTTATGCCTGGTTTTGAAAGCATTAATTTTTATCAAAATAAGCTTAACATTAAGCTATTTTTGCAAAAAAATGCAAATATTTAGAGCGCTGGGGGCTCCGCTACAGACCCCCCAAACAGCCCCTCCTCTATTGCAGATTCTGGTTACTCACCTGATACTAGATGTGTGCAGCTCATACTTCCAAGTTTTAGAATATTGCAATGAGAAGTTATTGAGTTAGCCAAATATCAACCGCCATCTACCGTAATGAAGTTGTACCGCTATCTTTAAAATAAAACCTTTTGCAGCATACTATACATTATGAAGGGTGACACCACAAAATTCCGCCCGGGGGTCACCACTCTTAGTAACGCCACTGCCTGTTACTTTCTTTTGGGTCACAATCCTCGCTTGGGGGGCATAATTCTTGCTGGGGGAGGGCACAAGCAGTGAATTGGGGGAGGGGGCGCAGACCCGAAATGCTCCCCCGTGGCGCCGGGCCTGCTTCACACTGTCCATTTTAATGCAAATCATCAAGCAAAGAAGCTGTAATAAATATGAATTTTTATAGTCTTTGGTTTGACTCGACCCATATAGGCGTAGCCAGAGACTTGAAACGTAACCAATGATAAAAATGATGACCACCTTCATGCCTCCATGATGCAATGACATACTCTAATTAGAGAACATCTATTGCGCTTGTACCAACTTACGATAACAATCCACCTCACCAGTTTTTACGCGACAAAATACTGCATACTTTGAAAAACATTAGGTAAAAATACTTAAGAGACTTGAACGATAGCAAATTTAAGGATGAGCCATTGTATCATGTCCCCTCCTTTTTCGGCCGTGGCACAATACAAAAAAAAACACTCAAAAACCATCAAAAGCAGTGTGATTGGGTCAAAGTTTGTACAATTTTTGCCTAGCAAAACAAAATTGTGGCTGACTCGAAATCGTTTAACTCAAGATTACACACTTAAAATAACAGCAAAAACAAGCTATATTTTGTGCCCAATAACGTTTAGGGGTTGTGAATGTGAAATGTCTATTCCAATTAATTTGCCTATGTCATTATATAAACCTAAAAACTTTGCAACAGACTATTTACATAGCATGAAGCCCATTTGGCTTTTTTTATGCGTTTTTTTTATTTTTTTATTTGCGCTACTAAGCAACTCGTCTTTTAAATAAAAATTGAACAAAATAAATAATCTCAGTATTGAGGTATTTTGTTAAAACATCTTTAAAAAATTTTAAGCTTTTGTAGTGGCTCAGTTTCCCATAGCTCTGCTCCCAGCTTCTGATTCATCTTTACTGCATATCCTTTTTTGAAACTCCCACCCATCCACCATGACTAGACGTACAGATACTCCTAAATTTGATGGTTATTTTTATGACAAAACAAAACTTTCCTACGCGAATCTTCGGGTAAATGATTTATTAGTTATAGCTAAAAACCTAGCAATAGGCACTAAATCGTGCTTTGCCCACCTGGGCCAAGTCACTCACAACCTTTAACCCCAAAACACGAGAATTCAAACATGTTTTGAACTTGACCTATAAGGAAAGGGGGGCTGAACAATTTAATTTTTTTAATTGACTTTTAAAGATTAGAAATTCAGTTTTTCAAATGGCTCTAAAAACGTGCATAATGTGATCGAAACGGCATTAAAATAGCTATTTTTCCAAAAAGTTGTCCAGCAAATGAGGGTTTCACCCCCAAACCCCCATTGCTTCCGGAAGCTGGTGATGTGCCCCAACTCCCATTTGTGATACGTTTAAGTTGCGCTAATTTGCTCACGCCTCCCACTTTGGGCATTTTTGGAAAACAAACATTTTAACTTTTGGTCAAGTCCCCACTCATTTAGCAAACTTCTAATTACGCGCCAACCCAAGCCCCGTTTTCTGATCTTCCATTCTAAAAGCATTTTTGTCTTATGAAAAATCCCTTCTTTTGAGCTTTCTAATTACATTATTTTGACCGGGAATCAAACACGAGTCTACCGTTTCTGTGGCAGAGTTCTATCCACTTGACCACTGATGGTGCTACTTCTTTGCACTGCTGCTAAGCCCTCTAATTTCACTTTGCTACTTACGGTTTCATCGTAAAACTAATGAGTTCTGACCATATACGTAACCAGGGTTTTTGATTGGAGGGGGCAAACAAAAAATCACTTGCAATGACGTCATCAGAAATTTTAAAAAGAGGATTTTTTTGGAACAAAGATATCGTAAAGTGGAAGATCAGAAGCGTGGCCTGGTTTGGCTCGTAACCAGGATTTTGCTCAAAAGAGAGAGCTTAAACCAAGAGCTAAAAAGTGCAAATGTTTATTTTTGGAGACGCGTAGAGAAAATTAGTGTAACTCAAACGTCAGACGTGGAGTCCTCGAGGACGTTCTTGGCCTCGCGACACATTTTGAAGTCCTTGGCCTTGGCTTCGAAGCCTCAAGTCCTCAAAAATTGCCCTGTCCTCTGCTCAAGGACAGACTACTTTTTGAGTTGTTGAAAGTTTGTGGAGCACCTGAAAAATTTTTGGAAAACGTTTTTTACTGGAGACCGCCTGAAAAATTTTTGTGAAGACTTTTTTTTCGAGACCACTGGCATTGGTGCCCATGATCCTTGGCCATGGCCTCGAGCATTCCTGTCCTTGGCCTCGAGAGTGTCTGTCCTCGAAAGGGCTGTGCTTGGCGTTGGCCTCGGATTTTTTGTGTTCTTGGCCTTGGCCTTGGTCTCGAGCCTTGTGTCTTTGACTCCACCTCTGTCAAACGTATCACAAACGGGGGTCTGGGAGCGAAACCCCTGCCGCTGGGCGACTTTTTGTAATTTTTTTTTTTGGAAAAAAAAACTATTTTAATGCCATTGCATAACATTTTGCACGTGTTCAAAGCCATTTGTAAAAACTTGATTTTGAACATTTGAAAGCAAATTGAAAAAATTAAATTGTTCAATCCTCTTTTTTCTTGCGATTTAAGTCCAAATCACGTTTAAAATCTTACATTTGGGATTAAATTTTGTAAGTGATTTGGCCCAAGCAGGGTAAAGTAAGGTGCATTGCCTCGTGCAATATTTTAGCAGTAAATAATAATCCACTCGAAGATTTTCCTTGGATATTTTTGTTTTATTATGAAAATAATTAGTTATAAGAAATCATATTCGGTCAAGGGGCCCAGGCCTCTTCAATTCAAATTCAATAATTTGTTCAATGAGCATTTTCGCCAGCTAATTTATTTTTTCAAAAGTATTTTGTCGCTTAAAAGCTGGCGAGGTGAAGGTGAATTGTTATTGAAAAATGTATAATAGATGGTTACACTTATTAACCATGTTATTGCCCGGACCGGATTTACATTTCGCAGGACCCCTGGCACTTTGGAGATTTCGCAACGTCTTCCAGCCAAATATAGGTGAAGACCAAAAAAGTCACCATCTGAGCGCGAGGCCCCTGGCACTCGGCCATATGGTAAATCCGGTCCTGCTTATTGCATTACATTCATAAAAAGGTCTGGTGATGGCCTGAGATAGCAACTTTTAGGATAAAAGCCCTTAATTTCACTCGGGATATATATTTAATTTGGTTGGCAAAAACTGAATTGAGGGATCCCGGGTCCCCTGGATCAATCAAATCAAATCTTTCATTATACTTGCTGTATGTCGCCGAAGCGTGTAAAGAGTTGGCCGGGCCCATCTCCATTACGCCCGGACAACACAGCTTCTTTCGAAGAAATGTCACAGCGGTGGCGAGGTTGGCAACACTCTGTCTGATTTGACCGGCGGCGGGAGATTTTAACTTCAGACCTCCGGCTCCAGAGGCCAACGCGTCACCGCTCGACCAAATGGTCGTCCCCCCTGGATCAATATTGTTGTTAATTTCTGTTCTACGCGTGTACTGCTGTACGCGAGGATGCTAAAAGAAACTCAAGAAAGAATAGGATTTTTTGTCGCATTTTTGTTATTGATATAGCAATTCAATGGGAGGACTAGGGCTCTCTGCCCTTTTCCCTTGGCTACGCTTATGGTTCTGGCAAATATTACTGGAAAACGCGAATATTCAATTGCCAAATGCCTTTTTTTGGTGTTGCTGTTAAACTTACTGCAAATACGTTAAATGACGTTAATGCTTGTTGATCAAAGATTTTTCCTGGATTCTGCACCACTCAGATCGGTCAAATTACGCAGTTGACGCCATAACTTACAACCAGCGGGTTTCCAAAGTCCAGCTTGAGAACCACAATGACATCTTATCCGGTCGCATTCGCATCTATTCAGATTAGCCGGTAAACGTGCCGAGGACCTGCTTTTCATCTTTTACTTTTGATTTCAGTTTCTTTGTTGACCCAAAATGCCCCGGAAAAAGTCCGATGCGAAAACTTTCGTTTTGGTCTGTCTTTTTTCTTGTGGTTTGATTTCCACATTAGCTAGTGATCTTGGCCTGACATTTTAGCACGCAATAAAATTTTAAGCTATCAATAAATTTTGCCTGCCAGCATCATGGTGAAACCTAATTTTACACTACTTCAAAAAAGTTTGGGCATCCCCACACGGCCAAATCTATTAGAGTATGTCACCGTTATTGATGAGATAGATATTAGTCAATTTTTGCATCCGCATTTTAAAGTAAAATGCAATGACCATGTATATGGTTCCACCAAACACATTCAAATAAATTAAACTTTTATCCATATAGTGCATCACTAAATTTAACTCAACATCCGACACTCAAAGTTAAATACTATTATTTATGATTGTTTATTGCACGTAAATATGATAAACAGCATCATTATTGACAATCAAAATGCCACATCGTAAAAAACGTTTTAACGTAATCTAGAAGGAGTCACACGTATGGTGTCACGTAGCACAAATGTAGCGATTTTTGGCCGTTTGCAATATACCAAAGCCAAGGGCGTTTTTGGGGGGGGCCATTGGGCCATGGTCCTCCCTTTTGGGTCGCCAGGGTAGTATAATTAGCATAAAAAAGTATGCAAAATTGTGGCATGCCCCCCCTTTTTTACTTGGGCAGAAGGTTTGAGCCCAGAAACAGTAGGCGAAGACTTTTTTTTGACCAAAAACCGGACAAAATTTGAGTGAAGACCTTTTTTTTGGTCTTATCCTAATTTTGGGCAGAAAAACGGACTTAGTTTTGGGCTGAAAAATTTTCAATCTGGTCTTCATTAATCTCAAATTTTCTGCCCCCCCCCCCCCCCCCCCTTTCAAAAATCCTGCGTACGATACTAACTAAAGTTTACTCAAACAAACTATCCTTCTTTTTACCATACTAGTTAAGAAATATTTTGTAAATTATGAACCAAACTTGTTGCATATCACAAAATCATTTGTGTTTAAAAAAAAACATAGCATGTGTCAAATGGTCTGGGTCAGATCTGGCATAAGCGACGCAAATATTGAAATTTTTTAATCACTATGAAGCACATCTGGGCCAGATCTGGCAAGAATGGATAAAAATTTGTCTGTGGTGAAAGATCTGGGAAAGAACTGGGCCAGATCTGGAACAAGCAGTTTCAGTGCATGCCATGGCATGCCCGATGAAATCTTGGTCTGGGCCAGATGAACTTGCTATTTGGGTTCTTTGTTGCTGCAGTTTCGATCCATTTGTTTTGCTTCAGGACATGAAATTTCATTTATTTTAGTCAAAAGTTTCATTTATTAAATATTTGCTTTAATACAGTAATCTTGAAAAAGTCTCAAGAAATATCCTTTATTCAATCCAAGTTTTGTTTGACCAATAATGTCAATTTTTTTGTTATATTTTAAGTCAAAACCCGGTTTTAATAATTATCTTATGAGTAATTCAGTTTTGTAAATTATGCACTTGCGACGTGACTACTTGATGCACTCAGCTAAATGACTGTCATTTTGAGTTGCGACAAATCGTGTTACATTGAACTTAAATTGAACTTCGATAAATCTACTTTTGCTGATCAATTGCCAGGCATACATTTGCTGATTAATTGCCTGGCATACATGTGCTATTTGCATTTCCTGCTTTTATGCAAAAAGGTTTTGATTTAAAACAAGAAACTCTATCCGAAAAAATTAAACTGCCAGAAAATTTAAATCATGCGTTAGTTACATGTGAAATGCGGTTGCACGGCGAGAGTTACCCTTCAATTCTTAAGCAAATAGCAGGGAGTAGTAACGCAATTTGCAACCTGTGCTGTCAAGAAATTTCATTTGAGACTTGATTCGACGAATTTTTTTATATATTTTTTGCTTGTTGTGATCAGGCGCGTAGACAGGAATTCGCAAAAGGGGGGGGGGGGCTTTTTTTGGAACCTGGAAACAACAGTAGACGAACTTGAGCCAAATTTTCATCAGTCTTGATTCAGATTGAGGCGGTTTTTCTATCAAAATCAGGTGATCTCCAAAGAAAAAAAGATCTTCACCACAATTGAAACGGTTTTACTGCCAAAATTTTGTGATCTCCAAGACGAAAACAAAAAAAAAAAAAGATCTTCACCCAAATTTAGTCAGTTTTCCTGACCAACTTTAGGTGAGGCCAGAAAAAAACTCCACTTTTCTGGTCCAATTAACAGCAAGTCCTTCACAAGTTCTGATCGCCAATCCCATTGGGGGGGCTATTTTCATTTTTGGAGCAAAAATCGGCCTCAAAAGCACTAAAAACGTGGTATTTAGTTAGTGCTACGTACGTTTTTTTCGAAATTTCATTTGCGAAAATCATCTCTTGATACAATAAGACTATAGCAACAAAACAAATGAAACCTTGGAAGCGTTCAAAAAGATTTTGAAAATTTAAATTAAAAAAAGAAATGCAGAAACTCTTTTTTGCTTTTTCAAAGAAATGTTTTTATTAATAGGTATGGTTAATCCATCCATTATCATTCTTAATCAAATGAAATGGTAATTTATTAAATAAGATTATTTGTATTTGGATTATGTTTTATGTTCAAAATTTAATATCACTAAAAGTTTGGTAAAATATAAATTCATTTTATATTTAAAATTTTATTTGAATAGGTTTGAAAACTGCTACAACTTATAACTTGAATATGACATCGCAAGCTATATTCGGGGACTTCGCGAAAGTACCTAACTTTACTAAACTAAAGAACTTCAAAATTGCGTTAAGCGTGTTTATGGTTGTGGATAGTCAGATCTGAAATACATTGCTTTCGAATTTCATAATGCTCTATTAACTTGATGGGCCCACATGACAGAAAATGTTAGCGAGCTCGCAAAGGCCATTCTCGCTGGCTGAAACGGGCGCTAACGAACAAAAAACTTCGTAAACAAACTGCCATTTCCAAACCGTCTCGCCCAACATGCGTTAAAACTGCTCGCTCTAATTTCTTTGCGAGATGTTCGTAATCTGTGTTAGTACGAAATAGATACCTTATTGTGATGTCACATGCATTTCTACTTCAAATTAGTGCGTTCAAGCGTGTTGTATGTACCGCAATGTTATGGAAAAAATAGGCTACTTGGAGCCATGCGTTATTATTCTAAGCTTGCAAATTCCTCGACTGATAACAATTAGTTAATGAACGACAGAATTTAATTATAAGTTTGGATCAATGCTAAAAAAGAACAACTTTTTCTATACTACAATTTTTTAAATGGCGTATAGCGCCCTTAAGGTTGCTGCTGGATAAACTTATATGTTAACAGTAACTTTAGATTTCAAAATTTTTCAAAAGTGAACAAGTCGAAGTACTCTCTTCGTTTTTAGAACCGGTAAATCTTGAGTTGAGACTGGGCGTTTTCAAGTTGTTGCCGATTTTCGGCCTCATTTGTTTTTGATTTTTAAAAATTTTGAGAGCATCGATGTCAATTTTAGCGGCCATGTTTGTAACTCGGTTTAATTCCATTTGTTCTGTCTGGTTAAGTGAAGGCTTTTTTCCTGCTTCTGCAGCATCCTAAAATTGCAAAAGAGAAAAAGAAAGCTTTTTTCAAGTTGAACATCTGCAAAAAAAATTTCTCAATTGCTTGCGCAGAGCAACAACCTGAACAGCGCTCTATAATCTTGGAATAGTTGCAAATTTGCTCGCAAAGACAAGGAAGTCTCTAAAATTTTATCGATTTGAATCAGTACAAAATTTAGTTTCTTTCATTGATTTGAATTTTTTTTTTCGTTTTTTTTTATTTATTTTGCTGCCGAGGCTGGCGTTGTTTTTTGTTCATAAATTTTGAGAAAATAATGAGCGTGGTGTTCTTAGAAAATTGTTCTTATAAAAAGAGTGTATTGCTATTTTGGTCAACTGGCGCTACTCAATACTTTATCTTTATCAGTCGAAACAGCAAATGGTTCCCACTGCAATTTGATTTCTTCTTGGCAGTCTAATTGCAAACATGGCGACGATTTTACAGTAATTATTTTTCAGTAAAAATTTGCCTTACTAGAAGATTTTAACATTTCGTCTCTAAATTTCTGAACCGAAAAGATTTCTCGCACGCGTACAGAGTGCTTCAAAATCTTTGCTAAGTTGGCGAGAAAAGTGTGACGTTTTTATATTCAAGTTATATTTCGCAAGCAATCCAAGCAACTTAGCGAGCGAAAATGAATTTACCCAGCTGTCAGAGCTTCAGATGCACGTGCAAAAATAACCTCTTGCCTTTAGTGAGTATTTCGTTTGGTTGCGCCTCTTAAAAAATTCTCGTTATCAATGCGAACGAGGAAATTTCTGTCATGTCGGCCCAGGTTTGTGGTTAACGGCTTGCAAAATTAAACTGTCTAGAAAAGATATCGATAAACTGTCAATCAAAATTTTACAAGTCTTCTTAGTTCTCATTTCAAAGTTTAGGGAGTTTGCTGAAGTTTCACTTAGCAGCGCAGCGCCATTATTAAAATTGCGGTTACAAAAAAAAACCTGGTTAAAACAAATACCGTATTTCGACAATAACCGCTTGCTCCGATTAAACCAACAAAAGTGACAGGAACAAAATTTTTTGATCTAAAAATGCCAATATAAATTATGGAATTTGTTACTTACATTATCTTGACCAGAAATTTGACACACTATCCTGAATATCAAACCTGCAGTATACCCTCAACTAGCCCACCGCAATTTTTTGTTAAAAAGTATTTTTTGTTAAGAAGGACATGTATGAACAGTTTTACTGATTTTTCTTAAAATTGAAGAACTAAATCAAAGCAATGCCTGCTTTAGCAATTAGCATGGAAAAAGATATACGTACACAAACAAAATTCAGAAACAAAAAATCAAGTTCTTATACTGGTAAATTCATGGGTGGGCATAAGTCCGTTAATCGTTAATCCGTTAACAACGAAGCTAACTTTTTCATTAACTCGTTAATCCGTTAAAAAGCTTTTTCATGTTAACGGACTAAATTAACTTCCGTTAAGTTCTGTTAACTTCCGTTAAGGTTTTTATCGTTAATATCTTGCACCATTCATTCATCGTATCGGTACAAACCAGTTTGCACTGGTAACACTTGTTGCGTACTAGCACGAGTTTTATAGAAGAAAGCGAAGAAAGGAGCTCTTTTCTGCGGAAAATAATAAGCTGCAGCTTCATATGTCTATTAATTATCGCTGTTCACAATGTCCAAGGATTTTCCGATCGCAGCTTCGTTAGTGCATTTGAACTTATTTTTATCTTGAAATTAGATTAGACTGTAAAATGTAACTTCCAAAACATAAAAAGACCACCAACGCAATAAACATTTCCTTACAATCAGCTTAACAGCGTCAATACATGTTCCAGAAGCGAGTGAATAAAAAGAAAGGTAAGTTACTCGTAAAATGTTAACGAATTAGCGGACTTAATTAACTTAAGCTGAAAATAACAGATTAACGTTAACGGAGGTGTGAAGTTTGTTAACGGACTAGTGGTTAACGAAGCCAACGTTTTGCATTAACTTGCCCACCTATGGGTAAATTTATACGTAATATTGCAGAGTCTAACTTTACAATGACTCAGAGTTGTAAACGGGCCGACTAGTTTAGGCTCGAATCCGGCCCGAACCCGAGAACTAATTTGAAGCCCAAATCATGCCCGAAAAAAACCAACGTTAACCTTTAACATACCAAGTCGAATTTACCAATGTAACATACCAAGGGGGTCCTTTGGGGACCCCGTCGTTTTTAGTGCTTAAAGTACTCACTAAGTGGTAAAGTTCTCTTAATAAGTTGGGCGATCTGATTTGAATCTAGTTTCAACGACATAATCATTTGGATATGACATGAGTATTTGAAAAATCAGCGTTTGTTTACTCAGTACGCTTTGATAAAAAACGCAGCGAAGTCATGCATATTGGTATAACAGAAACGAATAATTTGGTTAATATCTACGATCTTTATTCATTATCAATGTATCATACAAAGCCTCTACTGCACAGAATGGTCAATCAAAATATCAAGTATTTGTAACTAAAAGTAAATTATAGGTTTTCGTATTAATGTAACGTATTGAAAATTCTTTACTCATTTGATTTTCGTTTGAGCATTTGATTTATGTAAGATCGATGCACTGAGAACAAATTTTGCAAAATAGTTTCTAAATTCATTGCCACCAGCCACCAGGCCCATCATCATACAGTTAAGTCTCTCACACACGCTATAGTAAAGTGCTGGTGACTCTGTGCTGTTCGCAAATGAAGCAATTGCAATTGGAACAGAAAGTGGTAACTTTTCGATCATCTTTTTGAGAGCATCGAAAACATCTTCGTCTTTTGCGTTTCTCATTAGACCATCTCGTTGAGGATGAAGAACATTCAGGGTTGCTAGCCACGGAAAATCCCATACTTTCAATAGCTCTACGGACATGAAGCTTGAAGCCAATCGAATTGCATGCTCTGCGCATGATATTTGGTTTCGTCAATTCTTTGCCCAACTCCATCAAGAAATGATATCTGCGATTAGGTTTTCTACTGTTCCAGTTTACATTTTTTAACATGCAAATGATATACGAGTTCAGGGCTCCAATATCAAGCGTGTTCATGAAAAGTCGGAAAGGCCATCTGGAGGTTCGTCTGGAACAAGTGTACTCTCTCATCTACTTGTCTGCATTGTCCACTCGTCTTCTGATTCAGATACATCTCCCTACGGTATAAAATCTTCATCGGATTCACTCAAAACATCTTCTGGGTCACTTAATATATCCAACTTGTCTAGTATTTTAGAAATATCATCATGTGTGCTTATTTGGCGAGCCATTTTACACATTTGAAAACAAAGAATTACTTGGTTAATTTTCTAAGTATAAAAGTTAGCTCAAAAATCTGAATTACAAAATTTGTAATTTGTAGCATAACATGCCAAGGGGGGCACCATAGGGACCCCAAGCAGTTATTTGTTTCATTTTCCTTACGTTAAACTTTTTTTTTTGAAGTTTTACTGCTTTATGATCAACTTGAGGTATTTTTTTACACATACCAGAGAAACAAAACAATTTGTTCCTATAAGTTATAAGAAAAGCCGGAAAAATGACCTCTGAGATCCCTGAGAGACCCCCATGGTATGTTAGAGGTTAAGTTAGGTTTGAAAAATTTAGCTATGTTGCCAAGTTATTTTGATTATATTTTTGTGCATCTAAGACAAAAAGTACGTCCCAGGCCCGAATTAAGCCCGAAATTTTTGTCAACATTAGACCCGCACCCGGCCTAAACCCGAACCCAACTCGAAAAGCCCGGCCTGACTTACAACTCTGCGATGACTTGACATTGAAAACATATTAATTTACTCAACTCAAGCCTTCGAGAACCGTAATGTGTAAAGTCAAACAACTATTTACCAAAAATTATCTCCCTTTTTTGCAGATAGCGCTCATTTTAGTTCATTTCAGCAGTTTTGAGGTTATTCACTTTAAAAGTTAAAAGGTGTCAAAAAGTTATCAAAATAATCAAGTAACGTCAATTAAAAAGCTGTTAGGAGTTCTTATCAGTTTTTCACTTTATTATGAAGTAGCGTATAGCGATCTTTAAAATTTCAGCGACTTTTTAGCAAAATATAGTATTGCATCAGCCAAACTTAACACTAACCACTACCAGAGCCAAACTTAACACTAACCACGCATTTTATAGCTATTCGTATTCTGAACGCTATTTAACAGTGCGACCTAAGACAAGACAAATTTATTTCATCGCTCAGTGACAGCACGAAGAAGAAATTGTAATCAACATTCGCTTGAGAAGGCGACAGGGAAGTTGCGAAAGACCTTTTGGTCATCGAGTCAAGCAAACACCCTCTGGTCGAAAAGGCAATTTATATGCTAGTATATCTTGGATGGTTTTCATTACTTTGTCTAAGTGATTTGCGACATCTTGACGATTTCAATAAATGAAGACCCGTCATCAGCATGAACCTTTTCATGTCACCAAAGCAGAGATCTGATTAATTGTGTCATGAAAAGGAATATGCAAACTGCGTAAAAAAAAACTTTTGATGCTAATATTTGTACGAAAAGAATAAAAAGTTTAGAAAAACTTCCTGATACTTTCTACATCTTTGTAATTTATTAGTACGGTAACGAGATATGTTTAAATTGTTGCGATCAGTCGACTGCCTTGTAGCTCGACTTGAGCGGTCATTAGTTTTACAGAAATATTTCCGAAATGAATTTGGAGTTTTCTTGTTTAAGGAGCCTAAACAAGTTTGGCGACTTCAAATTTGAACAAGTCATCAATTTGCAGAATTTTCAATTATGAGTAGAATGGGTTCACTGAATCTCGAAAATGAACACCAACAACGGCTCTTATCGCTCGATTTTGTAAGGGTTTTAATTTCTGTAAATAAGTAGGATACGTGGCTACCCACATAATTATACCATGTAGTAGTAACGGATGTACTAGTGCATTGTAGAGTTGTAACATAACAGTTTGAGGATGAGTTAGCTTTAGTTTGTTTAGTATGCAACTGAGCACGCCACTTTACCCTCAATTACTTTAATTTGCTAATGAAACTTAAGTTCGTTATCAATGATATTTCCTATAGGTATTTGGCGCTACTGACTATATTTATTGGAGTTCCGTTACTTGATAGATTGAAATGGAAAATTGCTACTTTAGTTCGTTTAGGTGAATTGATTACGATATTGGTTTTAGCTGGATTGACGGATAGCTTATTCACACTGCACCACAAATGAAGATGATGTAGTTCTGCATTAACATTAATGTCGAGTTGTTTGAGATTCGAACCTTTCACTAATAAGCACGTATCATCCCCAAGCAAGCTTGGTTCGCTTTCCAATGCATTATGTAGGTCGTCAATGTATATCAGGAAAATCATAGGACCTAGTGACGATCCTTGGAGAACCTCAACTTTGATTGGCTTTAGGTTGAATTGATTTTGGTTTATAGATACAAACTGTTGTCTGTTATCAAGATAGGAGTGGATTAAAGTGTGCCTACGGCCAACATATTGTATATTGTGTTGTATATTGTATTACTTCCATTACTCAGCACAAAAGCTTCCTTAATAAAATTGTTCAAAAACTTTAAAGAGCAAGCAGGAGATTTCTTCAACGTCGCAAGTGACAGTGTAGTAAAAAAAACTCTGCCATCCAGCTTAAATCTAAAATAGCCAGGAACGTATTTAGGGGGGGCATGGTCCCCCCTTTGAGGTACCAGTAATGCACAAATAAGTAAGAACAGTGCGCAAACTTGAGTTATGTCCCCCCTCTTTGGAATTTGGGCAGAAAATCTGAGCACAAAAACGAGCTGGATTTGGGTGAAGACCTTTTTTAGTCTTCATTATTCTCAAATTTTCTGCCCCCCCCCCCCCCTTTCAAAAATCCTACGTACGCTAGTAAACATAGCCATTAAGCTCAAGTACTTCAATGCCTTAAATGTTGGAGTAATCGCATTAGTTTGAATCTCCTACCTTTCTGTGATACCAGTTCATCTTATAGTTTAAAAATCCATTTAAAGGCCACTTGTCTAACATAGCATTGTCAAGTTTGGCATGTTTTATCTTTTTCTTATATTAGCCTACCATGTCTTGCTGGAGTATTTCGTAATAAACGTTTTAAAATTTTAAGGGGCCCATTTGGCATGGTCTCCTCAAGGCAACCAACCAAATTTTGTTATCTTTAATCTTTGATTCATATTAATCTATCCAATTGATTTAGTTTGTTTAGTTTTTGTAGTTAATGGGAGAGGGTGTTAACATAATTGGAGGACCTCTATAGTACGCGATCCTCAATGTTTTTCAAATTATATCTATCTTGAAAAATTTATTTGTATACCTTGAGTGGTTAAGAATTTTGAAGGACCCATTAGAGGAGGACTCCAAAATTGTGGCACTAGTCATATTTTATTTACGTATTTTGATTTTATCTTAAATTTATATTTACCTATTCTGAAAGTTTCATGTGTCTAGCTCAAATGATATAAAAGTTTAAATTTTAAAGGACCCAATTAAGGAACCCCATTTTGCTGGTACCTCAAATTTTGTCAAATTTTATGTTTCTTTCGTATTTGCCTATCCTGAAAATTTGATGTGTCTAGCTTAAAAAATTAAAAAATTTGAATTTTGGCGTGCTCGTTTGAGAGGGACCCCTTATTGTGGTACCCCCAAATTTTGTCAAATTCCATCTTTCCTTCATATTTACCTATTTTGAAAATTTCATCATATTAGTTAGTGGTAAAAGTTTAAATTTTGGCGTCCTTGTTTGAAGGGGATCCCTTTATTTTGGTAACCCCAAATTTTGTCAAATTTTATCTTTTCTTAATATCTGCTTATCCAAAAATTCCATGTGCCTAGCGTGAGTTGTTTAAAATTTTGAAGTTTGGCGGCCCCGTTTGAGGGAGACCCTCCATTTTGGTACCCCCAAATTTTGCCAAATTTTATCTTTCCTTTATATTTACTTACCTTAAAAATCTCATGTGTCCAGCTTAAAAAGTTAAAAATTTGAATTTTGGAGGGCCCCATTGGGTGGAATCCCCATTTTAGAACCCCCAATTTTTGTTAGGTTTAGTTTATTTTTATTATCTACCGATTCTGAAAACTTATTTGATCCATTTAGCTTCAATGGTTTAACAGCTTAAAATTTTGGCAGCCCCGCTTGAGTGAGACCTCCATTTCGATACTCCCAAATTTTGTCAAATTTTATCTATTCTTCATATTTATCTACCCTGAAAATTTCATGTGTCCAGCGTGAGTGGTTAAAAAGTTTGAATTTTGTCGGCACCGCTTGGAAAGACCCACGATTTTTGGTAGCACCAAATTTTGTCAAATTTTATCTTTTCTAAACACAGTATTCACTTACCTTAAAAATTTCATGTGTCTTGCTTAAAAGGTTAAAAAGCTTGAATTCGGCGAGCCCGTTTTGGGGGAAAACCCCATCGTGGCACTCACAAGTTTTGTTGGGTTTAGTTTATATTTGATATCTACCCTTTCCGAAAATTTTATCCATCCAGCTGTAACGGTTTAAAAGTTCAAAATTTTGGAGGACTCGATTGAAAGGGATCCCCAACCTGGCACCCCTGATTTCAGTCGCACAAAATTCCTCCCTGGTATCTTCGATCGCTCAAACTTTCAATATAGCGTGTTTAGGGTTTAAAAGTAGATAGTATGGGAAGAAAAAGAAAAAAAAAAGTAAGAAAAAACAAACAAAACAAAAAATAGTACTCAAGTTGGGGTAAACGAACATAACCAAACGAAAAGTGGTTGATATTGTACTCTAAAATCATAAACTATTTTCATCAATATCGATAATTACCGAGATATATCGGTTCAAATTTGTCAATTTTTGCATATTTTCGGCCTGTAAAACTTTGGTCACGTGACCAGGCGCCCACAAACCGGTTAGCATAAAGCATTCAAGAGCACCCAGATTGTGTCTTAGTTTCAGCTTTCGCGTCAAGTGGTATTTGATTTATAAGCAAATTAATAAATTTTCAAGCCAAAAATTGGCGTTTTTTATATTTTTTGTGTCTCAATTCACGATCACGTGACTTAGGATCTCCGAAATTGGCACACATGACGCTTTCATTAATTCTTATGTTGAGTCCAAATTTGATCATTCTAGATTTTACCGTTTACCAGTTATAAGCAAATCAATCCTCATCTGCCAACATGCTCATCTGCCAAACCGCCAAAGGTACTACGCGCTCGAGTGAAATCCCAAATATGTTTACTTGTTAACACGTAATTTGTTTTCGCTGCAATGATTTTGGCTATGCTTCCGAATTTTCAAAAACTTATTATTTTAAAAGAATTCCAATAAAATACAATAATTTAATTATTACTTTGTCGTAATGTGATGTTTCGGACAATATTCTGAAAGTTATGTTTGCAATAATGCCTAATGCTAGAAGCTCTACTTGATTCACACCAAAAGAGATGCTGACAAGTGGTCCGATACACTTGCACGTTTTTGAAGCTTTACTTTCGTTTAAAAAGGCTGCATTCTAATACAACATAAGTCAAATTTTGCTTGTGCAGTATAGTTAGTAGTTGTTTGACTTGACATTTTCAACAAAAACACCATGAAGTTTCAATCGGCTTTTGCTTGCGTTCTTCTTACAGCTGTGATTGTCTATTCACAAGATGATCCCGATGCGGGTAAGTTTCAAAATTTCATTTATACGTTCTACAAATAATATGGCAAGTACATGTTTTTTAATAATAACCAGTAACTTTTAAGATGAGGCTGGTTGTTCTTGAATTTGTACTAATTTTCCAGTATCATCTGTTCTTCATTTGTTCCTACATTTTAACGGAGAATAAAACGACTCAAATTTTAATTTTTCTGAAAAGTTTTTCTTGTTGTTGTTCATGATTATCGAAATGCATTTGACTTTACATTATCACTAATTTAGGAACGAATGTAAAAATGAATCAAGTAAAAAAAATACCAGCCTCAGCACGAAAAATATATGGAAACACCGCGAGCTAGTACAACGCAATTAAGTAATTGGAAGTTTTCTAGGCTTTTTCTATGCTGTTATTGTGGATTTGTCTGATAGTAATCATGGTCTAAAAACAAACACAACTTTAACCGAAGTAGAATGAATTTTTTGCGTCACATTATTCTCGAATAAAGTTAAATACAAATTAGGAACAAATGAGGCTGAAAATTGGTGAAAATTAAAAACAAGTAGCGCCTCAACCCAAAATTTTCCTGTTCTTATAAAAGAAAGTGTGCTGAAATTGATCTATCATAAATAAGGCAAGTTTTTCAATAAAGTCAATTTTTTTGGTAGTAAGTTTGAATGACGTGATTTTATGCAAGAACTCTGGATGAAAGAGTACGTTTCATGTTCTTAATTTGATAGGTTAATAAAAAGTCAATTGTTTACCGTTAGGTCAATATTTTTTATAGGGCAATAAAGTCAATTTTTTGTAAGCATCTCTCAGTTATCAACTTATCAATTTTATCACCAACTGGTCAAAGTTTCTTTTTAATATTGCTGAGAGAGAGAGAGCAATAATTTTAATAAAAGTGATAAGTTACGCTTGCACATTATTATTACATCTGGCAATTTATGTACGGTAGTAAGCCAGTGCCGTTGCTACGGGGGGCCAGAAGGGCCGTGACCCCCTAACGAGTAACGATTGTTTCAGCCCCCCATTTTGGTTTATCAAAACACTGTTTTTGGAATATCACGTAACGGCAAGACAACTAACAATGATGAAAAATGAATAATTGCGTTCAAACATTATTCTCCTTTGACGTTTTCTCGATTCTTTGCGAAATTGCTGGCAACCAATTGCTGTACATGAATCTGACGCAGTAATCCGTCTTGTAAACATGCCTTTACGGATATGTCGCGAAAGAGAGATGTAATCCTGCAGAAAAGTTACCGGTACTTCGTTGGTGATTATGAGATGAAACAATAAGTGAAAACAGTTTGTTCAAAGACCAGCTGTTTTGATTTTCAGAGCACACTCAAGATTTTAAATTTAACCTCAAAAGACGAGCGTTTAAATGTATTTTACACTTGACTTCAAGAAGGAGGGGGGCTGAATGGGCTAAGCAATTTAATTCTTTAAAATGACTTCTAAACTTAAGCAATTTATTTTTTTATATGGCTTCAAAAAGTGCGAAATGTAATTTAAATGGCGTTAAAATTGCTAGTTTTTGCTGCAAAATAACTAAGATAGCCCAGCGGCTGAGGAATTCGCCCCCTGGCCCCAGTTTTTGACACGCTTGAATTGCATCAGTTTGTTTAGCACGGAGCCTAGATTGGACAATTGTAGTGCAAAGAAAAATTTACTTTTGGTTCACCCCTCTTGGAAAAGTCCTAGTTGCGCGTCAGGTAGCATTCACTACTGCGGATAGATCTTTCCAGCGATTATGGGACACAGACAAAACGAGCTTAGAAACGCTGCCGGCCTTGTAGGTCTCTTTTTTTTTAGACATGAATACAGAATATTTTTAAAATTGCACCTTAGTTGCCGTACAAGATCCGAAACTTGGTTTTTTATATACAAAAGTTAGTTTATTTCAGTGCCTCCCCACTCTCGGCTAATGCCCCCTCACTTCATTTGCTCCGGCGACGGCTCTGTATTAGGCCCCACTGATAACAATTCACAGCGTAATCGAATGATTGTGGTGCAATAGTCAAAGTTAGATGAAATGTTATGCGAGTTCATAAAAAATTTTGGGAGGGCACAAAAATTTTATTGCTTAGAATTCGAGAGTGTGGAACAAAAAATGAAGGTCTTCATTTCAAAAACTGCGCGAATTTCCACGAATTCCGGGGTACAGACCAAAAAAAGTCTTCATCTCGAAAACTGCGCAAATTTTCACGAATTTTGGGGTGAAGAAAAAATAAACGAAAAAGGTCTTAATCGCAAAATCTGCAAAAAAAAACAAAACACTTCTTGCTCACGAAATCTTGGGTGAAAACCAGTATTTTGGTAGTGTCAAGCCTCGAACTGCACTCCAGTGGCACCGAGCCTGTTACTTTCTTTGGGGCACAATCCTAGTTTGGAGGGCAAAATTCTCGTTTGGGGGGCACAGGCAGTGACTTGGGGGGCACGGCCCCGGAATGCACCTTTTGAAAAGAACCAAATTGAAAATAACTAAATCGAAAAGAGCCATTTCAAAAAAACTAAATTGTTAAATTTCGACTTTTGTTCAAATAATTGAATTTCCCAGCTCCTTCAGCCCCCTTTTACTGGCCAGACAACTCCAAAACACGTTTAAATGCTAGCCTTTGTGGGTTAAAGTTTCTACAAGTGACTTTTGGATAAGCAGGGATGAAGCGCCAACAAAACCTCCTCTATGACTGCACCACTTCCCAAACGTGACAACAAAAACTAGAGCAATTTCCAAACATCTAATTATAGCAATGTTTTTCAGACGTGACCAGCCCCGGACGCCGAGACGCCAGGATCATGATGCTAAGACGTAGTATTTTTGCGGATCGTGCCATTATTAGAAGAGATCAAAACACCATCAAAAATATAAGATTTAACGTTCTCCCTCAACTCAGGGCGGCTTTACATCAACTGAAAGCTGATGGAGCTGCACCTAGTGTAATCTTTGCCTCCCGCAGAGAAATCCAAGACGAGGTGGATGCAGAAATTACGAACCTCCAGAATAGTAAAATTTTTATCAAACGCAGAATTCGAGATTTCCAGGATAGGATCGAAAGATTGCAAGATTTAGAATTCTAGAATTTCACAATGAGCTAGTTTCGTGATTTTCTTAAAATCAGACCATTACTAACTTTTTTTCTTTCGTTCTCATATTCTTTTAATTCCATGAAATAGTTCATCATTCTGTTCTCTGTTCATTTATATAGCAGTGTTATTATGAGACCATTGCGGTTTCATCGTCCAAGAAGGCATCTTTCAAAATTTGGTCTGGAGTAAGCTGCAACATGTTGTTATACCTTTTGTGTGCTTATTGTTGTAGTAATGCTTCACACAGTGTTTTAAATTTAGCTTGTATGACAATGTGCATGTTGTGGATTTGTGGGTACCTCTTTGATGCCAAAAGAAAAAAAAATTGAAAAACCTTTCAACATTTTCCGTTGATTGGTCACATTTGTGCTACGTGACACCATATGTGTGACTCCATGTAGATTATTATATTAAAACGCTTTTTAAGATGTGGCATTTTGATTGTCAATAATGATGCTGTTTATCATATTTACGTGCAATAAACAATCATAAATAATAGCATTTAACTTTGAGTGTCGGATGTTCAGTTAAATTTAGTGATGCACTATATGGATAAAAGTTTGATTTATTTAAATGTGTTTGGTGGAGCCATATACATGGTCGTTGCGTGTTACTTTAAAATGCGGATGCAAAAATTGACTAAAATCTATCTCATCAATCACTGTAACATGCTATAGTTAGGTTTGGCCGTATGGGGATGCCCAAACTTTTTTGAAGTAGTGTAAAATTAGGTTTCACCATGGTGCTGGCGAGCAAAAATTTTTTGATAGCGTAAAATTTTATTGCGTGCTAAATGTGAGGCCAAGATCACAAGCTGATGTGGAAATCAGATCAGAAGAAAAAAGACAGACCAAAACGAAAGTTTTCGCATCGGACTTTTTCCGGGGCATTTTGGGTCAACAAAGGAACGAAAACGAAAAATAAAAGATGAAAAGCAGATCTTCGGCATGTTTCAGGCTAATCTAAATAGATGCGAATGCGACCGGATAAGATGTCATCGTGGTTCTCAAGCAGGGCTTTGGAAACCAGCTGGTTATAAGTTATGGCGTAAACTGCGTAATTTGACCGATCTGAGTGGTGCAGAATCTAGGAAAAAACTTCCATCCAAAAGTATTAACGTCATATAGCGTATTTGCAGTAAGTTTAACAGCAACACCAAATATGGTCATTGAATATTTGCGTTTTCCAGTAATATTTGCCAAAACCATAAGCGTAGCCAAGGGGGAGGGGCAGGGGGCCCGGGTCCTCAATCGAAATGCTACCAGTTATAAAAATGAGACAAAAAATCCTATTCTTTTTTCAGTTTCTTTTAGCATCTTCGCGTACAGTAGTACACGCGTACAACAGTAATTGACAATAATATTTTTCCAAGGGGTACCGGCCGGTTGGGCGAGCGGTGACGCGTTCGCCTCTGGAGCGGGAGGTCTGAGGTTCAAATCTTGCACCGTCGGTCAAGTCAGAAAGAGTGTTGCCAACGGCTTGCCACCGCTGTGACGTTTCTTTGAAGGAAGCTGTGTTGCCCGGCGCAATGGAGACGGGCAGGCCAACTTTTTACACGCTTCGGCGTAATACAGCGAGTATAATGAAAGATTTGATTTGATTGATCCAAGGGGCTCGGGCCCCCTCAATTCAATTTCTGCCAACCAAATTAAATGTATATATCAGGAGTGAAATTAAGAGTTTTTATCCAAAAAGTTGCTACCTCAGGCTATCATCTAACCTTTTTATGAAAGATATGTAATAACTAGGACCGGATTTACCATATGGCACAGTGCCAGAGGCCTCGCGCTCAGATGGTGACTTTTTTTGGTCTTCACCTATATTTGGCAGGAAGACGTTGCGAAAATCTCCAAAGTGCCAGTGGGTCCCCGCGCAATGTAAATCTGGCCAGGGCAATGACATGGCTAGTTGGAGTAACCATCTATTGTACATTTTTCCATAACAATTCACCTCCACCTCGCCAGTTTTTACACGACAAAATACTTTTGAAAAAAAAAAATTAGCCAGGGAAATGCTCATTGAACAAATTATTGAATTTAAATTGAAGGGGCCTGGGCCTCCTGGCCGTACATGTTTTCTTAAAACTAATTGTTTTCGTGATAAAACAAAAATTTCCCAGGAAAATCTTCTAGTAGATTATTATTTACTGTTAAAACTTTGCACGAGGCAATGCACCTTACTTTCCCCTACTTGGGACAAATCACTAACAAAATTTAATCCAAAATGCAAGATTTTAAATGTGTTTTGCGCTTAAATTGCAAGAAAAAAGAGGATTGAATAATCTACTTTTTTCAATTTGCTTTCAATTGTTCAAAATCTAGCTCTTACAAATGGCTCTGAGCACGTGCAAAATGTGATTCAATGACATTAAAATAGTTTTTTTTCCAAAAATATTTTAAAAAATCGCCCAGCGGCGGGGGCTTCGCCCCCAGACCCTCGTCTGTGATAGGTTTGAGTTATATTAGTTTACTCTACGCGTCTCCCAAAATAAACATTTGCACTTTTTAGCTCTTGGTTTAAGCTCTCTCTTTTGAGCAAAATCCTGGATACGATCCATACCAGGCCACACTTCTGATCTTCCATTCTACGATATCTTTGTTCCAAAAAAATTTCTCTTTTAAAAATTTCTGATGACGTCATTGCAAGTGATTTGTTGTTTGCCCCCCCTCCAATCAAAAACCATGGTTACGCATATGGTCAGAACTCATTAGTTTTACGATAAAACCGTAAGTAGCAAAGTGAAATGAGAGTGCTTAGCAGCAGTGCAAAGAAGTAGCACCATCAGTGGTCAAAGGGATAGAACTCTGCCACAGAAACGGTAGACTCGTGTTTGATTCCCGGTCAAAATAATGTAATTAGAAAGCTCGAAAGAAGGGATTTTTCATAAGACAAAAATGCTTTTAGAATGGAAGATCAGAAAACGGGGCTTGGGTTGGCGCGTAATTAGTAGTTTGCTAAATGAATGGGGACTTGACCAAAAGTTAAAATGTTTGTTTTCCAAAAATGCCTAAAGTGGGAGGCGTGAGCAAATTAGCGCAACTTAAACGTATCACAAATGGGAGTTGGGGCACATCACCAGCTGCCGGAAGCAATGGGGGTTTGGGGGTGAAACCCTCAGTTGCTGGACAACTTTTTGGAAAAATAGCTATTTTAATGCCGTTTCGATCACATTATGCACGTTTTTAGAGCCATTTGAAAAACTGAATTTCTAATCTTTAAAAGTCAATTAAAAAAATTAAATTGTTCAGCCCCCCTTTCCTTACAGGTCAAGTCCAAAACATGTTTGAATTCTCGCGTTTTGGGGTTAAATTTTGTGAGTGACTTGGCCCAGGTGGATGAAGCACGATTTAGTGCCTATTGCTAGGTTTTTAGCTATAACTAATAATTTACCCGAAGATTCGCGTAGGAGAGTTTTGTTTTGTCATGAAAATAACCATCAAATTTAGGAGTATATGTACGTCTAGTCATGGCGGATGGGTGGGAGTTTCAAAAAAGGATATGCAATAAAGATGGATCAGAAGCTGGGAGCAGAGCTATGGGAAACTGAGCCACCACAAAAGCTTAAAATTTTTTAAAGATATTTTAACAAAATACCTCAATACTGAGATTATTTATTTTGTTCAGTTTTTATTTAAAAGACGTGTTGCTTAGTAGCGCAAATAAAAAAAAAAAAAAAAACGCATAAAAAAAGCCAAATGGGCTTCATGCTATGTGAATAGCCTGTTGCAATTTTTTTAGGTTTATATAATGACATAGGCAAATTAATTGGAATAGACATTTCACATTCACAACCCCTAAACGTTATTGGACACAAAATATAGCTTGTTTTGCTGTTATTTTAAGTGTGTAATCTTGAGTTAAACGATTTTGAGTCAGCAACAATTTTGTTGGCAAAAATTGTATAAACTTTGACCCAATCACACTGCTTTTGATGATTTTTGAGTGTTTTTTTTGTATTGTGCCACGGCCGAAAAAGGAGGGGACATGATACAATGGCTCATCCTTAAATTTGCTATCGTTCAAGTCTCTTAAGTATTTCTACCTAATGTTTTTCAAAGTATGCAGTATTTTGTCGCGTAAAAACTGGTGAGGTGGATTGTTATCGTAAGTTGGTACAAGCGCAATAGATGTTCTCTAATCAGAGTATGTCATTGCATCATGGAGGCATGAAGGTGGTCATCATTTTCATCATCGGTTACGTTTCAAGTCTCTGGCTACGCCTATATGGGTCGAGTCAAACCAAAGACTATAAAAATTGATATTTAGTACAGCTTCTTTGCTTAATGATTTGCATTAAAACGGACAGTGTGAAGCAGGCCCGGCGCCACGGGGGAGCATTTCGGGTCTGTGCCCCCTCCCCCAATTCACTGCTTGTGCCCTCCCCCAGCAAGAATTATGCCCCCCAAGCGAGGATTGTGACCCAAAAGAAAGTAACAGGCAGTGGCATTACTAAGAGTGGTGACCCCCGGGCGGAATTTTGTGGTGTCACCCTTCATAATGTATAGTATGCTGCAAAAGGTTTTATTTTAAAGATAGCGGTACAACTTCATTACGGTAGATAGCGGTTAATATTTGGCTAACTCGATACCTTCTCATTGCAATATTCTAAAACTTGGAAGTATGAGCTGCACACATCTAGTATCAAGTGAGTAACCAGAATCTGCAATGGAGGAGGGGCTGTTTGGGGGGTCTGTGGCGGAGCCCCCAGCGCTCTAAATATTTGTATTTTTTTTGCAAAAATAGCTTAATGTTAAGCTTATTTTGATAAAAATTAATGCTTTCAAAACCAGGCATAGAAATTAGCAGGGCAAAAACATAATTAGACGTAAGTGCAGAAGTGGGCAGCGCTAGTCACAATAGTTGCGCCGCTAGCGCACGCGCAACTACTCTGAAAATCTTGCGCCGCAAGCGTTTCCGCAAGCCCAAAAAAATAATTGCGCCGCAAGCGCAAGTGTGACGTTTTGAAATGTTTACTTCTAATTGACTCACTGCTTAAGCCTCACCATAGGTTACGGTACGAAACCAATATTCAAAACAAAGTATACACGCTACCAAATTGGAAAAAAAATATTGATTTTCTTTAAAAAATACAAGCATTTGAAAAAGCGCATTGCTTAACCTCTTTGGGTGAAGAACGTCTTTATACCTAACGAAGAAACACTCTCAACACTCGCACTCAAGGAACCGCGGTGTTAAAAAATTCCACTAATAAAGTCTGCATGTGGTGGTAAGCGAACAACTTCGGAATCACTGTTTTTTTCTAATGGCTCTTCAAGGAAATCCTTTACAAGCTTCGATACATATTTTGTGCTTCTGGAGCAATTACCATCACTCTCTTACAGTACTTACTGTAAACTGTAAAATTTTGCATGGAGGGACGCTTTTGGAGCCTTGACCAAACGCATTCCGAATTCGAATGAAATTTAGTGGGAATTATGATTCAAGTTGTACTTGTTTCCCCTGAATCGAGTAAAGATCAAATAAAAAGAGAAAAAAAAAAGAAAAAAGGTCTTTTCCGCAATTTGGCACTACATTCGGCCGGAACTGGTGGGATTCATTCGTGCTAACATTTACTTTTTCGTGTGATCATCCAGCGCTAAAATCTCGATGGGAAGACGCTGACTCTTGATGGGGGTTCCTTACAGTTTAAGTACTGCTCTCTGACATATGGAGCACGCAAAAACTCATCCTGATTTTGTTTAAAGAAATTGAAACATCTAAGTATTACTTATAAGAGCTTTACCAATGCTGTCACTCCGGTTTGCAATATCTTTCAAGTTTTCCCGGACTACGTAAACAATAGTTTTTGTTGTTTTTTGTTTTTGAATTACGGTAAAAAAGAACTGTCACTAGTAACGCGGTTAATACCCACGGCAAGCTTAAGATTGTTTAAAAACGGCTTGCGTATTTCTAAAAAAAAGATTACAAAAACAATTTTTCTGTTTAAAATTTGATTTTAAAACCATTTTTTAACTTACTCAATCGGAAATTTTTTTTGAAAAATCGGCAAAAAATATTTTACAGAGAGACGTTTTAGCGAAAGATAACTCCTGCTGTAAATCCAGTCAGTAGCGTAGCCAGGGGGGGGCGGGGGGGGGCTCGAGCCCCCCATTGGCTTGTGAAGTATGCAAAACCGCACCATCTTGGTGGTTTTGAGGCCGATTTTTTGTGAAAAATTGAAAATAGCCCCCCCCATTGGAAAACAGCCCCCCTCAAACGTTTGGATTTGCGAATGGGGCCGAAAAATCAGTCTCAAAATCGGTGAAGACCTTTTTTTTTTTCTTTTTTTTTTTTTTTATGGAGACCACCTAATTTTGAGCGGAAAAATCGTAAAAATTTCTGATCTCGGCCGATAAATCAGTCTCAAAATCGGTGAAGACCATTTTTTTTTTTTTTTGGAGACCACCTGATTTTGGGCGGAAAAAACCTTTGAATTTCCGAGCTTTCCGAGAAATTTGGTCTCAATTTTCGGACAAACCGTGTGACTGATTCAAGAACAATGAAAATTCGGGTCAAGGTCGTTTGCACACTTCTCACTCTTTCAAAATAGCCCCCCCTTTTCCAAATCCTGAATCCAGTAGAAGTATTGCAAGCAGTAGAAGATTGGAATTTCCCATGAAGAAGCTTTCATGACCCTACCTCGTCACAGGCGTAGCCAGGAGGAGGGGGCTTAACCGTCTCCCCTAATGAAATACCACCAATGATAAAAATAATAGCAACAAAGTGCTATGTTTTCTCAGTTTCGGTTTCTTTAAGCATTTTTGCGTACAACAGTATACGTGTACAACAGACAAATATTAACGATCAGGTAGGTGGCTTGGGCCCCCTCAAATCAAACTTTTGCCATCCAATTTAAATGTATAACCCGTATTTATGACAAAACAAAAATTTCCAAGGCAAATATTCGATTGATTAATTAGCCTACAGCTAAAAATATTGCAAAAGGCAATGTACTTTACTTCTTCAACCTGGGCCAAGTCATTTACAAAATTTAACCCCCACATTCAAAATTTTAAACGTGTTTTGAACTTGATCTGTAAGTAAAGGAAGTCTCACGGATTTGATTGCTTCAATTGGTTTTCAATTCTTAAAAATTTAGTCATTCTAAAATGGCTCTAAAAACGTGCGAAATGTAATGATCCAAATGGCTTTAAAATAGCTATTTTTTTTCCAAAAAAAAATTCCAAAAAATCACCCAGCGGCTGCCCCCAGACCCCAGTCTGTGATACGTTTGAGGTAAACTAGTTTGCTCACCTCGTCTCCCAACACAGACAACTTTGGAAATCTTTTAAACTTTAGGTTCAAGTCGTTTTTCTTTAGCAAAACACAGGTTACATGCCAGTCCAGATTCCGGTTGCTGATCCTCCATTCTGCGGTATCTTTGTCCCTTAAAAAGTCCCTCTTTTCGAAAAATTTTGATGACGTTATTATGTGTGATTTGCGGTTTGGTCTCCCCTCCTCCCATACAATAATCCTGGTTACGCCTATGTACTTCGTCAATGTTTTTCTGTTAACTTTAATCACATTTGATTGAAAAACAATCATTCATAATCGTATTTGACTTGCGCTTGAGCGATTGCGCTCAAAATTGCTAAAATACTTGCGACGCAAGCGTCATCGCAACCGTTTAAGAATAATTGCGGCGCAAGTGCTATCGCAAGTGAAATAGTTGCGCCGCAAGTGCCCATCTCTGCTTAGGTGTGCTGCCAGAAATCTACAACGGGGGACAGTTTCGGGGGTCTGGGGGAAAGCATTCATCTGCAGAAGGCTGGAGGTTGAAAAGCAATGCCACCAGCGCTCGAAAAGTTTGTATTTTTTGCAAAAATAACTTAATTTTAGGCCTATTTTGATAAAGATTAATGCGTTTGAAATGTGGCATATAAATTAGCAGTGCAAAGCCATAATTAAATTGATTGCATAAATGGGCAATAGCTATACGGAAGGTGGCTAGTGCAAAATTTCATTTTTTTTATTTACAAGCTGGTAAAGCATAAAATCTTACACTTCAACACAACTCTCAAGGAGTAATCCGTTCCGTCTATATTGAATAGATAATGATAATTTGGGCAAGGGTGAGGGGGCTAATGGAACGATATTTGAGTCGAAGTGACTGGCAATTAACTTCTAATAAAATCTGCATTTCTACCATCATTTGCGGAGTAAGGTTGTATTGAAAATGTAATGAATAGAATTAGATTGAAAAACAGAAGTTTTATTTTGTTTGATGAATTATGACGCCATACGCTGCTTGACCAAAATCGCATTATCATGGGTTCAACCCGCACGGTGGTCACGTAGTTGCATCCTTGGATAAGGCGCTTTCCTATGATTATCTCTGCTTAATGGTTTCGAAAACGCAGTAAATTTACGCGGAAAGAAGTCAAACGTCAATCGGAAAAGTTGGAAAATGATCTACTTCTAAGGAGGTGCGGATTCGTCTAACGGATAGCGCCATGGTCGCTCTCTCGTGATAAGAGGACAAAAATGTAACAACCAATCAATTAAAAGAAACCAGCGCTTTGCAGCTACAAAACCTTAAGACAAAACAGCTACAAAATTGTCATCACGAAAATTGTAGCCCCTTCCTCAGAATAAAATAGGTTTACGTTAATTAAAAGCAGAGGACGCTGAAGCCTGAAAAGGTTAAGTAAGACAGCAGAATTACAGTATATCAAAGGACTTCCAAATCGTAGCAATTAGTTTGTCGCTATCACGTAGCTGTTTCATTTAAGTGATGCCAAAATTTTTTATATTTTTCGTTTGTTAAAATTTAAAGTTTTTGTTTGTTCCAAAAGTTAAAATTGTTTCGTTTGAAAAATATCTCAACTGGGTGGCGAACAGAGCAAAGTGGTGCAACTCAAGCATCACAGACTGGGAGCAAAGTTTTGTCCTTTTCCTCTTCTGCCATCATTTGAGGAGTAAAATTATTTAAAAAATGTTATTGAAAACAGGTACGTAGATTGGAAACCTAAAGTTCTATTTTGTTGAATAAATTACGATGCTTACGTTTTCTGGCAAAGTGCAATATTGGTTTCGCTTTAAAAGAGATTAATTACTGAGAATTTCATTGTTGCAGCCGTACGAAGGCCAAAGAGAATTATTGAAAACTTCAAAGAGTCAATAAAATATAGCCAATAACGACAAATTCTTGAACACTATTGAGCAAACTCGTAAACAGCACAAAGCCAGTTTCAACGCAGTTCAAAAAAATTCCGCAATTTGTAGAATATTGCTCATCAGTGAAAAAGAAGGCTGCCAATTGTGTTCGATTTCATTTCAACACGTTTCAAACTGTTAATTAAGAACGATCCATTTAGTGAAAAATGCTACAGCTGATTTGTGCGCCCGATGTGCGCCACTCTATGCATCGGTGCGTTCCGGCGTTAACCAATTACAACAAAACAAACAAACAAACAAAAGCCACCCTTAACAGTGGCGTATCGAGGGCAACGATGGCGGAAACATTTTTAAAGTCAGGAGGGGGCAAAAGCCGTAGCTAATTTTCCATCGCTTACAACGCGTATGATGTAGCTATATCGGAGTTGTAAACGTGCCAACTAGTATAGGCCCAAACTCGAAATCGTAAGCCCAAGCCCAGTCTAAACCCGAAAGGAGATTTGAAGCCAAGGTTAGGCCCGAAAAAGTCCAAAAGTCAAACAAAGGCTGAAGGCAAAGTCAATGAGGGCATCCGAAATTAGACCAATCGTATAAGATTAAATTGGCGTTAACTCCATTCTTCTTGACCCAATCGTTCCAGGTTATTCTACTGCACTTCAAACACGACGTAAGGGTCTCTCTGAATTTAATTTTTATGAAAAACCCTGACGTTGATAACTTTGGCAACACCATTCTACTGTAGTGCAATTTCAGTAAAAATCAACCAGTCAAATTGTGTAAAATTGTTTGCAAATTGGTTGGAAACGTTTATTCTGGAGTCACATCAATATGAGGAAATAAGGCAGGCCTACTCAGATACGTATCGTCTTATTTTATCCGGTACGAGCTGACAGCCTAGCAATATAAATAGCTTTCTGCTAGGTTATATTAAGCATTTGAACTGAAACGTTTTAAAAGCTTAATTTTTACTGTGATAGCTAGTCTAGTAAAGCCAGCAAGTAGGAACTCTTTTCTCCCACGTGAATCTGTTCTGCTGACAAAATCTAACTGAATCAGGTGTCACCAATGTTGTCAACGTCAGAGTTGCCAATACAAATTAAATTCAGAGAGACCCTCAAATCGTGTTTGAGGTAGAATATCTCTGGAAGGGTTGGGTCATGAAAAATGGAGTCAGCAACGTTCTAATCTAATACGATTGGCCAAACTTTAGATACTCCCATTGATTGTGCCTTCAGCCGTCGGTTAACTTTCGGGCCTAATCTTTTTTGAAGCAAAACCAATAAAATGAACTTTGCCGAAAAATGCAAGCAGCGAATGGCGTCATAATTGATCAAACAAAATAAAACTTCTGTTTTTCAATCTAATTCTATTCATTACAGTACACATATACCACTCTAAAATATTTAAAACTATCTAAAACCCGACAGACTGTTTCACCTATAAAAGGATCATCAGGGGTCTAAAAATAAAAACATACACTGTGATAAAAACTGATACTGATAAAAGTCATAAATATAACGCTGTACTGCTGAACTCTGGTAAAATACAGTGATGCTAAGTCAAGTGAGCAAAAATTACGCGCGCGAGGTCAAGGTGAAAAATAATTAAGACTGCGAGATGGTGAGAACAAATAAGTGTCGGAGTATAAGGTGTGAGTTCGGTACCCGTTGTAGAAGAATTGCAAATATAGAACTTATTTATGGGATAGGTTTAAACTGTTTCAATTTGTATTTGTTTTTGTGACGGCACTTGTTAACCAATTCAGTTCTTTTATTAAGGGTAGTACTTCTGTTTGAGGTCAAAACGTAATATTTTTCTGCAAGACAAAGATTGCATTGTCACAATGCAAAAATTGCATTGTGACAATGCAATCTTTGTCTTGCAGAAAAATATTACGTTTTGACCTCAAACAGAAGTACTACCCTTAATAAAAGAACTGAATTGGTTAACAAGTGCCGTCACAAAAACAAATACAAATTGAAACAGTTTTAAACCTATCCCATAAATAAGTTCTATATTTGCAATTCTTCTACAACGGGTACCGAACTCACACCTTATACTCCGACACTTATTTGTTCTCACCATCTCGCAGTCTTAATTATTTTTCACCTTGACCTCGCGCGCGTAATTTTTGCTCACTTGACTTAGCATCACTGTATTTTACCAGAGTTCAGCAGTACAGCGTTATATTTATGACTTTTATCAGTATCAGTTTTTATCACAGTGTATGTTTTTATTTTTAGACCCCTGATGATCCTTTTATAGGTGAAACAGTCTGTCGGGTTTTAGATAGTTTTAAATATTTTAGAGTGGTATATGTGTACTGTAATCAAGCTCTAACTTTGAACCAGTTATTGAGCACTTTCTGTAACAGGCTGATACCTACCACTACTTTAATTCTATTCATTACATTTTCAATACAACCTTACTCCGCAAATGATGGCAGAAATGCAGATTTTATTAGAAGTTAATTGCCAGTCACTTCGACTCAAATATCGTTCCATTAACCTCCTCCCCCCCCCCTTGCGCAAATTATCATTCTCTATTCAATATAGACGGAACGGATTACTCCTTGAGAGTTGTGTTGAAGTGTAAGATTTTATGCTTTACCAGCTTGTAAATAAAAGAACTGAAATTTTACATTAGCAACCTCCCATATAGCTATTGCCCATTTATGCAATCAATTTAATTATGGCTTTGCACTGCTAATTTATATGCCACATTTCAAACGCATTAATCTTTATCAAAATAGGCCTAAAATTAAGTTATTTTTGCAAAAAATACAAACTTTTCGAGCGCTGATGGCGTTGCTTTTCAACCTCCAGCCTTCTGCAGATGAATGCTTTCCCCCAGACCCCCGAAACCGCCTCCCGTTGTAGATTTCTGGCAGCACACCTAAGCAGAGATGGGCACTTGCAGCGCAACTATTTCACTTGCGATAGCACTTGCGCCGCAGTTATTCTTAAACGGTTGCGATGACGCTTGCGCCGCAAGTATTTTAGCAATTTTGAGCGCAATCGCTCAAGCGCAAGTCAAATACGATTATGAATGATTGTTTTTCAATCAAATGTGATTAAAGTTAACAGAAAAACATTGACGAAGTACATAGGCGTAACCAGGATTTTTGTATGGGGGGAGGGGGCCAAACTGCAAATCACACATAATAACATCATCAAAATTTTTCGAAAAGAGGGACTTTTTAAGGGACAAAGATACCGCAGAATGGAGGATCAGCAGCCGGAACCTGGATTGGCATGTAACCTGTGTTTTGCTAAAGAAAAACGATTTGAATCTAAAGTTTAAAAGATTTCCAAAGTTGTCTGAGTTGGGAGACGAAGTGAGCAAACTAGTTTACCTCAAACGTATCACAGACTGGGGTCTGGGGGCAGCCGCTGGGTGATTTTTTGGAATTTTTTTTTGGAAAAAAAATAGCTATTTTAAAGCCATTTAGATCATTACATTTCGCACGTTTTTAGAGCCATTTTAAAATGACTAAATTTTTAAGAATTGAAAGCCAATTGAAGCAATCAAATCCGTGAGACTTCCTTTACTTACAGATCAAGTTCAAAACACGTTTAAAATTTTGAATGTGGGGGTTAAATTTTGTAAGTGACTTGGCCCAGGTTGAAGAAGTAAAGTACATTGCCTCTTGCAATATTTTTAGCAGTAGGCTAATTAATCAATCGAATATTTGCCTTGGAAATTTTTGTTTTGTCATAAATACGGGTTATACATTTAAATTGGATGGCAAAAGTTTGATTTGAGGGGGCCCAAGCCACCTACCTGACCGTTAATATTTGTCTGTTGTACACGTATACTTTTGTACGCAAAAATGCTTAAAGAAACCGAAACTGAGAAAACATAGCGCTTTGTTGCTATTATTTTTATCATTGGTGGCATTTCAATTGGGGAGACGGTTAAGCCCCCCTCCTCCTGGCTACGCCTATGACGAGGTAGGGTCATGAAAGCTTCTTCATGGAAAATTCCAATCTTCTACTGCTTGCAATACTTCTACTGGATTTACAGCAGAAGTTATCTTTCGCTAAAACGTCTCTCTGTAAAATATTTTTTGCCGATTTTTCAAAAAAAATTTCCGATTGAGTAAGTTAAAAAATGGTTTTAAAATCAAATTTTAAACAGAAAAATTGTTTTTGTAATCTTTTTTTTAGAAATACGCAAGCCGTTTTTAAACAATCTTAAGCTTGCCGTGGGCATTAACCGCGTTACTAGTGACAGTTCTTTTTTACCGTAATTTGAAAACAAAAAACAACAAAAACTATTGTTTACGTAGTCCGGGAAAACTTGAAAGATATTGCAAACCGGAGTGACAGCATTGATAAAGCTCTTATTAGTAATACTTAGATGTTTCAATTTCTTTAAACAAAATCAGGATGAGTTTTTGCGTGCTCCATATGTCAGAGAGCAGTACTTGAACTGTAAGGAACCCCCACTTAGAGTTATCGTCCTCCCATCGAGATTTCAGCGTTGGATCATCAGACGAAAAAGTAAATGTTAGCTCGAATGAATCCCACCAGTTCCGGCCGAATATAGTGCCAAATTGCGGAAAAGACCTTTTTTCTTTTTTTTTTCTCTTTTTATTTGATCTTTACTCGATTCAGGGGAAACAAGTACAACTTGAATCATAATTTCCGCTAAATTTCATTCGAATTCGGAATGCGTTTGGTCAAGGCTCCAAAAGCGTCCCTCCATGCAAAATTTTACAGTTTACAGTAAGTACTGTAAGAGAGTGATGGTAATTGCTCCAGAAGCACAAAATATGTATCGAAGCTTGTAAAGGATTTCCTTGAAGAGCCATTAGAAAAAAACAGTGATTCCGAAGTCGTTCGCTTACCACCACATGCAGATTTTATTAGTGGAATTTTTTAACACCGCGGTTCCTTGAGTGCGAGTGTTGAGAGTGTTTCTTCGTTAGGTATAAAGACGTTCTTCACCCAAAGAGGTTAAGCAATGCGCTTTTTCAAATGCTTGTATTTTTTAAAGAAAATCAATATTTTTTTTCCAATTTGGTAGCGTGCATACTTTGTTTTGAATATTGGTTTCGTACCGTAACCTATAGTGAGGCTTAAGCAGTGAGTCAATTAGAAGTAAACATTTCAAAACGTCACACTTGCGCTTGCGGCGCAATTATTTTTTTGGGCTTGCGGAAACGCTTGCGGCGCAAGATTTTCAGAGTAGTTGCGCGTGCGCTAGCGGCGCAACTGTTGTGACTTGCTCTGCCCACTTCTGCACTTACGTCTAATTATGTTTTTGCCCTGCTAATTTCTATGCCTGGTTTTGAAAGCATTAATTTTTATCAAAATAAGCTTAACATTAAGCTATTTTTGCAAAAAAAATGCAAATATTTAGAGCGCTGGGGGCTCCGCCACAGACCCCCCAAACAGCCCCTCCTCTATTGCAGATTCTGGTTACTCACCTGATACTAGATGTGTGCAGCTCATACTTCCAAGTTTTAGAATATTGCAATGAGAAGGTATCGAGTTAGCCAAATATTAACCGCTATCTACCGTAATGAAGTTGTACCGCTATCTTTAAAATAAAACCTTTTGCAGCATACTATACATTATGAAGGGTGACACCACAAAATTCCGCCCGGGGGTCACCACTCTTAGTAATGCCACTGCCTGTTACTTTCTTTTGGGTCACAATCCTCGCTTGGGGGGCATAATTCTTGCTGGGGGAGGGCACAAGCAGTGAATTGGGGGAGGGGGCGCAGACCCGAAATGCTCCCCCGTGGCGCCGGGCCTGCTTCACACTGTCCGTTTTAATGCAAATCATTAAGCAAAGAAGCTGTACTAAATATCAATTTTTATAGTCTTTGGTTTGACTCGACCCATATAGGCGTAGCCAGAGACTTGAAACGTAACCGATGATGAAAATGATGACCACCTTTATGCCTCCATGATGCAATGACATACTCTAATTAGAGAACATCTATTGCGTTTGTACCAACTTACGATAACAATCCACCTCGCCAATTTTTACGCGACAAAATACTGCATACTTTGAAAAAACATGAGGTAGAAATACTTAAGAGACTTGAACGATAGCAAATTTAAGGATGAGCCATTGTATCATGTCCCCTCCTTTTTCGGCCGTGGCGCAATACAAAAAAAAACACTCAAAAATCATCAAAAGCAGTGTGATTGGGTCAAAGTTTGTACAATTTTTGCCTAGCAAAACAAAATTGTTGCTAACTCGAAATCGTTTAACTCAAGATTACACACTTAAAATAACAGCAAAAACAAGCTATATTTTGTGCCCAATAACGTTTAGGGGTTGTGAATGTGAAATGTCTATTCCAATTAATTTGCCTATGTCATTATATAAACCTAAAAACTTTGCAACAGACTATTTACATAGCATGAAGCCCATTTGGCTTTTTTTATGCGTTTTTTTTTTTTTATTTGCGCTACTAAGCAACACGTCTTTTAAATAAAAATTGAACAAAATAAATAATCTCAGTATTGAGGTATTTTGTTAAAACATCTTTAAAAAATTTTAAGCTTTTGTAGTGGCTCAGTTTCCCATAGCTCTGCTCCCAGCTTCTGATCCATCTTTACTGCATATCCTTTTTTGAAACTCCCACCCATCCACCATGACTAGACGTACAGATACTCCTAAATTTGATGGTTATTTTCATGACAAAACAAAACTCTCCTACGTGAATCTTCGGGTGAATTATTAGTTATAGCTAAAAACCTAGCAATAGGCACTAAATAGTGCTTTACCCACCTGGGCCAAGTCACTCACAACCTTTAACCCCAAAACACGAGAATTCAAACATGTTTTGGACTTGACCTGTAAGGAAAGGGGGGCTGAACAATTTAATTTTTTTAATTGACTTTTAAAGATTAGAAATTCAGTTTTTCAAATGGCTCTAAAAACGTGCATAATGTGATCGAAACGGCATTAAAATAGCTATTTTTCCAAAAAGTTGTCCAGCAACTGAGGGTTTCACCCCCAAACCCCCATTGCTTCCGGCAGCTGGTGATGTGCCCCAACTCCCATTTGTGATACGTTTAAGTTGCGCTAATTTGCTCACGCCTCCCACTTTAGGCATTTTTGGAAAACAAACATTTTAACTTTTGGTCAAGTCCCCATTCATTTAGCAAACTACTAATTACGCGCCAACCCAAGCCCCGTTTTCTGATCTTCCATTCTAAAAGCATTTTTGTCTTATGAAAAATCCCTTCTTTCGAGCTTTCTAATTACATTATTTTGACCGGGAATCAAACACGAGTCTACCGTTTCTGTGGCAGAGTTCTATCCCTTTGACCACTGATGGTGCTACTTCTTTGCACTGCTGCTAAGCACTCTCATTTCACTTTGCTACTTACGGTTTTATCGTAAAACTAATGAGTTCTGACCATATACGTAACCATGGTTTTTGATTGGAGGGGGGGCAAACAACAATCACTTGCAATGACGTCATCAGAAATTTTAAAAAGAGGATTTTTTTGGAACAAAGATATCGTAGAATGGAAGATCAGAAGCGTGGCCTGGTTTGGCTCGTAACCAGGATTTTGCTCAAAAGAGAGAGCTTAAACCAAGAGCTAAAAAATGCAAATGTCTATTTTGGGAGACGCGTAGAGAAAATTAGCGTAACTCAAACGTCAGACGTGGAGTCCTCGAGGACGTTCTTGGCCTCGACGACACATTTTGAAGTCCTTGGCCTTGGCTTCGAAGCCTCAAGTCCTCAAAAATTGCCCTGTCCTCGGCTCGAGGACAGACTACTTTTTGAGTTGTTGAAAGTTTGTGGAGCACCTGAAAAATTTTTTGGAAAACGTTTTTTACTGGAGACCGCCTGAAAAATTTTTGTGAAGACCTTTTTTTCGAGAACACTTGCATTTGTGCCCTTGATCCTTGGCCATGGCCTCGAGCATTCCTGTCCTTGGCCTCGAGAGTGTCTGTCCTCGAAAGGGCTGTGCTTGGCCTTGGCCTCGGATTTTTTTTGTGTTCTTGGCCTTGGCCTTGGTCTCGAGCCTTGTGTCTTCGACTCCACCTCTGTCAAACGTATCACAAACGGGGGTCTGGGAGCGAAACCCCTGCCGCTGGGCGATTTTTTGTAATTTTTTTTTTTTTTTTTTGGAAAAAAAACTATTTTAATGCAATTGCATAACATTTTGCACGTGTTCAAAGCCATTTGTAAAAACTTGATTTTGAACATTTGAAAGCAAATTGAAAAAATTAAATTGTTCAATCCTCTTTTTTCTTGCGATTTAAGTCCAAACCACGTTTAAAATCTTGCATTTGAGATTAAATTTTGTAAGTGATTTGGCCCAAGCAGGGTAAAGTAAGGTGCATTGCCTCGTGCAATATTTTAGCAGTAAATAATAATCCACTCGAAGATTTTCCTTGGAAATTCTTGTTTTATTATGAAAATAATTAGATATAAGAAATCATATTCGGTCAAGGGGCCCAGGCCCCTTCAATTCAAATTCAATAATTTGTTCAATGAGCATTTTCGCCAGCTAATTAATTTTTTTCAAAAGTATTTTGTCGCTTAAAAACTGGCGAGGTGAAGGTGAATAGTTATTGAAGAATGTGCAATAAATGGTTACACTTATTAACCATGTTATTGCCCGGACCGGATTTACATTTCGCAGGACCCCTGGCACTTTGGAGATTTCGCAACGTCTTCCAGCCAAATATAGGTGAAGACCAAAAAAAGTCACCATCTGAGCGCGAGGCCCCTGGCACTCGGCCATACGGTAAATCTGGTCCTGCTTATTGCATTACATTCATAAAAAGGTTTGATGATGGCCTGAGATAGCAACTTTTAGGATAAAAGCCCTTAATTTCACTCGGGATATATATTTAATTTGGTTGGCAAAAACTGAATTGAGGGGGGCCGGGCCTCCTGGATCAATCAAATCAAATCTTTCATTATACTTGCTGTATGTCGCCGAAGCGTGTAAAGAGTTGGCCGGGCCCATCTCCATTACGCCCGGACAACACAGCTTCTTTCGAAGAAATGTCACAGCGGTGGCGAGATTGGCAACACTCTGTCTGATTTGACCGGCGGCGGGAGATTTTAACTTCAGACCTACGGCTCCAGAGGCCAACGCGTCACCGCTCGACCAAATGGTCGTACCCCCTGGATCAATATTGTTGTTAATTTCTGTTCTACGCGTGTACTGCTGTACGCGAGGATGCTAAAAGAAACTGAAGAAAGAATAGGATTTTTTGTCGCATTTTTGTTATTGGTATAGCTATTTAATTGGAGGACTAGGGCCCTCTGCCCTTTTCCCATGGCTACGCTTATGGTTCTGCCAAATATTACTGGAAAAAGCGAATATTCAATGGCTATTTTTGGTGTTGCTGTTAAACTTACTGCAAATACGTTAAATGACGTTAATGCTTGTTGATCAAAGATTTTTCCTGGAATCTGCACCACTCAGATCGGTCAAATTACGCAGTTGACGCCATAACTTACAACCAGCGGGTTTCCAAAGTCCAGCTTGAGAACCACAATGACATCTTATCCGGTCGCATTCGCATCTATTCAGATTAGCCGGTAAACATGCCGAGGATCTGCTTTTCATCTTTTATTTTTGATTTCAGTTTCTTTGTTGACCCAAAATGCCCCGAAAAAAGTCCGATGCGAAAACTTTCGTTTTGGTCTGTCTTTTTTCTTGTGGTTTGATTTCCACATTAGCTAGTGATCTTGGCCTGACATTTTAGCACGCAATAAAATTTTACGCTATCAAAAAATTTTGCCTGCCAGCATCATGGTGAAACCTAATTTTACACTACTTCAAAAAAGTTTGGGCATCCCCACACGGCCAAATCTATTAGAGTATGTCACCGTTATTGATGAGAGAGATATTAGTCAATTTTTGCATCCGCATTTTAAAGTAAAACGCAATGACCATGTATATGGTTCCACCAAACACATTTAAATGAATTAAACTTTTATCCATATAGTGCATCACTAAATTTAACTGAACATTCGACAGTCAAAATCAAATGCTAATATTTATGATTGTTTATTGCACGTATAAAATATGATAAACAGCATCATTATTGACAATCAAAATGCCACATCGTAAAAAACGTTTTAACATAATCTAGAAGGAGTCACACGTATGGTGTCACATAGCGCGTGACCAATCAACAGAAAATGTTGAAAGGTTTTTCAATTTTTTTTTCTTTTGGCATCAAAGAGGTACCCACAAATCCACAACACGCACATTGTCATGCAAGCAAACCATACAACACAGTGTGAAGTATTACAACAACAGTAAGCACACAGAAGGTACAACAACAAGTTGCAGCTTACTCCAGACCAAATTTTAGAAGATGCCTTCTTCGATCATGAAACCGCAAAAGTCTCATAATAACACTGCTATATAGATGAACAGAGAACAGAATGATAAATTATTTTATGAAATTGAAAAAATATGAGAACGAAAGAAAAAAAGTTAGTAATAGTCTGATTTTAAGAAAATTACGATACTGGCTCATTGTGAAATTCTAGAATTCTAAATCACGCAATCTTTCGATCCTATCCTGGAAACCTCGAATTCTGGCTTTGATAACATTTTTATCATTCTGGAGATCCTCAATGGCATCCACTTGTTCTTGGATATCTCTGCGGGCGGCAAAGATTGCACTAGGTGCAGCTCCATCAGCTCTCAGTTGATGTAAAGTCTCCCTGAGTTGAGGGAGAATGTTAAATCTTATGTTTTTGATGTTGTTTTGATCTCTTCTAATAATGGCACGATCCACAAAAATACTACGTCTTAGCATCATAATCCTGGCGTCTCGGCGTCCGGGGCTGGTCACGTCTGAAAAACATTGTTATACTTAGATGTTTGAAAAGTGCTCTAGTTTTCGTTATCACGTTTGGCAGGGCGCAGTCGTAAAGGAGGTTTTATTGGGGCTTCATCTGTGCTTATTCAAAAACAGAGGTGGGCGTTGCGCAAAATAGTTTGCAAGTTGCGCAAATGTGCAATTTGCGTTGCACACTATGCCTTTTTTTCAGCGCTTGCGCAATTTGCGTTGCGCTCTATGCCTTTTTTTTCAGCGCTTGCGCAATTTGCGTTTGCGAATTGGTAAATCTAATATTTGTTGCTCTTTAATTGAAATTTTTTTCCAAAATGCGCAATCACAAAATAATTTTTAAATGCTGATCTGCATGTCCCTGTCAAAAAATAAATAAAATCTGATTTTACAGATTTAAAGCATGATCACGAGATAGTTGATATATGCTGATTGCTGATAGAAAGATTTTTTTTCTTGTTTTATTTTCTTCTGCGTTATCTGCTTTTTTTTCTTGTTTTGTTTTCTTCCGCGCTTTCTTCCGCTAAACGTACTGTATTTAAAGTTTAAGCGATTGAATATATCAAGGAGGACTAGTGTGTGACAGAAATCAAGGGTGCCAGGTTCGGAGTTACCCCTCAATCGGGTCCTCCAAAATTTCGAACTTTTAAACCGTTAGAGCTAGATGAATCAGATTTTAAAAATGGGTAGATAGCAAAAATAAACTAAACGTAACAAAAATTGGGGGTGCCACAATGAGGGTTTGCCCCAAACGGGCCCTCCAAAATTCAAACTTTTTAACCACTCACGCTGGATACATGAAATTTTCAAGGTGGACAAATATGAAAAAACGTTTTCCCAAACGGGGCTCTCCAAAACTCAAACTTTTTAACCTTTTAAAATGGATACATAAAATGGTGGTTCCCAAATTTTCAACTTTTTTATTTGAAGCAACGTTTGCATTCCTACACCATCAGCTTCTTCCGAAAGGTGCTTCTCCAGTGCAGGCTTGACTTTGAGCAAATTAAGAATGCAACCAAGTGGTAAACATTTGGAAGCACTCGATGTCATGCACTGCAATAAAGCGCTGCTTTAATTAACCGAATCGTTTAATAAATTTTTTCTGAATATCGGTGGTGGTTGACTGGTTTTTCACTATTTCAGCAAATTAAGTTAATTTAAGCCAGATTAGGATTCGGTTTTAGCTATTCGGAATAATTCTGACATAGCCTACTATTCTGAAATGCCCATCCCTGGAGGTAGTACTTGTACTTCAGATAGACTATATTCCAGGGCTGTCCAACCCGTGGCCCGCGGGCCACATTTGGCCCGCGGGCCACATTTGGCCCGCGAAGCTATTTTGTGTAACCAGCGAGGTCCTTTTGCGCGGTTGATTTCCTCATGGAAAGGCTTAACATTTTCTGGCAAATAAAAAGGTCTAACGTTGGTCTTTGCCATCAATGCGGCAAAAAAAAGGTCTGAATTTCTTGGTAAAAACTCTTGGTAAAAATGCATGTGGCCCGCAATAACTTTTCTCTCGCAATTGTGGCCCGTACCACTAAAAAGGTTTGGCAGGCCTGCTATATGCTCTATACGGCTGAAAGACAAAGAGTGATGCATTAATATTATATCAGGGATCGAAATTAACTTTTTTGACAATTTTCCCGTCGGGCAAATGTCATCAAATGTCTACTTGCCCAAGAAAATTTCAACTTGCCCGAAAAAAAAGGTACTCTAAGTTTTTAGGTTAACTTGGAAAAAAGCACTGAATTTGCAAAATACCCGTAGTTTCGAGAATCAAGTTTTTGTGTGCGATCGTTAAGATAATGTGATGCAATCAGTAACTTTTTCCGATCATGCATGAGCAAATATTGATTTTTTGACTGTAAATATTTCATTTAATATTTAACGATCATAATTATCAATTACCGTTGTGGTTTGTTGCAAACGTATTTTTATTAGCGAATATTTTGGAAACTACACCAGCTAGAAAGCTAAAAGATCTTCAAAATAATCATAGCAAAAAAATTGCAAAATTCTTGATGTTATCGTCATGCAGCGCATAGTAATACTTGTGGTATCTGAAACAGCTGTTAGCGTGGCAAGCGCCGGAAAACTTTTCTAGAAAAAAAACGGAACATTTTGTGCCAAACAGTTGCTAACACGTCAAAGAATCGAAAAATCTGCGTGCGATTAAGACGTGTTAATTGCGATTAATAATGTGCGTACTATTAGACAATGCATTAAATTGTGATAGTTACAAAGTGCTTACTAAGATAAAGCAAGGAACAGCTTTCTCTACGTACAAATTTTACTGTGTTGCAACAAAACCGGGTAAATTGCGTCTTTAAATACCGGTAATCTTGTTTGAAGTTGTCTAATATGCTGTATTTTGTTTACTTGCCATCGGGGAAGTTAAGCTAAAAACTAACTTGCCCGAAGCGATTTCAGCTTGCCTCGGGCAAGCGGGCAGGCGTTAATTTTGAACCCTGTATTTAGTTTAAGCTACCTTGCTTAATAAGTACGAACTACTTTTTGTTTTTTTGTAATGTAATTAGTAACAAAAAGATACTACTTTTTGTTTTACTCTAATTAGTAACCGAAAACTTCGCCGCTACAATAGGAAAAAGATTAGATGAAAGGGTCGGAAGAGCAAACGACAAAATCACCAAAGATTGCTTTCCTGCCTACAAGAGATATGCGTGGTTGCAAAAATTCAAAAGATTCAACACTGCTATTCCTAGTTCGGCCGCCATCGAGAGATTATTTGCTGTTGGTTCTGATATTTTGCGATCGAAACGATCGTCTATGACGAAAGAAAATTTTGAAAAGTTTGTTTTGCTGCGTGAGAATGAAAAGTGTTTAAAAAAGTCAATTTTTCTCCATGAATAACGCATTATTTCTGAATGTGAGTGAGTGGAGCTTTTTTTTTTTGGTGTTTATTTATTTTTATTGCTGTTTATTTTTATTATTTTTTTTGTTTTAGTGTTTGATTGCTTTTTCTCAACAATAAAAATAATTCTTTCTTCGGTCTTAGATATGTGCCTTTAGTTATAAAAGCTAAGCGCAATGCAGTTGGTTTATTCCAGTGCAGCTTAGCTGAAGATGGTACAATGTTTGTACTTTCAAATTTTTATACTTAACACCATCATCTGCAGCGCGCTTTTGAAACTTTGATTATGCAAAAATTTGTACTCAAAAACTTTTTTAAATAGCGAAATTTGTGTGCGCTTCTCAAGCAATCAATTTGAAGTTGCGCTGTACTATTTTTAACTTTTGGTTGCGGAATTTGTGTTTGCGTTTTAAAACGTTTAAAATTTTCGTTACGGAATTTGCTATTGCGCTTTAAGCTTTTAAGATTTTGGTTGCGAAATTTGCATTTGCGCTTTAAGCTTAAAAATTTTGGTTGCGGAATTTGCGCTTGCGCTTTAACCCTACAAAAGTTTGGTTGCGGAATTTGCGCTTGCGCTTCGAGCTTAAAAATTTTTGGTTGCGGAATTTGCGCTTGCGCTTTAAACTAGAAAAATTTTGGTTGCGGAATTTGCGCTTGCGCTTTACGATGTGTTTTTTAAACGCCCAGCTCTGTCCAAAAGTCACTTGTAGAAACTTTAACCTAAAAAGGCTAGCATTTAAATGTGTTTTAGAGTTGTCTTGCGAGTAAAAAGAGGCTGAAGTAGCTGGGAAATTCAATTATTTGAACAAAAGTCCAAATTTTACCAATTTAGTTCTTTTCAAAAGGCTCCAAAACTGCAAAATGTGATCCAAATGGCATTAAAGCAGCTTTTTTTTTCGAGAAATCACAAAATCGCCCAGCAGCGGCAGGTTGGGCTCCAGTTTGCTCTACACGCCGCCAAATTGGGACAGTTTTTCAACAAAAAAATGTTAACTTTAGGTTTAACCTCCTCCTCCTCCTTCCTTAGAAAATCTTATACGTGCCTGCCGTATGGATGCAATTCACTGTGGTTTTAACATAGTTTCTTTTCAATATTACACCCTCGACTGATAACGAAAGAAGCAGAGTTGCCTGCATGCGCAACGACGCACAATAACAAAAGGCTGAAATAAGAAAAGTAAGAAAAGGCGGAATCGTGCTAAAAGGTAGGTTGGGGTTCACCCTAACCGCCTTTTCTTACTTTTCTGCCTTTTAGCACGATTTCCGCCTTTTCCTACTTTTCCTATTTCCGCCTTTTAGTATTGTCCCGCAATGATACTGAGATGGACCACGCAAATTCGTTACACGCTTCGGCGTTATAAAACGAGTGTAATGAAAAATTTAATTTATGCTTGCAAATCCCTTTGTAAGCAAACTTAAATAAATTATGGGTGACTGGTTGTTTCCATAAAACCTCTAGCGCAAAAAAAGGAAACAAAAAGAATTCCACCTCGTGTAAAAAATATCTTTTTGTGAACATTTTTGTCCAACACGTAAGTGGTATTTTTCAAACCGAGAACTAATATAAGATAAGTTGCCTTGCGAATGAGTTAAATTGCCTATTTTTAATAATAACTTTCATTTTTAAACAGTGCTAAATATTTTCTTTTCAAGTTATTTGTTTATTTCTTAATTTCTTTGCGCTATACTTGTACGCAATAAGGGAAAAGCATCAAATCAAATCTTCCATTATACTCGCTGTATTACGCCGAAGCGTGTAACGAGTTTACTGGGCCCATCTCCGCATCATTGCGTCCGGGAAACACAGCTGCTTTCGAAAACATGCCGCAAGGTTGGTGAACCGTTGGCGACACTGTGTTCAATTTGATCGGCCCGAGATTTAAACCTCAAACCTACCGCTTCAGCGACGAAGCGTTATTGCTTGACCAACTGGACGGTACGGATAAAGCATAAACTATAATTGTTAAGGAGAATAGTATGCTTATAGAAGCAATCTCAAAACGTCGAAGTTTATAACTAGGGCAAGTTTTTATTGACCTAAAAAAAAAATTACTTAAAAAAAGGAATAAAAAAATTGACTTCATTGATTTAACTAATTTTGGAATCAATAAATGATATTTCTTGAGAATTTATATTAATACAAATGTTTAATAAACCAAAGCTCGCCAATTCTCAACGAAAATTACGAAACAAGTTTGTTTGGTATTGTAAAATAAGTCACGTGTTGCGATATTGCATTGCAAGCTAAACACCAGGTGGAGAAATTAAAAGGCAAAAAAACATTCAATGTGTTACGTTCTCGGCGTTGAAGTTTTGGTCGTTTGCCAGAAGTTTTTTCAGCATGAAATGTAATTACAATTACAATTTGTTTGGTGATTGGATATTTCTTGATGACTATCAACAAGAAGCGGTTGCTGCAAGAAACCATACAGTTGCATAAATTGCAATATAATTTGTTTTGGGACTTTTCATAAATTCTTCGGGGAATTCTTTAAGAAAGGATTGAATTTTATAAGCATTGGGAGCGTAAACTTTGGCATCATTTAAAATTCTAAAGCGCAATCTAAAGCCAAAGTTAAATAATTCTGTTGAAGGTTTTTGCGTCATCGTTTCGACAGTTGAATTTACGTGAAACTGTTGTCAGATTGGCTAAATCAACAAAAAACCAGAAGAGGGACGGTTACCACCTCTCTGAGAAATCAAGAACAAAAAAAATATTTCATTTAATTGTGTTGTTAAAGCATTGGAATAACAGTGCCTCCTGTATTTTGCGTCGCGAAAACCAATGCCGACAAAGATTGACAGCATTGACACTCAGTCGGCAGTCGGAAATTTTTTACGTAACCTTAGTAAACTTGCACATTGCACCAGTGCTCCTGCGCGAATATGCTATTCACTTTTTTCCGTTCCTTAACAGTTTAAATAATGAAAAGGTACTTTAAACTAACCTCTCCATCTGCGCTATACTGCATATGTTTTTACCTTAGGAATGTTTACGTGAACAATGTCGAGCTTCGTAAATGGCATTTTAGACTCAATTATTCAATTGCACCATACTTGCATAATATTTCATCTAATCTTGACTATTGCACCTAAATCATTCGATTACGCTAACTTTGACTATTGCACTCAGGGCCTCTAAGAGAAAATTTTTTCAGGGGGTACGAAGGTCGATACCGGGCCCCCAAATCTTATTAAGCCCCCCAGCCTTATTGGAACCCATGCTGTTAAATTGTTCTTGTTGAATTGATGTAAATCTTCATTTAAAAGTGAGGGGATAACGATATTCGCATGCAGTTAGGATCTATGAAAAACACAACTAGGCATAACATTGGTTTAAATTCAGCTAGGGGGTTTGGGGGAGCGCTGTGAGCTCCCTTAGCGGGGTCCGGGGCTCCGCCCCGGAAGCTTTAACACTTTTTATATTTCTTGAGGGTAAAATACAGCATTTGATCAGCATCCCAGCACCAAACTTGCTTCAATTGACCAGCAGAAAACGTGATATACATGAAAGAAAGTATGTGAAGTGTGGGATGATGACATTGACACAATATTATACAATATAATGACTTTAGTACTGCAAATCCAAATATTTTACTGAAAGAAGTTTTAAGAAGTCATCTGCAGTCATAGACTTCACATACCCCAATACCGATTAAACTCATACAGATAGAGTGAGTTACTTCATGAATCATGATAGTAGTATAGTATGTCAACTTTGACTCCGCTCTTTGAGGTTGAAATGCTTTTGGATCTCTGGAAATGTGGGCCCTCGTACATTGTTATATCGCAGAATTAGGGCTCTCAAGTAAAAGAAATGTAATAAAACGTTTATGGCTTTTGATACATTTTGGTGCAAGTGTATGGCTTTTGATACATTTTCCTCATTTTTAATCAAATCGGCCACTATTAGATGCCCTAAAGACGGAATTGTGTAGCAAAAATAGCTACCAATTTCCAGCACTGAATAGGCTGACTGATATTTTTGCTGTAGACAAGTTTAATTACGGTGTTATGGTGCGATACCAAAACTTAACGCGGAAACCTTGAACTCTTCGGGCCCTTTGAGCCCGGGCCCCCCTAGGCCCGGGCCCGGGAACAATGTACCCCCTGAACCCCCCTCTCGCAGGCCCTGGTCGCACTACAATCATTCTGAGCAATTTCGCGCTTTTTAATTGGCATTTTAGACTCAACTCCGCGATTGCAACACACTCGCATAATATTTCATCCAACTTTGACTATTGCACCACAATCATTCGATTACGCTGGGAATTGCAATCAGTGGGGCCTAATGCAGTGCCGTTGCCAGAGCAAACGAAGTGAGGGGGCTCCAGATGAGAGTGGGGTGGCACTGAAATAAACTAACTTGAGTATATAAAAACTGATTTTCAGATCTTGTACGACTACAAATTATAGGTGCAATTTTAAAAATTCTGTATTCATGTCAAAAAAAAGAGACCTACAAGGCCGGCAGCGTTTCTTAGCTCGTTTAGACTGTGGCCCATAACCGCTTCAAAGGTCTATCTGTAGCTGTGAATGCTACCTGATGCGCAACCAGGATTTTTCCAAGAGGGTGAACCAAAATTGACTTTATTGAAAAAACTTGCCTTATTCATGACAAATGAATTTCAGTACACTTTTTTTTATAAGAACAGGTAAATTTTGGGTTGAGGTGCTACCTATTTTTAATTTTCGCTAATTTTCAGCCTCATTTGTTCCTAATTTGTTTTTAAAAACCAGTAAATTTTGGGTAAAGCGCTAGCTATTTATAAATTTTCACGAATTTTCAGCCTCATTTATTTCTTGTTTGTTCTAAACTTTATTCGAGAATAATGTGACACAAAAAATTCATTCTACTTTGGTTAAAGTTGTGTTTTGTTTAGGGGTGCAAATCTTTGTTGAGCATTGGGGGGGATAATTTGCAATTTTACTCCAATTTTGCCCTATTTTTAACATTGGTGAACCTCGACCACGCTTTTTTCAGGTGAGCAAATTAAGTGAAGAGCAAAAAAAAAGGTCTTCACCAAAAATGGAACACTTTTTTTCCCCGATTTCAGGTGAAGACCAAAAAAAATAAGGTCTTCACCAAAAATGGAACCCTTTTTTTCCCGAATTCAAGTGGAGACCTGCGCTCAGATGCACATCAGAGTCAAATTATTATAAGGGATGCAGATGTAAACCATACTCAAATTATTCGGAGGAATACAATCAAATTATTGGAGGGATATATCCCCCCATTCCCCTCGGGTTTCGGCACCCCCGATTTTGTTTTTAGACCATGATTGCTATTTGACATTTCCACAATAACAGCTACAGAATAAGTAAAAAAAAACTTTTGATTACTTAATTGCGTTGTACTAGCCCGTGATGTTTTTATATATTTTTCGTGCTGAGGCTGGTATTTTTCTTAATTTATTCTTTTTAACAATTGTTCCTAAATTAGAGATAATGTAAAGTCAAATGCATTTCGATAATCATAAACAATAGCAAGAAAAACTTTTCAACAAAAATAAATTTGACTCGCTTTATTCTCCAATAAAATTTAGGAACAAATTAAGAACAGATGATACCGAAAATTGGTAAAATTTATAAACAACCAACCTCATCTTAAAAGTTACTGGTTATCATTTTAAAAAATGTACTTGCCACATTATTCGTAGAGCGTATTAATGAAATTTTGAAACTTACCCGCATCCGGATCATCTTGTGAATTGACAATCACAGCAGTAAGTAAAACACACGCAAAGACCAATTGAAACTTCATGGTGTTTTTGTTGAAAATGCCTAGTCAAACAATATTAACTACAAGAAAAATTTGATTTATGCTGTTAAAAAATGCAGCCTTTTTAAACAAAAAGTAAAGCTTCAAAAAGGTGCAAGTCTATCGGATCACTTGTCGGCATCTCTTTTGGTCTAAATCAAGTAGAGCTTTTAGCATTAGGCATTATTGCAAGCTTACCTTTCAGAATAACGTATGAAACATCACATTACGATAAAGTAATAATTAAATTATTGTATTTTATTGGAATTCTTTTTAAATAAGTTTTTGAAAATTCAGAAACATGTCCAACATCATTGCAGCGAAAATGAATCACGTTTTAGCATGTAAACATATTTGGACTTCGCGCGAGCGCGTAGTACCTACGGCAGTTTGGCAGATAAGCATTTTGGCAGATGAGGATTGATTTGCTTATAACTAGCAAACAGTAAAACCTAGGAAGTTGAAATTTGGACTCAACATAAATATTAATGAAACCGTCATGTGCCAATTTTGGGGATCCTAGGTCATGTGATCGTGAATTGAGACACAAAAAATATAAAAAACGGGAATTTTGGCTTAAAAATAAATTAATTTGCTTATAACTCAAAAACCACTTAACGTGCAGAGCTGAAACTAAGACACAATGATGGTGCTCATGAATGCTTTATGCTAACCGAGTTTGGGGGTACCCGGTGACGTGACCAAAATTTTACAGGCCAAAAATGGGCAAAAATTGACAAATTTGAACCGAAATATTTCGGCAATTATCGATATTGATGAAAAATAGTTAATGTTTTTTGAGCTATCAACACTATCAACATCTTTTTTTTGTTATGTTTGTTTACCCTCAACTTGAATACTATTTTCTTGTTTTGCTCCTTTTTTCTTAATTTTTTTTCTTTTTCTTCCCATACTATTTACTTTTAAATCGCTAAACACATTGTATTCAAAGTTGGAGCGATTGAAGATATCAGGAAGGACTTTTGTGCAACTGAAATCAGGGGTGTCAGGTTCGGAGATCCCCCTCAATCGGGTCTTCCAAATTTTGCACTTTTAAACTGTTACAGCTAGATGGATCAAATTTTCTGAATGGGTAGATTACAAATATACACTAAACGTTACAAACCTCGGGAGAGCCACGATGGAGATTTCTCACCAAACGGGCTCTCCAAAATTCAAACTTTTTAACCTTTTAAGCTAGATACATAAAATTTTTAAGATAAGTAAATATAAAGAAAAAAGATAAAATTTGACAAAACTTCGGGTTACAAAAATGAAGTGATCGCCCTCAAACAAGGACGTCAAAATTTAAACTTTAACCACTAACTTACGCTAGACTGATGAAAGTTTTGAAATAGGTAAATATGAGAGAAATATAAAATTTGGCAAAAGTTGGGGGTACCACTATGAGGAGGCCCCCTCAAACGAGGACGCCAAAATTCAAACTTTTTAATTTTTTAAGCTAGATGCATCAAATTTTCAGGATAGGCAAATATGAAGAAAAGATCAAATTTGGCAAAATTTGAGGCACCAAAATTGGAAGTTTCTTAATTGGATCCTTCAAAATTCCAACTTTTATACCATTCGAGCTAGACACATGAAACCTTCAGAATATGTAAATACAAAATTAAGATAAAATCAGAATACACAAATACGATATGACTAGGTGCCACAATTGCGGAGTCTTCTAACAGGTCCTTTAAAATTTTTAACTACTTAACGTATATACAAATAAATTTTTAAGATAGGTAAATATATAATTTGAAAAAATTTGAGGATCGCGTACTATAGAGGTCCTCCAATTATGTGAACACCTTCTTCCATTAACTACAAAAACTAAACAAACTAAATCAATTGGATAGGTTAATATGAATCAAAGATTAAAGATAACAAAATTTGGTTGGCCGCATTGATGAGACCATGCCAAATCGGCCCCTTAAAATTTTTAAATATTTATTACAAAATAATCCAGCAAGACATATCAAATTTTAAATATTTATTACAAAATAATCCAGCAAGACATATCAAATTTTAAGAGTATAAGAAAAAGATAAAAATGCCAAACTTGACAATGCTATGTTAGACAATTATCCCCTAAATGAATCTTCAAACTATACGATGAATTGGTATCACAGAAAAGTAGAAGATTCAAACTAATGGGATTACTTAAACATTTAAGACGTTGAAGCACTTGAGCTTAATGGCTATGTTAGATTTAAGCTAGATGGCAAAGTTTTTTTTACTAAACGGTCACTTGTGACCTTAAAAAATCTACTTGTTCTTCAAAGTTTTTGTACAATTTTATTAAGGAAGCTTTCGCGCTGAATAATGGAAGTAATACAATATACTGCACAATACCCAATTTGTTGCCGTAGCACACACTTTAATCCACTCCTATCTTGATGACAGACAACAGTTTGTATCTACAAACCAAAATCAGTACAACCTAAGACCAATCAAAGTTGAGGTCGGTAGCGTAACCAAGGGGAGTGGGGGGCTATAGCCCCCCCATTGGCATGTCGACCAAAATGTAGAATAAGACAAATACCACGCTTTCAGCTCTTTTGAGACTGTTTTTCGCACTGGAATGGATTAAAATAGTGGTTTAAAATATCTTTTTTAAAACATATATTCAGGGAGAGCTAATTTGCCAACAAAAACTCAGATATACATGAAAACTTTGAAAATTAGCCAAAAATAAGCAATCAAATTTGATCGCTAGTGTAAAAATGCTAAGCATATAGGTGTCTTCAACAAATATACTATAAACTTAATTAAGATAAAGGGGGGGGGGCTGTTCAGTATTAGTTAATTAACAGTCATTACTGTCAAATCTTTTGTTATTAGCCCCCCCCTCAATAATTTTTCTCTATAAGCTGTGGACGAAATAGATTACTCCATGTAAGTTTTATTGAACTATACGATTTTATACTTTACCAGCATCTAAATACGAGAATTAAAATTTTGCCATTAGCCACCTCCCAAATAGCCTATTTATGCAACCAGTTTAATCATGTTTGCACCGCCAATTTCAATGCCACGTTTAAAAGCATTATTTTTTTTATCAAAATAGCCCTAAAATTAAGTTATTTTTGCAAAAAATGCAAATTTTTCGAGAGCAGGGGCTCTGCTCCCAGACCCCAATTAGCCTCCGGCGGCTGGGAGCTCTGCTCCTGACCCCCAAAACAGCCCCCCCCCCCCCTTTGCGAATTTCTGGCTACGCGCCTGGTTTAGGTTCCTCAAGAATCGTCATTATATGTGCTATGTTTTTCCTGATATACATTAACGACCTACATAATGCATTGTAAAGCGAACCAAGATTATTTGCGGATGATTCGTCTTATTTGTGAAAGGTTCAAATCGCTAATAACTCGACATTAATCTTAATGCAGAACTACATCATCTCAATTTTTGGTGCAGTGTGAATAAGCCATCCGTCAATCAAGCTAAAACCAATATCGTAATCATTCCTCCTAAACGAACTAAAGTGGCAATTTTCCATTTAACCTATAAAGTACCGGAACTTCAGTAAATATAGTCAGAAGCGCAAAATACCTAAAAAATATCATTGATAACACACTTAAGTTTCATGAGCAAATTAAAGTACGTAATTGAGGGTAAAGTGGCCTGCTCAGTTGGAATACTAAACAAACTAAACCAAACTCTTTTTCGAACAGTTATGTTACAACTCTACCGTGCATTCGTACATCCGTTACTATTGTATGGTACAATTAGACGGGGAGCCATGTATCCTACTTTTTACAGAAATTAAAACCCTTACAAAATCGAGAGATAAGAGCCGTTGTTGGTGCTCGTTTTCGAGATTCAGTAAACCCCTATTACTATTACTCATAATTGAAAATTCTGCAAATTGATGACTTGTTCAAATTTGAAGTCGCCAGATTTGTTTATTGCTCCTTAAACAGCAAAACTCCTAATTCATTGTACAAATATTTCTGTAAAACTAATAACCGCTCAAGTCGAGCTACAAGGCAGTCGACTGATTGTCGCAATTTAAACATATACCTCGTTACCGTACTAATAAATTGCCAAGGTGTATAAAGTATCTGGGAGTCAAGATTTGGAATTGCATTCCCACAAATATTAGGGCATTCTCGCAAAAAAGAAATTCAAATCTTGCTGCAAAAACTTTCTGTTGTTTTTGTACAAATATTAGCATCAAAAATTTTTCATTTACGCAGTTTGCATATTCCTTTTCATGACACAATTAAGCAGATTTCTGCTTTGGTGACATAAAAAGTTTCATGCTGATGACGGGTCTTCATTTATTGAAGTTGTCAAAATGTTGTAAATCACCTAGACAAAGTAATGAAAACAATCCATGATACTGGCATATAAATTGTCTCTCTGACAAGAGGGTAGTTGCTTGACTCGATGATCGTAAGGTCTTTCGTAACTTCCCTATCGCCTTCTCAAACGAATGCTGATTATAATTTCTTCTTCGAGCTCTTACTGAGCGATTAATAAATTTGCATTGCCTTAGGTCGCAGTGCGTTCTCAAAATAGAAATAGCTGTAAAATGTGTGATTAGCGTTAAATTTGACTCTGGCCGAGGTCAGCGTTAAGTTTGGCTGATGCAATAACATTTTTTGCTCGAAAGTTACTGGAATTTTAAAAATCGCACTGTTATTTCATAATAAAGTGAAAAACTGTTAGGAACTCCTTATAGCTATTTAGCTGACGTTACTTAATTATTTTGATAACTTTTTAACACGTTTAAACTTTTGGGAGCGAATAATCTCAAAGCTGTTAAAATAAACTAGAAAGAACGTAATGTGCAAAAGAAGTAGATAATTTTTGGTAACTGTTTGTTTTACTTTTAACATTACGCCTAGATTTCTCGAAAGCATAGAATTAAGTAAATCAATATTTTTTTATTTGAAGTCATTGTAAAATTAGGCTCTGCAATATCACTTTTAATTTATAAGAACTTGATTTTTTGTTTCTAAATTTTGTTTGTGAACGTATCTTTTTTTATGCTAATTGCTAAGGTAGGCATTGATTTGACTTAGTTCTTAAAGTTTGAGAAAACGTAAGTTACAAATTCCAAAAATTATATTGGCATTTTTAGATCAAAAAGTTTTGTTCCTGTCATTTTTATTGTTTTAATCGGAGCAAAGAGTTACTTTCGAAATGCTGTATTTGTTTCAGCAAGGATTTTGCTAGTAACCGCAATTGTTACAATTTTAACAATTGCGCTGCTGCGTGAAAATTTAACTAACTCCCTAAATGTTGAAACGAGAACTAAAAAGAGTTCTAAAACCAGGGTGTCGAACCGAACCTGAACCCGAACCGTAAACCCGAATGAACCGTTTCATTTTGGTGAACCCGAACCAAACCTGAACCAGCAAAATTTTACTTCAGTGAACCTGAACCAAACCTGAACCCTCAAAATTGTGCTCAAGTGAACCCAAACCGAACTTGAACCCCTAAAAAAGTAAGAATATATTTTTCCATATCCGGATGCCGCTGGCGCTGGTACACGCACAATAAGAGCAGAGGTGATCATCAACAGGATCAGCAATTTCTCCTTTTTTTTTTATTGGACGAAACGAGTAACGACAGTTAAATTTTAAGTCAATGAACCCGAACCGAACCTGAACCAGAAATATTTTACTTGAGTGAACCTGAACCAAACCTGAACCTCGAAAATAGTGCTCAAGTGAACCCGAACCAAACCTGAACCGCTAAAATATTTTGAGCAGGAGTTAACCTGAACCCGAACCGTTATTTGAAATGGTTCGACACCCTGTGTAAAACTTTGATTGGCATTTTATAGATACTTTTTCTAGACATTCATATTTTGGAAGCTATTAACCACAAACCTGATCAAGTTAATGGAACATTTTGAAATTCGAAAGCGATGTATTTCAGATCTGACCATCATCAACAACCATAAATACGCTTAACGCAATCGTAAAGTTCTTTAATTCAGTAAAGTTAGACACTTTCGCGAAATCCCCGGATATCGCTTGGGATGTCATATTCTAGTTTGATGTTGTAATAGTTTTCAAGCCTATTAAATACAATTTTAAATATGAAATGAATTCATATTTTACCATACTTTTATTGAAATTAAATTTTGAACACAAAGCACTAATCCAAATATAAATAATCTTATTCAATTAATTACCATTTTATTTGATTAGGAATGACAATGGATTGATCAACCATACCTATAAATAAAAACATTTCCTTGAAACATTAAAAAAAAGAGTTTCTGCATTTCTTTTTTTAATTTAGATTTTCAAAATCTTTCTGAACGCTTCCAAGCTTTCATTCTTTTTGTTGCTATAATTTTATGGTTTCAAAAGATGATTCTCGCAAATGAAATTTTGAAAAAAAAGTAGCACTAACCACGACTCATTATTTTAAACATCACTCTACATCATAACAAGCAACAAAAAAATTGTCGAATCACGTCTCAAATGAAATCTCTTGAGAGCACATCTTATACTTTGCCTTTCCACTTTGTGCTATTTGCTTGAGTTGAAGGGTAACTTTTGCCATGCAACCGCATTTCATACGTAGCAAACGCATGATTTGAATTTTCTGGCAGTTTAATTTTTTCAGCAATAGTTTCTTCTTTTAAATCAAAACCTTTTTGCACAAAAACAGAAAATGCAAATAGCACATGCATGCCAAGCAATTATTCAACAAATGCATGCCAGGCAATTTATCAAGAAAATTAAATTTATCCAAATTTAGTTTAATTTCAATGTAACACGACTTATCGCAACCTGAAATGACCGTCATTTATCTAAGTGCATCAAGTAGTCACGTAGACAGAGCAAAGCAACTTTAGTGTCGAAAGCAACATTAGCGTCAAAGAGCACGACTAACATGGCAGAGTTTGCATATTCGAGCTGTAAACGGGCCGACAAGTGTACCGACCCGAACTCAAAAATTAAGCCTGAAACCAAAAAATGATTTAAAGCCAAAATCTAGGCCCGAAAATTAAGTCAGTCCAACACGGTTTTTGCTCTAGCTTTAAAATAAAACTACTCATTGCTTATCAATGGTGACATAATAATACTGATTGTGTAATAATAATTGCATTCACGCTTAAACAAAATTGTCAGTCGGTTACTGCTAATGCACCAAAATTTATCCTCCAGCGAGAACGATTCCTTTTTTTTCTTTCAAATTTCACGCCATTTATAACCAAGTTTTTGTACCGCGACATCACCTTTTAAAACCTTAAAGTACTTGGGACATTTCAACACCGGCCAATTGGTCGAGCGGTAACGCGTTCGTCTCTGGAGCGGGATGTCTGAGGCTGAATTCTCGGGCCGGTCAAATCCGACACAGTGTTGCCAACGGCTCGCCACCGCTGCGACATTTCTTCGAAAGAAGCTGTGCTGCATGAGTGCAATGATGCGGAGATGAGCCCCGCCAACTCGTTACACGTTTCGGCGTAATACATTGAGAATAATGAAAGATATGATTTGATTTTAACCATTTTAACGTGCATTGGGTGCATACCTTAATCTAAAGTGGAGGCGAAAGTTATCAGATATTCTAATAGCTGCAGAGCGAGGTTACCAACCGGTAAAAAGTCCAGTAGATATACGACTTTAGCCCGCAGGTGTAGCAAAATGAAGAGAGTTGTTTAGGTTGTTCGTTCCACAAGGACATTAATAGTTCTGGCAAATGTAGATTTTGGTAGACGATGAGAACTTATTTTAGGCAGTGTTCTATGGCTATATTAGACTTAGGTGCTGTTAGATAGCCTACTGTAACCTATCGTAGTTGCTGACAAGCATAAGACCGTTAACATAAACGTATGCAGTAACATAGGCAAGATTTTTTTGTGACGAGGTTGTGTCAAAGGCGCTGTTTTCATTCAAGTTATCATTCTTGAAACTTGCAATGCGGAGGGGGTTCGCAAAGTTGCTGGAGTAAAATATGCAGTAGCAAATCACGCTTCCGGTTTGAAGTCTAAGACTGCGCTCTATACTCAAAGAAAATACGACGCACAGCCATAGGCGTAGCCAGGATTTTTGATTGGGGGGGCCCAAACCACAAATCACATGCAATGACGTCATCAGAAATTTTCAAAAAAGGAACTTTTTGCGGGGCAAAGATATCGTAGAATGGAAGATCTGAAGCTGTAGTCTGTTGGCACTTGACCAGGATTTTGGTAAAAGGAGAGGGCGAAAACTAATCGTTAGAAAGTGCAAATGTCTAAGTTAGGAGACGTGTAGAGTAAGCTAGTGTACTCAAACGTATCATAGACGGGGCTCTGAGAGCGGAGCCTCCGCTGGGTGATTTTTGCAAGTTTTTGGAAAAAAAAGCTCTTTTAAACTCATTGGATCACATTTCGCACGTGTTCAAAGCCATTTGAAGGAACTAGATTTTTAACATTTGAAAGCCAATCGAAATAATTTGACTGTTCAATCCTCCTTTTACTTGCAATTGCATTCCAAAACACGTTTAAAATCTTGCATTGTGGTGCAAAATTTTAATTGTAAGTGATTTGGTCTATTTAGGGGTAAGTAAGTCACATTGCCTCCTGCAATATTTTTGCAGTAAATAGTAATCCACTTAGAGATTTTCCTTCAAGATTTTCGTTTTGTCTTGAAGTTAACCAGTTATTGGAGTACATGTACGGCCAGGGGGCCAGGCCACATCAATTGAAATTGAATAATTTGTTCAATGAGCATTTTCTCTAGCTGTTTTTTTTTAAGTATTTTGTGCGTAAAAACTGGCGAGGTGGAGTTGAATCGTTTTTGAAAAATGGTACAATAGATGGTTACGCTTACTAAACATGTCATTCCCGGGCCGGATTTACATTGCGCGGGGCACCTGGCACTTGGGGGATTTTTGCAACATCTTCTTGCCAAATCTAAGTGAAGACCAAAAAAAGTCATACCTTCTGAGCACAAAGCCCTGGTGCTGTACCATATGGCAAATCTGGCGCTGGTTATCGCATTACGTCCATAAAAAGTTTAGATGAGGGCCTAAGGTTACAATTTTGGGACAAAAACCCTTGATTTCACCCTGGTTATACGTTTAAATTGGTTGGAAAAAACTTGAATTAAAGGGGTGCCCCTGCCCGCCTGGTGGGCAACATTATTTATTGTTAATTACTGTTGTTCGCGTGTTCTGTTGTACGCGAAGATGCTAAAAGAAACTGAAAATGCAGAAACAAGGTTTTTTTGTTAAATTTTTGTCGTTGGTGGCATTTCAATTGAGGGGGCCCGGGCCTGGCTACGCCTATGATTTTGAGATAAGATCGCGCCCTTAAGTTCTTTCATAAAAAAATCATCGCAAAATTAAAAAAAACTTTTTTGCAAAACGTGGAGAACTCGAGTCAAGTCACTTGACAGTTTTTGTGAAACCTCCAGGAATTTCATGACATTATTATGACGTGGACAGGTGGTTGTAATTATTATTAGTTGCTTCTGTAAGCATAAATCCTAAATTAAAGAAACTGCAATTCCGGACAAGGACAACGTACTGGCTATGCTCTCATTATATTTATCATTGGAAGTATTTCAGTTGGGGTTTGCTTTACCGCCTGAATTATAGCATTAAGTTCATAATAACGTTAAACGAGGGCCTGGGATTGCAACTTTTAGCACAAAACTTTTAGATTTTTCACAGGTTTTGCGTGTATATTGTTAAAAATTTGCATTGCAGGGCCCCTGGCCCGGGACCCTTGGTCATCAGTTAGGGCCCTGGAGTCCCCTGGCTGTCAGTTAGGGACCCTAGGGCCCCCTGGTTGTTAGTGAGTACCCTGGGGGCCCCTGGTAGTTATTTAGAGGCTCCAGGGTTTTTTGTTTGTCAGTTAGGGGCCCCCGATTGTTAGTTAGGGGCCCTGGAGCTCCCTGGTTGTCGGTTAGGGGCTCCCTGGTTGTCAGTTAGGGGCCCTGGGTCCCCCTGGTTGTTAGTTAGGGACCTTGGGGGCCCCTGGTTGTCAATTAAGGGCCCCAGAGCCTCCTATTAGTCAGTTAGAAGCCCCGGGGCAACTGTTTGCCAGGTAGGGACTCCGGGCCCCCCTGGTTGTTGGTTAGAGGCCCCCAGGTCCCTTGGTCGTTAGTTAGAGGCCTTGGGGCCCCCTGGTTATTAGTTGGGGGCCCCCTGGTTGTTAGTTAGAGGCCTTGGGAGCCCTTGGTTGTCAATTAGGGGCCCCCGTTTTTCACTTGAGGGCCCTGGGGCCCCTTGGTTGTTAATTAGGGGCCCTGGGGTCTTCTGGTTGTTAGTTAGGGGCCCCGGGCCCCCTGCTTGTCGGTTAAGGGCCCCCTGGTTGTTAGTTAGGGGCCCCTGGTTTGTTAGTTAGGGGCCCCGGGGCTCCCTCGTTGTCCGTAACTGCAACTAAACATCGCTAGACTAAGTTGTTATAATTTTTTATCATTGGTGGTGTTTCAATTGGGGGGGGCATGGGCCCAGGCGCGTAGCCAGGATTTGAAAAAGGGGGGGGCTATTTTGAAAGAGTGAGAAGTGTGCATACGACGTTGACTCGAATTTTCATTGACCTTGAATCAGTTTCAGACGGTTTGTCCGAAATTTGAGACGAAATGTCTCGCAAACATCGGAAATTCAAAGGTTTTTTCCGCCCAAAATTAGGTGATCTCCAAAAAAAAAAAAAAAAAAAAAAGGTCTTCGCCAAAATTCAGAGTGATTTTTCTCCCAAGTTTCGCAACTTCAAACGTCTGAGTGGGGGCTCTTTTCGTATGGGGGGGCTATTTTCCATTTTTCACAAAAAATCGGCCTCAAAAGCACAAAATACATGCGTTTTTGCATACTTCACAAGCCAATGGGGGGGGCTCGAGCCCCCCCGCCCCCCCCCTGGCTACGCTACTGCATGGGCCCCCCCTGGCTACGCCTATGCGCACAGCTAAGTTAAATGAATCAAAGAAATCTTTTAAGCTTAAGAAAACAAATGAAATACGTCAAAATTTAAAACAACCTAATCAAATCATTAATCAAATCGTTAGCAGTAAAACAGCAAATTAAAAAAGGCACGTATTTAATCAAAGCAAATTCTAGTCCTACAAAAATTATTACAAGCCTACACATTACAATATCAAACGACAATAATTAATTATTCTGTTTTGACAATAATTAAAAATGAAAATAATTAATTTAAAGAGTTACGAAAAAAAATTTACTTCAGAGAAAAGGAGTCAATGAAAGTACCTTCCTTCAACCAACCACTGCCAAAGTTCAACAAAGTCTTCAACAATGAAACGGGCGGGAATCGACAAAAGTCCTTGTTTGAGTGAACACTGTAGCTGGCGTCGATCTAACAACGAGGGTGCTACGTGATGATTGATCAGCGGTAATCGGTAAATGGTGAGCGTTGAGCGATTCTTAGCTTGTTGTCTGGGGCGCCGTTTGTCTAAAATATTTTTTCATTTTATAAAGACAAACTTTGCCCCGATTTGACATATCTACTGCGATATGACATATTGCAACAATATGCGACTTATCTAATGCGATAAGACATATTGCAGCGACATATAACGTATCTACTGCGATATGACATATTGCAACAATATGTGACATATCTACTGCGATATGACATGTTGCAGCAATATGTGACATATCTACCGCACGTGGGAACAGTTGGCGTCTTTAGGGTGCTTTTTGTTTGCTGATTTATTTCGCTACCATAACGACGTCAAGTACTTTGAATCATTAGAGCGCGATTACGCTTTCGCGCCATTTCTGCTGGCAATTAGGATCTTTTCACAGCATTTCAACAACTGGAATCAATGCAGAATGAAATCAAGCACTGCTACTTGTAGTTGGTGCATGTCTAACAGCCTGAGGCAATGGGAACATACAGGAAGTTACCACTTATAGGGATTTCACCCGAGTAGGGAGTTTTTATCAGGCGTTCGGTAGGAATTTTAGAATTTTAGTGCCAGGAATGAATTTGATTTGAATCACTGTCGTAATTACGGTAACGTGTATACTCTGTTTATTTCATCCATCGAGCTATACTTAATTGATGAGCGTTTAGCAAGCTCAACAGCACATACTATTTTTGAATAGGCCACAGTCCAGACTAACAAAGATACTTACCTCTCCTACCGGCACTATCGCAGCTCCTAGCCTGTCATATCTGCATACCCTAGACTGGCTAGACTATATTGTTGGCCTTTATTTATGCTGATTGTTTTTTCCTTTTTTGTGTGTTTGTGTTTGTTGTTTACTATGGACTTGCTTCATGCTGTTTATGCTTGTCGCTTGTGTCTGAAATAAAGACGTAATAATAATAACCAGAGGTGGAGTCGAGGACACAAGGCTCGAGGCCAAGGCCAAGGACACAAAAAAATCCGAGGCCAAGGCCAAGAACAGCCTTTCCGAGGACAGACACTCTCGAGGCCAAGGACAGGAATACTCGATGCCAAGGCCAAGGACCAAGGACACAAGCGCAAGTGCTATCCATAAAAAAAAAGGTCTTCGCAAAATTTTTTCAAGCGATCTCCAAAACAAAACAAAAAAAAGGTGTTCACAAAAATTTTTTAGGCGATCTCTACAAAAAAACGCTTTCCAAAAAATTTTTCAAGCGATACACAAAATTTTCACAATTCAAAAAATACTGCTGTCCTCAAGCCGAGGACAGGCCAATTTTCGAGGACTTGAGGCCTCGAGGCCAAGGCCAAGGACTTGACCTTCGAGGCCAAGGACTTCAAAACGTGTCCTCGAGGACTCCACCTCTGATAAAAACATATCAGCAGAAATGGCGCGAAAATGTTTTTGCACTTAAGTAACTCAACACACGTGACATCATAATTGTAGCGAAATAAATCAGCAAACATAAAGCACCCTAAAGACGCCAATTGTTCCCACGTGCGGTAGATATGTCACATATTGCTACAATTTGTCATATCTCAGTAAATATGTAACATATTGCTGCAATATATCATATCGCAGTAGATATGTCACATATTGTTGAAATATGTTACATATCGTTGCAATATGTCACATATCGCTGCAATATGTGACATACTGTATTGCAGCAATATTTGACATATTGTGGCAATATGTCATATCGCAGTAGATATGTCAAATCGGGGCAAAATTTGTCCTTATAAAATGAAAAAAATATTTTAGACAAACCGCGCCCCATGTTGTTCCAAACGCGAGGACAACCAAACTTCTATCCTCTCAAATGAGTGTGACGCAATCAAGTTTTTCGACCTAATTAACAACTCATGTTGATGCAGCTCTTCGTCGCTCTTGACTTGGAAGCCGCTCTTTGATATCCAGTGAATCGAACAGTACCTAACTTCTTTGGAAAGTACTGCCAGTGTAGCAATTCCAGAACTTAAATTAGCTAAAACTGCTGTGCAGACCAACACTGTCGTGCACAGGCACTTTACTCCACACTCCAGTTTAGCACTACTAACAGTTCAATACTAAAATCCAAAGCGAACAAACCGGCGTAGAAACAGGCCAAAGGCGCGTGGTCAATTTCGTGAAGGTAAGAGAGCGGAGAAACGGAAAGGTTTCCGGAAAAACAAGTAAGCAAACGCGGTATTTATAAATACCAAAATATCCCAACCTAGCATTAAGTCGCCGTGCAAATTTCCAAGTTAAAGAAAAGTAAGGAAAAACGAATAAAACTACTAACTTGGCGTAGAGACACTTATGCACTCGAAAACACGTAAAATGAAAATCCTAATCAGGGGCGTATTTAGAGGGGGCCATTGGGCCATTCTTTGGGTCGCCAGGATAGTATAATTAGAATGGAATAGTATGCAAAATTGTGGCATGGCCCCACCCCTTTGTAACTTGGGCAGAAAATTTGAGCACAGAAACGGTGGGCGAAGACCTTTTTTTGGAATAAACTTGAGTGAAGACCTTTTTTTGTTTTTGGTCTTTGCCTAAGTTCGGGCTGGAAAACGAACTTGGTTTTGAGCTGGAAAATTTTCATTTTGGTTTTCATTAATCTCAAATTTTCGGAATATCTTGCCCCCTCCCCCCCCTTTCAAAAATCGTGCGTACGCAACTGATTCTAAGTTATCGAAAACTATGACGCATCCTAAAATACGAAACACTACGTAATAAACAACTGGCATCTGAAATTTCCAACACAAACTACAATCTAGTGTAAACAAGTGATATCATGGTAAATATTCTTGAGAAAAACAAAAACAAGTTAACCAAAATTGCGTAATATGAAAGTTGCTGCAACATACTCCCCATTAATGGGCGGACCCGCTCATTATCCAACAAAACTTCAAAGCAACCACTTATCATATACATCAACACAAGCAACTCTACAACCAACACCATTCCATCTAGTCACTCCAACAAAAAAAATTCAGTAGTTAACTGAAAAAATTTATACAGATAACAATGAAAAGAAGTCATTTAAGTAAAAGAAATTTTTTAGTGTTAGAATGAGAACTCAACTAAGCCTACATCACTCAATGTCTTTCACTCAAACATCAACGCATGCAAAACATAACACAAGCAAAAGAACAGCAAAAGCAAATACTGTACATGGATAGCTCTGACATTGTCCAATCAAAATCCTTGACGAATGCAAGTCATAAGTAATCTTAGTGATCTTCTTTCTTCTTTTCTTCTTATATAAACCATTGAAAAAATAGTCGAAATTAATCTTCGAAGGCAAAACGGCATAGCTTGCTATTTGAGCGCCATAGACTCTGCGTCGAATTCCGAACCACTACTTTTCGGACTTTCTTCTGAGCATCAGGAAAAACTTCGACCACTCTCCCAAGCGGCCAACTTCCACGTGGAGAGTTTTCGTCATGCAGTAGAACAAGATCGTTGACAGCAAAGTTCAGTTTTGACTTTTGCCACTTCTGGTGTAGTTGAAGAGTTTGAAGATATTTACCGCGCCAGCGAAGCCAAAACTGATCAGCCAAATGCTGGACCTGGCGCAATCTCTTTCGGGAATAGCAATCAGTGTCCTTGAACAAACCGGGAAGGTCAGTTGAGGATTGCATCAGCAGCAAATGGTTTGGCGTTAAGGGCTCCTTTGCATCCGAATCGAGCAGGATGGGGGTTAAAGGAAGAGGAATATGGACTTAGCTTCCGCCATTAGTGTAACCAGCAGATCGTGCGTGAGGGTTTCACAGGACAGAAGTGCATTAAAAATTAGTCTGGTGGAGTGTATCTGTCTCTCCCATACGCCACCCATGTGCCTAGCTTGTGGAAAGTCGAAAATCCACCGGATGTTGCTTTGACGTAAGTGGGAATACACCTTTGAGTCATTTAGTTCACTATACTGGCATCTCTCAGCTCACGAACCTGCTGCCGCGGTGGTTCTGGTTCTGTTGCCGCGGTGGATTGTGAGGGGACACCCCCTACAGGTCACGAACCTCCTCAGGGCGTTAATAAATGCGTCTGCGGTTAGGAATGGAGCGAACTTGATGTGATCTGCTGGGGTGGAAAGGCAGGTAAACAGGCATCCGTACCTCTTGATAAGACTGAGACTCTGTTTAATCTCGAACGGACCGAAATAATCGACACATGTAATGTAAAAAGGTGGGTTATTTGAACTAAGTTTTCCCTCAGGTAGAACTGCCATGAGCTGCTTCCCAACAGAGGTGTTTCTTTTCCTGCAAAATAAACATTTTCCTTAGACTATACTTACCGCCGCTGCTCCCTTGATCACTCAATACTTAATTTTGTCCGATCGACGTCCAAGTGATCGTCATCCCTAAATGACCCATCACACGATGATGATCTTCAATCAGCAATCGCGTGACGTGATGGGAAGAGGGAAGGATGATGGGAAGTTTCACGCCAAAATTCTCATCTGCATCCCTCAAACGTCCTCCGACTCAAAGAAAACCCTGAAACAAAATAGGACAAAACTTCCTAAGGGGGTCAGACTTTCTCAGCTTTGGCAAAAAAGAAATTTTGAGTTGAAATTATGAATGTTGAACTGCGGAAAAAATGGCATGCTCTGCCTCTTTTAGTTCATTTACAGTGAGTGGTCCTGCAGGAATAAACTTGCTTGGAAGTTTGGGTTTTTACCTCGGGATCCAAGCGACTGCTTGTTTGAGACGTGTCCAGGAGAAGTATCTGCAAAAAAAAGATCAATTGTAGACTGTTTTAAATCTACATTCATGCAAGCAACCGGTTTATGAAAAACAGCAAACTCATCTGGAAGACAAATAAACTCGTATGGGGCAGCCGGCCAGCACCTTTCATCCTCCAAAAGAAACTGGGGTGCATAAGACCAATGAGACTTTGCTGTAAGTTTAGCACTAGACAAGTCTTTGGTGGCATCGTCGGCAGAATCGGATTTGGTATACACACACTTCCATTCCTGTTTTTCCTGTCTTTTCTCCAAGCTGAAAAAGTGAGCTTCGAATTTTCCCACAACGGAAATTTTTCTTGCAGTAGGTCCTAGAAGTGACAATCCCAAGATTGTCTTCACCGCATATGGCTCTCCGATTTTTCCTCTTCGCTCGTCCTGTACCCAGAAGACTTCCGGAGCATTCACGCCAATCAGCAGCATTACTTTTTGGTGACCTTAACTGCAGAACTGTAAATCGTGCAAATGAGGCCAGCGTGCCCTCTCACGCTTTCCGAGAACGGTGTTAGTACCAACAGGCAACTTGTCGATAGATAAAACATTTTTCAAGTGCAGAGTACCATCATCATCAACAGAAGATACTTTCACATTGACTTTTTTCCCGACTTGAGACACAGAAGTAGTCAAGGTCGACGGAAAAAAGGAGTTTTTTTCACCAGAAGCAACCAGCTCATCAAGGAGTCGCCGGTCGCACAGTGAAGAAGTCGATCCTTGGTTGAAGAAAGCACAACGTTTAACTTCCTTATCACCTGCTCAAATGCGTACCGGCACCACGTTGAGAAACGCATCGTTATTTTTGTTCGGCAAACTTGCAAAATATTGTTGATCTTTGACGCCCTCTGCTGACGGAGACTTTACCCGTCGTTGTTCGCTGGAAAAATTACTGTTTTCCTCTGACAACTTACACTTGCGGTTTGAAGTCTAAGAATGCGCTCTATTTAAAGAAAATACGACGCACAGCTAAGTTAAATCAATCAAAGAAATCTTTTAAAGCTTAAGAAAACCAATGAATTACGTCAAAATTTAAAACAGCTTAATCAAATCTTTGATCAAATCGTTAGCAGCAAAAAACAAATTAAAATTAAAAAAGCAAATTAAAAAAGTGCTATTTTGAATACTTTTCAGGCCAATGGGGGGGCTGTGGCTCCCCGCCCCCCCACGCTACGCTACTGGTAAACGGTGAGCGTTGAGCGATTCTTAGCTTGTTCCAAACGCGAAGACAACCAACCTTCTGTCCTCGCAAATGAGTATTACGCAATCGAGTTCTTCGACCTAATTTACAATTCGTGTTGATGCAGCTCTTTGTCCTTCTTGACGTGGAAGCCGCTCTTTGCTATCCAGCGAGTTGAACAGCGCCTAACTTCTTTGGAATATACTGCCAGTGCCAGAGGTGGAGTCCTCGAGGACGTCCTTGGCTTCGAGGACGTCCTCGAGGCCACAGTTTGAAGTCCTTGGCCTTGGCCTGGAAGCTCAAGACCTTGGCCTCGAACCCTACAAATATTCGAAAATGTTCTGTTCTCTGCTCGAGGACAGCATTGTTTTTTGGTTAGAAATGAAACGACAAAACATAAAAACTTTTTGAATTCTGGCGTAGTCGTAGCTAGGATTTTTGATTGGGGTGGCCCTATCCGCAAATCACATGCAATATGATGTTATCAGAAATTTTCAAAAGAAAGAACTTTATATGAGACATATCTTAGAATGGAAGATCAAAAGCCTGGGTTGGCGCATAAGCAGTGGAATGTTGCTAAAGATGGAGGATAAAGAGGATAAAAGGCTAAAAGGATAAATTTTGTAATTAACTTGATCCGGGAAGGAGAAGCAAGGTACTTTGCTTTCTACAGTATATGTAGAAGCAAGTAGTAAATCACTCGAAGATTTATTTTTCTTGGATATCTTTGTTTTGTTCTCGAAATAACCAGTTTTAGGAGTACATGTAGAGCTAGTTTTATGATCACATATAGGCTGCGGCCCAGGGCCCTTCAATTGAAATTCAATAATTTGTTCCATAAACATCTTCCTTAGTTTTTTTTTTTGTTATTTTGTTTTGTGAAAACTGACGAGATGGAGGTGGATTTTTATTTAAAGTTGGTATAATGTATGGTTACTATGTAATCCTGTTGTTGCATTATGTTTGTGAAAAGGTTAGATGAAGCCCAGAAATTGCGACTTTTAGGACAAAAACTTTGGATTTTCTCTTGTCCCGAGTTATGCATTTAAATTGATTGACAAAAATTTGAATTTAAGGGACCCGGGCCCCTTGGTCGTCAACGCTAATATTAATGTTAATTACTGTTGTTAGCAAAAATGCTAAAAGAAACTGATATTGAATAAACAATCGGCTTTGTTGTCATCCTTTTTATCATAGGTGGCATTGCAATAGGGAGAGACGGGCATATTGCCCCCGCCCTCTTGACGATGCTGATAACTCGGTCTGTCAATTCTTTTCCTTATTTGAAAAAGAATATAATGTGGTAGCCAAGTCATATAGTAAACCTTATTTTCAACGGCATTGTGTGGAAGCTCTAACCGGAGAATGAGGGGCAAATCGCAGTGCAGATTTTTTTTTCAGCTAGTACTTCTGGTGCGGCTGGTACAAACAGCAAAACACTAAAACCATTCAGGGCCAGTAAGGGATACGAGGGTTCGGACGCAAACACTTTTGAGTTACCAATACTAAAACATGGCCTTGTTGATGTGAATGTGGAAGCAGAAGAAAACAAGTGCATGATGATGAAATGCAATACAGTTACCATAAGGGATGGTCTATTATATACTAAATATGTTACATGTACTGTTGTTGTTGTGCATATCTGTCCTCTTGTCACCAAACAACGTCCGACGCTTACTATTGGACGATCCGCACACTTTTCATTGCAATGACTACTTCGTGATTGGAGGAATCTACAGTCCGCAACTGCTTAGGAGTTTCCAGTGATCAAATATTCCTAAGGATTTCTTTGAGTTCCTACCGCTGAATTTGATGCTTGTTCGAAGCCACCAAGCAAAGATAATTATCGTAAAGCATCTTATCCAAGGACGCAGAAACGTGACCAGGATGGGGGTTGATTCCAAATCGATCGACCACGATCGTCATAGCATAGCCCTGCTACTACCAACAAAACGTTACTTAAGAACAACTGCTTTTGTTCTGAAAATACGCAAGCGAATATTGCAAAAAATTGTTTTGAGATAAGAACGAAGAACTCTGATGTTTTGTTTGACATTTTGTGTTTATTTTATTTTATTTTTTTTTTGAAGAGGGCCCCGGAGAAAATGTCTTCAATGCTTTCTTCCTTAATAAGGCCCTGCTGGGATTCTCAGGTTACCTTTTGCAGTTAAATAACTTATGTTAAATGTTACAAAGTATCTTTTGTCGGCCGAAACGTATCCGCTCATTCATTGATCGGCATTAGATGCAACACTATGAAGAAATATCACAGCATGAACTGAAATGTAAAGAAAAGATTGGCTTAAAACTAAATGGGAGCTTCCCGAGAAGCAATCTCAGTAAACGACCGACCCATGTTGAGCAATGAGATTCTCAAAAAAAAACTTCGCTTTCCCGTTCAAAAATTAATTAGAAATATATTTTGAGAAAAGAGGGTTTGGAATTTAAAATATTGTGAATATATATTTAATTGACAGCATAGTGATTGATTATACTAAAAAAACATCCTATCCAAGCCTAAGCCGTTGGAACTACGTCAATATATTCAGTAATGGGCAGAGCGGCGCTGCTCACCAGCGCCGCTACTTTTTCAGTAGCAGTAGCGGCTAGAGTGGAGCGGAGTGGCTAATTTTTACACTCCGGCTCCTCTCCAAAATTTTTTTAACTGACTCTGGCTCCAATCCGGCTCCGAAATTTTACAACAACACTCCGCTCCGAAATACTCCGAACAAAAATTTGCTTCGACGAAAAATTCGAAGCAGTTGTCATATTGCTCACTAGCCTGAGATAAGCCAAGCGTAATCACATATTCTGATATTCCACTTCCAGAGAGCAAAAATAGTGGCTCATTCTACCACCAACTATCATTTCGACTTCAAAGACTACTTTAAAGTAAGACTCCGGCTCCTAATTTTTTCTTAAAATTGGCACTCCGGCTCCACTCCGGCTGAAAAATGCAAAATCCGGCTCCGACTCCGCTCCGGCTCCAAGCTCCACTCTAGTAGCGGCAGCGCCGCTGCTTTTTTTCATCACCAGCGAAAAGCGGCAGCGCCGCTGTTTTTTCAGTCAAAAAAGCGGCAGCGATTCAGCGCTGTTTTTTAAGCAAATTTTCTGCCGCTGCTGCTACTTCTAGTAAACTTTTTCCAAGACTTTTTTCAATTTAAATTTTTACTCGTTACCGTTTAGAGTCTACAATAATTTTTTTTTTTCAATCTACTCTTGCTACTGCATTATTATAGTCTAGTAGAACAAACAATGCTACCTTTGTGACGTTTTATCGTTGTTTAATAAAGGCGAGTTTTATCGCACGTGGTCCTATTTTCTCTGAACCAAAATTCAACAAAGTAGTCTGGTAGCGGGCCAAATAAACTCTGCTGTGAGTAAATTAACGTACAAATCAATGCTTTGGTCAAGTTTATCAATTCTCATTGTTTTGAGAAAATTGCCAGCAACTGAAACTCCATACAGAACAAGACAAACCTTTTTTTTATGAAAGCAAGTAGTAAGTACTGATGCTACTTGACAGTCGGTTTGTAACACTCCCTTCTTACTTGTACAGAATGCACATACTCACTAAACAGTTGATTTTGATGCAGGTGTTCTTCGTTATTGCCAAGAAATTCTGTTTGAAATCGGTTTTATTGAAGAAATGAGAACTACTTGTGGTAATAAAGAGGTGCCCCCACACTAAGCCCGAACTGGGTAGGGCCCGAAGTTCGTCTCAAGCTTTGGCCCGAACCCGATCCAAAAAACTCTGCGTCAGAGTGATCCTTATGTTGGACAAAAGACTTTCAAATCTTTATTCCTGCGCTCGAGCGGTACACGCTTCTCGATTCTTAATTACGGGCCTTTTAGGTTATTGGTTATACCGGTATCAGAGATGGAACCGGTCAGGATTTTCTCTACCCGACCAGACCGGTAAATTTCAAAATCATCGCCGGTTGACCGGTTTCTGACCGGCCCGGTCGACCGGTTTTTTACAGAAGATTTTTGTTCACTGATCAATGTATCTAACGCAAAATTTTCAAAAGAGGGGGCATGGGTGAGATGTTAAAATTTGGGACTTTGGTCGGGGGTCTCGGAAAAAAATGACGCAATTTTAAGACCTTTTTAGGTTAAATTTCGGTTTGAAAAACCTGTTTTGAGCAGCGCAAAACGTGCACAAAATACTCATAAAAAGAACTGAAGGGTACAAGCTAAATTATTAGACGTTCTTATGACATTATGCAAAAGGCCTAAAATAGAAGTTACAATTTTTTAGTTATTGGTGACAAATTATTTGCAATTTGCCGAGCAGCTAACACTAAACCGTTTGTCATAATCATGTGTAGTTTTGTATTAACCTTTATTAGGCTCTAACTAACATAATAAACAAATAACCTGCAAATCAAATAAATAAACACTGCTCAGGGATATCTAGACAACATCGGGATGCGAAGGCTTTTTTCGCGCTTGACATTAGAAGGGCTGTTAGCGCGTCTGCGGTTTCGCCGCTTTTGTGCGATAATTTGAGTTTTACTAATAAAACTATAGCAGTCAGTTGTGAAAGCACTAAAAAATCTTTCAATTAAATGACGTGAGATGCAACACTATACCAAAAAACTTTAGGTAAATATATCAAAACTATAACAGATAATGATACTTCGCATACAAGTTATAAAAACTCTTATTAGTTAGACAGTACATTTACATTAAAACAGTACGCTTAAGTTCATTCTTTCACGACGAACTTAATATTAATCGCAGACCTTCAGAAAAAATAAGTCACTATAACACTGAAAAAAACAACTGCGAGAAATGCACGGAATACTGTGTGAACAGTATGAAATAGTAGCACATTTTACATTTAAATTAAATAAAAACATTCAATATTCAACAGCAGTCACAAAATTTTACTCAACACTGTAGCTATAAGCAAAATTCAACACTAGGATAAGCTAATACTGATTTCAAAAAATATCTAATGTCACGCCACAAGAAAAAGCTTGTCATAAGAGTACTTTCAAAATTAGCTGTCAAAAGTTTTAGACATCTGAATGCTTAGAACTTGGCTCGTTGCAAAGCTTTTTTGTAGTTCGTTGCATTTTTGCAGGTGGCTCTGAGTTTCTGCAGCTTAAACTTTTTAGTTCGTTCTTGGCAAAGTAGTTGAAAGCAGTTTGAAAAATCAGTGCAAAGTTTTCATGGTTTTGGGAACAACTCTTCTTAAGGACAGCAGCTGATGAAGAAGAAAGACGCAACAGCGCTTGAGTAAGAACACATCGCTGTTTATTAGATGCCAAAAATTTGATTCGAATTTCGCTATCTGATAAAACAACATTGTAAGCTTGCACAGCCAAAGCTGTAACAGCGTAGCAAACACACAGATCAGTTATGGCAGACAGACGTCGATTAGTATCGTCAAAAAGAGACATATAGTCTTTGGGAATATTTCCTTATTTTGTTCCAGTCGTTCGTTATCAGCTAGCAAAAGAACTTTGCAACCTGGGTGTTTTCTTCGCCGACAAATACTGCAGCCAATATAACCATTGTCAAAGTAAGTTACATTGGCATTCTCGAGCGATATTTTCTTGAGATTAACAACTTCATTTTGCATAAATCTTGCTCACTGCTAGCAAAGGACATTTTGGAGGCTTCCCCAAGCACCTTTTGCTTAAGCAAGCTCAGTACTCTTTCTTTTCAGGTAGTATCAGTTGTCGAACGGAAACAAAAATATTGCCACCACTGCAGTGGTGCCGATTTATGTTGAGCATTGGGGGATAATTTGCAATTGTACTCCAATTTTGCCCTATTTTAAACATTGGGGGGATAAGACTCAATCACTATTTTTTCACATGAATAAAATGACAAACGTTTAACTCGCTTTTGAGCAAATCAAGAAAAGACCAAAAACAAAGGTCTTCACCGAAACTTGAAGAGTTTTTGTCCCCGAAATCAAGTGAAGACTGAAAAACAAAAAAAAAAGAAAAAAAGGAAAAGAAAAGACCAAAGATTATCCAGCGCTCAAATGATGACCATAGTCAAGCTATTGGGGATATTTCCTCCCATTCCCCCAAGTTTTGGCACCACTGCACCACTGGCTTAGCGAACATAAAAAAAATATCCATTTTTGATGATGCTCCTCATCCTTTTGGAATTGAAACAAACATTGCTGGTTGTTTTGATTTGACTGCACAGATCGATAACCAGACTAGCATAATGGGGTACAGCATGTATTCACCAGTGAAATAACAAATACTAAACACTACTTAAAATATTAAACTATGCCGGTATTGATATTAACGTTGCGATTACACTGCAACAGCATATATGTTTAGATCACTATTAAAATGCTTATTTGTTCAAATTTAAAACAGCAATGCAGGTAGGACTTGAATTAGCTGAAAAAACAAAACTGACATTGATAAGCTCATCAAATCTAAAATTAGTTTTTAAATTTTACCTCTAAATTTCTAACTTTTGTGGTCCTACTCTCGATATCAAGTTTTTTCTAATGCCAAAACTTTTAAATAATGACAGGTATCTAGGCAACTTTAGACATTATTGTTGAGCCTAAACTGTTTTTGTAAATGTATTGTAGACCTCGCAGTACTCTGTACAACTGCAAGCTACGGTAATGGATTCAGAGCTAGCGAAAAGTCTAGACTACTGCATGCACTTCAGTTACATTCACTCAACAGCTTTGTATACCGTTCAGAGTACATACTTCCACGTTACTAATAACTAGGCTACCGTAATTATAATACTCTGAACTATTATAGTACTGTACCAGAAGAGAACTCTGACTACACCATATACAGAAAATCTATCATTAACAAAACTAATGGCATTCTTACAACTGCTTTACTGGTTTAGTACACGTGCGCTTGCCAAGCTTGACTTTAGAAAGACGTTGCAGGTTTGTGCAGAGGTTGTTTACTCAATCACTCGCTTCTGAGCGATAGCCCATCTACTGTCGTAAGAAAAAGGCAATCGCTAAAAGCCTTCGCATCCCGATGTTGTCTAGATATCCCTGACACTGCTAAACAAACACGCTCAAAATAAACTTGTCTCGAACTCTACAGCACTGAGCTATTGTTATTCAACTGGATGTCAACGTTCAATCACATGAACAACATGCAAAGAAAGCAGCGAAGCGTATCAACGCAGATGCATGCTAATTGCGCTTGCTCGAACAAGCTGCAACACTGATTGCGAAATAGTATGCAAACCACAATCTCCCTTTCTAAAAAAAGCGCATGACACATGAAACCATTAAATGCACAAAATTTCACTCATAAGGCACAGCTCCGTATCGTATCACAGGCTTGCGAGCACGTGTAGAACGCCTAAGAACATTTTCAGGTGGCGCATCACTATCGACACTTTCAGATAAATAATGATTATTAACATCTGCATTCGAGTCAACTGAGGACTCAACAACACTAGAATCGCGGCATAAAGACACATCAGTAGAATCAGAATTATTGTCACCAGACTTTTCAATTTCGATTTCTGATTCAGAAGCATCATTTTGAACGCGGGGAGCTACATCACGAATAGACACAGTCGTTTCTCGCCCATTACTTAAACGAACATGTGCATACGATGGGTTAAATTCGATTAATTCTGCTTCTTCAACTAAGGGCTCATCCTTATTTCGAACATGTTTTTTTACAAATACAGGGCCAGGCTAAAGCCATGACGGCAAAGTGGTTCCATTTACAGAACGACGAGCATGCACAAACATTCTTTCATGAGGGGTACAATTAATGGAAGTGCAAAGTAACGAACGCACACTATGCAATGCATCATACAAAACATGTTCCCAATGAGAGGTCGGCAACTGTCGAGATTTCAGTGCCGCCAAAATAGCCTTCCAAATCACACCATTATACCTTTCACACTGGCCATTTCCTCTAGGATTGTAACTGGTTGTACGGCTAGTTGCAAACCCAAGCGAATTTAACCACTGCTTTAACTCTTCTGATTGAAAAGATGAATAGCGATCAGAATGTATATACGAACACATACCAAAAATAGAAAACAATTGCGTTAAACACATAATAATAGTTTTAGTTGTCATGTCAGAACAAGGAAAAGTGAAAGGAAATCGCGAGTATTCATCTACGATTGTCAAAAAATACCTATTTTTAGAAACACTGGGCAAAGGACCTTTAAAATCCAAATTTAACCTTTCAAACGGTTGTGTTGCTTTAATCAAATGAGCACCATCAGAATGTACAAATTGGGGCTTAATTTCAAGACATTCTTTACAATTAGCACTCATTTCTCGAATATCAGCTAAAGAATAAGGCAGATTTTTAGTACGAACATAATGTGCCATTCTGGTCACTCCCGGGTGGCAGAGCGCAACATGTAAATCACGCAAACGATTTAAAGTAACAGCACCGCAAAATGCACGACATAGTGTCTCAGCCCCAACATTTTCTTTGCCAGGACGATGAACAATAGTGAAGCAAAACGAAGACAGCTCAATCCTCCAACTCATTATCTTTTCGTTTTTGATTTTGCTTGCATGTCGAGTGTCCAGCATACAAGAAACACTTTTCTGATCTGTTAACAAAGTAAAATGCCGTCCCAACAAGAGATGTCGCCACTTACGTAATGCTTCCACAACAGCATACGCTTCCTTTTCAACGGCCGAATGCTTTTGTTCACATGCAGATAGAGTTCTAGAATGAAAAGCAACTGGGCGATCGTTCTGATTTAAAGTGGCAGCGATCGCAAAGTCAGAAGCATCTGTCTCAACAGTCAATGGTAAGTCATCGCTGATAGGATGCAACGTGGCTGTAGCAAGCGTTTTCTTCAAATCCTCAATCGCAGAGACGACATCATCGATGAGTGGAAAACTAGAGGATTGGATCAATGGCCGAATTTTATCAGAGTAGTTTGGTATCCAGCGCGCATAATACGCAAAAAGTCCTATAATCCTTTGCAGCTCCTTTTTTGTTTTAGGAACAGGCATATCAAGCAAAGGTTGCACTCTGTCAGGATCAGGCTTGATTGTGTGATAAGCAACTCGATAACCCACCAAACCAATTTCATTCTTTGACAGTTGTGTCTTTTGGTCATTAATCGTTAAATTCCATTTAGCAGTTGCTTCATAGAATGCCTTCAAATTACGGTCATGGTCAGCCTGATCGATTCCAGCTACAGTTATATCATCTAAACATGGGAAGCAGCACTTCAGCTTATTTTGCTCAACAAAAGAATTAATCGCACGCTGAAACTCTGGCACAGCGTTAGTAAGACCAAACGGTAACCGCCGCCATTGGTAGAGCTCATATCCAGATTGAAAGGCAGTATATTCTCGGTCACGCGGATTAAGTTCAATTTGATGATAAGCAGATTTCAAATCAATTGTCGTAAAAACTTTAAATTTAGATAGCTCAGATACAATCTCCTCAATTTGCGGTAAAGGATAAGCATCGAGTTGTGTAAATCGGTTAATAGTTCTACTATAGTCAATAACCATTCTACTATAGTCATTTGCCAGATTGTTGATTCTTTACGACCACTACCTGAGCTCTCCATGGCGAACTACTTGGTTCAATCATATCTTCATTTAGCAAACGCTTAGTTTCTTGACGAATGAAGTCTTGATCGTCTTTCGAATACTTTCGAGTTCGATCCGCAACAGGCCGGCAATCACGACTCAGGTGACTAAAAGGCTTAGGATAAGGGACGATCATCTTTGAAAGTGCTTTTAAAGTTAACGTGGGGCGATCGCTTTCGAAACTAAATACCTCTTTTTCATGTCGCTTGAAAATCTTTTCCCCAATTATAACATCAGTAGCCAAATTGTTTAATACATTGAATACAACATCTGAGTAGTCATTACCTTTGACGGTTAATGCGTCAGTGCACTGTCCACGAATAGGCATCCGCACAGACGTTTCAGCAAGAGTCACTTCTCCAAGAGCGGGTGAGATTTTAAAAGAGTGTCTTTCAGCAAATCGTTCATCTATGTAACAATCAGAAGATCCGGTATCCATCAAAGATTCTGCTGAAATACCATTCAATGTCACTTCACACAATACTTGCGTTGAATTGTTGGCGGCCGAAGCAGAAATTGTCGCTAAGTTTGACTCACAGATAGCTGCAGCAGATGAACTAAAATCAGCTTTCTGTGTTCGCCGATTTGAAAGGCGCTTTCGGCAGACTCTGGAAAAATGACCAACCTTGTTACAATAATTGCTTGCAGCTTCCTTAGCAGGGCATGCGTTTCTTGGATGGTTCTGCTGACCACAAAAATAACACGTCCTCTTCAAACGCAAAGCAGCTTGAAGAAAATTAGCTTCGTCGCCGTCTGCCGAAGAACCATCCTTCAAAGATGTAGAGCTGCAGACAGTTATTGATTCTTTAAATGTTTCCGCGTTTTTGTTGGCCATTTCTTGTGCCCTAGCTTGCTCATACGCTTGACGAAAAGTTAGTTCCCTATTTTCGAGCAGTCGTTGACGAATTGGAACGGACAGCATTCCAGCGATAAATGCGTTACGCATAAGTTCCGAGCGATACTGTTCTCCAGTCACGTTTTTGCAATCGCACTCTTTGCTTAACTTATCGAGTCGCAGAACAAATTGATCAATAGTCTCGCTTGCTTGTTGCTTGCACATACGCAACTCGTGTCTTGCCGCAATAACATTTCTTGGCTTAACATATAGATCTTTCAAAATCTGGATCGCATTGTCATAATCATTTATGTTAGCTATGTGTTGGTAAACATTAAATGATATCAAATTGACTAAAATATGCAATGTGGAATGTTGCACATCAGCATTTTGCAATGTATCCAAGAAGTGAGTGAAAGTCTGGAGCCAGTGGTTGAACTCAGCTGTAGCTTGAGTGGAGCCTGGGTCCACATCTAAACGCTCGGGCTTTAACACTTTGTCCATGCCTTTACAATACTATGTTAGTTAGATTGTCATAATCATGTGTAGTTTTGTATTAACCTTTATTAGGCTCTAACTAACATTATAAACAAATAACCTGCAAATCAAATAAATAAACACTGCTAAACAAACACGCTCAAAATAAACTTGTCTCGAACTCTACAGCACTGAGCTATTGTTATTCAACTGGATGTCAACGTTCAATCACATGAACAACATGCAAAGAAAGCAGCGAAGCGTATCAACGCAGATGCATGCTAATTGCGCTTGCTCGAACAAGCTGCAACACTGATTGCGAAATAGTATGCAAATTACCACACCGTTATGACATTGGCTAGAAAATATTCGAAATATAATGTGCCCCAGCAGTGTGTAGAAATGCAGCTACTTCAGAACAACCCATGGCTAGTTAGATACACAAAAATAAGAGCTATGTCTTTCTTGCCCAGTACAGAGTGTGGTAAATTTAAGTTGTACAAAGCTTTTCAAAGCGGCAAGATTTTAGCATGTATAAAAAATCTGAAATCTGCGCCACATCTACTCTTAAGCTGATTAAAATGATGCTAAAATGCCAGGTAGCGTGAGCCTCTTCCCATAGGCGGGCAAGTCAATGCAAAACGTCCAGTGCTGGGCACCGCAAGTTTTTTTTTTTAAGTCCACAGTCCGCAAATCCGCAACCGAATTTCAATTTTTTTAATCCGCAACCGCAAGTCCGCAACGACTTTTCAAGATTCTTGAATCCGCAACCGCAAGTCCGCAACTTCTTAATTCTTGAAGTCTGCAACCGCAAGTCCGCAACTTCGTTATTCTTGAAGTCCGCAACCGCAAGTCTGCAACTTCGTAATTCTTGAAGTCCGCACCGCAAGTCTGCAACTTTTTATGAACCGAGTGAAAAAGCTTTGCAATCAACCACGTCCCGAAATGAACTGCTCAGAGTTGATTGGCAAAAATAAGTCAAAAGCTGTGACTTGTGGGAAGTATAGCAAACGTATGGTGAATACATTCCACGCAATAAAAAAAATTACTCACAATCGTTGATTGTAGTAAATGTACCTCAGCATGACTTGTAATTGAGCTGCTATTTCGGATGGCAAACTTAAGAATTGAATAGCCCAGCCTCTCTTACTTTCAGGTCCAACTCAAAACAGTTTTTAACGCTTGTAATTTTGGTTAAAGTTTTTAAGTGACTTGACTAAAGGTTTTTAGCCCCCATCTCTCCTGGTTGCGCTTCTGTTTATATAGTAGGTGCCTAAACTGCGTGGAAGCAAAATGCACAACCCTATGGCGAACCCTAAAAATGCTACAATGAAGCTAGGGATTCGGAGATTAAAAGCCATTGGATTACAGTGAGAAGCCATCAAATAGCAAAGCACAATCCGCATTTCCGCTTGCAACAATATATTCTAAGAAAACAATTTTTTCGAAGCAGGAAAAGGCAAAGGTAGTAGAAGGCAAAAAAAACATTCATATCACTAATCGTATTACTAAATTTTTAGTCCCTAGTTTCAATAAATACTCTAGGAATGATATAAGCACACGCTAACAGCAGTGCCGTCTAAGACCAAACGAAGTGAGAGGGCCCTAGCCGAAAATGGACTGAACTTTTGCATATAAAAACTGATATTTTCAAGCTACAATTTTGTATTCATCTTTGGAAAAAGATACATATAAGCCCGGCAGCGTTTATTAGCTCGTTTCGCATGCGGCCAGTATAATCGCTTGAAAAATATTCTACGGGAGTGAATGCGACCAGAAGCGCAACCAGGGTTTTGTTAAGTAAGAGAGAGGGGGCTTGAACCAAAAGTAAATGTTTTTTGCACAAAAATTGTTTAATTTTGGTCACGTGCTGAACAAACCGTTGCTACTCAAGCGTGTTACAGAGGGGGCTCAGCTGCTGGGTGATTTTTGCAATTTTGCGGCAAAAATAGCAATTTTAACGCCATTTGAATCATATTTCGCACGTTTCAAAACCATATCAATAATTACAGTAACCTGCTAAAATTCAGAAGTCATTGAATGATTTAAATTGTCTAGCCTCTTGAGCCCCCATATACATTAGGTCAAGTCCAAAACACGTTTAAACGCTTATTCTTTTTTTGATCATATTTTCTAAATGACTTGTTAAAGGGGACTGATGACCCCATAGCCTCTTCCCCCTAATTGCGCCCCTGACTGCGAACTAAAATAAATCTTGAGTGTGCTTCAAAAAAAAAACAGCAGGTCTTTTAAAAAATGTTTTCACGTATTGTTTCAGGTCATAATCACTAACGAAATACCGGTAACGCTTCTATAGGCATACATCCCTATTCCGTGACTAATCCGTAAAGGCGTGTTAATAAGACGGATTATTAGGTCATATTTATGTAAAGCAGTTGGTGGCCAGCAATTTTGCAAACGATCGAGAAAACTTCAAACGAGAATCATGTTTGAAAATAATTATTCCTTTTTCCATTATTGCCTGTTGTCTTGTCGTTACGCGATGCTCCAAAAAAGCATTCTGAATGAACCAAAATGGGGGGGCACAAGCAGTCGTTAGGAGGGGGGGACGGCGCCGTATTCTTCATATTTCTGCAGTCATACCGCACTTTGGATATAAATATAACAATGTTATTCCTCACAGAACACCTAAAATTTGATTTATCAAAAGGAGCACGGCAAAACAAGAAGTCAATTATCAGCTAGCCAAATCGATATCAATTAACTAAAATTTACTGGACCAAAATTTACGCTATTGATTATACTAACACTATGCTAGACTTTACTAGACTATTCTATTAAAAAACTGCTTCGAGGTCTCACTATAGAAATAGAAACATCAGCAATCAACTTACTACACATCTAACTTGATACACTAAACTACAAAAATTTGAGACATCACATCACTCGTACTGTCGAAGATTATCTAATTTGAGCACTAGTTGCAAACTTAAAGATTATGAGATTAAAGGTCGAAAGACAATACACTTAACATTACCACAATGACAGTTCTAGAAGATTCTTAAAACAAGCACAAAAGGGGGTTCTAAAATGTTCTAAAAAATCAACTAACTATTTGCATAAAAGATGAGAACGCGGCATGTATTCGTTTCTCTCGTTACCAAACAGCATGTCAACAAAAGGAAAGCGATTAAGTCGAAAAGCAGACCTAGTATTTATGTCAGCCTGAACTCGAAAAACTTGATATTTTTGCCGAACTTGAACTCGTAAAAATTAAATTGATTTCTCATGTTTGACTGGGTAAAACATGAATATTTTACGAAAATAGAAAGGGCTTTCAATATTTGTATAAAACTTGCGGAATTGCGGACTAAAATTAAAAATAGTCCGCAACCGCAAGTCCGCAATTTAAACTGCCAAAGTCCGCATGTCCACAACTTTTTTCGTTAGTTCGCAATTGCGGATTTGCGGACTTGCGGACTAACTTGAGGACTTGCCCAGCTCTGAAAACGTCAGCTACGTTAACTACTAGTCCGTTAACAAGCTTTACACCTCCGTTGACGTTAATCCGTTATTTTCAGGTTTAAGTAACGGAAGTTAATATAGTCCGTTAATTTGTTAATATTTTGCGTGCAATTTACATTTTTTTTTTATTCACTCGCTTCTAGAACACGTATTGTCGCTGTTGAGCTGATTGCTGTGCCGTCGCTATGGAGGGGGCCTGTGCCCCCTGCTTGTGCCCCCCATTTTGGTTTACTCAAAATACGTTTTTAGAACATCACATAACGACAAAACAACAGACAATGATGTAAAAAGGAATAATTGCGTTCAAACATAATTCTCCTTTGACATTTTCTTTATTCTTTGCAAAATTGCTGGCAACCAACTGCTGTACATAAATCTGACGCAGTAACCCGTTTTATTAACACGCCTTTACGGATGTGTTGCGGAAGAGAGTTGTAAGCCTGCAGAATCGTTAGCAGTAGCGTAGCCAGGGGGGCGGGGTGGGGCTCGAGCCCTGTTTGTGGGCTGAAAAACCGTTTGAATTCCCAATTTCGGCCGAAAAACCAGTCTCAGTTTCGGTGAAGATTTTTTTTTTTGGAGATCAGCTGGTGTTGGGCTGAAAAAACGTTTGAATTTCCGAGCTTTCCGTGAAATTCCGTCTCAATTTTCGGACAAACCGTGTGATTCTGATTCAAAAACAATGAAAATTTGGGTCAAGGTCGTTTGCACTTTTCTCTTTCTTTCAAAAAAGCCCCCCCGTTTTCCAAATCCTGGCTACGCGCCTGATCGTTAACGGTACTTAGTTGGTGATTATGACATGAGTCAATACGTAAAAACACTTTTCAAAGATCAGTTGTTTTGATATATAGAGCACACTTAAGGTTTTGAGGTCGCAGTCAGTGGCGCAACCACGGTGAAGGGGCTTTAGCCCCCTTTGCCAAGTTACTTAAAAAATTTAACCTCAAAATACGAGCGTTTAAACGTACTTTAAACTTGACCCGAAGTAAGAAAGAGAAGGGGCTAAGCAATTTCATTCTTTGAAATGATTTCTAATTTTTAGCAAGTTAGTTATTCATATGGCTTCAAAAAGTGTGAAATGTAATCAAAATGGCGTTAAAATCGCTATTTTCTGCTGCAAAATCACAAAAATTTCCAGCGGCTGGGGGCTCCGCTCTCAGGCCCCTGTCCACAGTCACTAAATATTCAGAGACTATGCCCCGTCTGCGCCACACTTGAGCTGCATCAATTCGTTCAACACGGGGGATAAATCAGGCATTTTTGGGGAAAAAAAACTTTTGGTTTACACCTTCTTAGCAAAATCATGGCTGTACGTCTGGTAGCATTCACTGCTGCAGATAAATTTTTCAACTTGATTATGGGCCGAAGACGAAACGAGCTAAAAAGCGCTGCTGGCCTTGTTTTAAAATTGGGCATATTTGTAGCTGTACAAGATCTGATTATCAGTTTTTATACGCAAAAAGTTCAGTTTATTTTAGTTCCCCCCCGCTTTTAGCTAGTGCTCCCTTACTTCGTTTGCTCTGGCGACGGCACTGGCTGATTGTAAGGAAATGTTTATTGCTATGGTGGTCTTTTTGTGGCTTGGAAGTTACATTTTACAGTCTATTATAATTTCAAGATAAAAATAGGTTTAAATGCACTAACGAAGCTGCGGTCGAAAAATCTCTGGAAATTGCGAACAACGATAATTGATAGACTTATAAGGCTGCAGCTTATTATTTGCCACAAAAAAGAGCTCCTTTCTTCGCTTTCTTTTATAAAACTCGTGGTAAAATGCAACAAGTGTTACCAGTGCAAACTTGTTTGTACTGGTACGATGAATAATTGATGCACGATATTAACGATAAAAACCTTAACGGAAGTTAACAGAACTTAACGGAAGTTACTTTAGTCCGTTTACACGAAAAAACTTTTTAACGGATTAACGAGTTCAAGAAAAAGTTAGCTTCGTTATTAACGGATTAACGGACTTGTGCCCACCTATATGACGATACTATATTTTGACCTTTTTCAACTATAAACAAGTAGGCCTACTCATTTTTAATTCGGGTGACCAGCAGTAGCGTACGCAGGATTTTGAAAAGGAGGGACAAGGAACTTCAGAAAATTTGAGAAGAAAGATCAGAATCAGAAATTAGTCCGATTTTTTGCCTGAAATTAAGTGAAGAGCAAAAAAAAAAAGGTTTTCACGCAAATTTGATCTGATTGTTTGCCCGAAATTAAGTGAAGAGCAAAAAAAAAAAAACGATCTTCACTCGAATTTGGTCCGATTTTTTGCCCAAACTCGTGTGCAAGCCTAAAACAAACGCACAAAACATACCCTTCGTGTAATCAAAGCTTCCGCCAAACTTGCAAAGGTGGGGGCCATGCCGCAATTTTGCATGCTATTCTACGCTAAATATACTATCCTGGTGACCTAAAGGAGGGGGGCCTTGGCCCTATGCCCCCAGCAACCACATTCTGTAGCGTACTTCTTTTTCCTATTTAACAACAGAATAAACAGAGGTGGAGTCCTCGAGGACACATTTTGAAGTCCTTGGCCTTGGCCTTGGCCTCGAGGCCTCAAGTCCTCGAAAATTGGCCTGTCCTCGGCTCGAGGACAGCAGTATTTTTTGAATTGTGAAAATTTTGTGTATCGCTTGAAAAATTTTTTGGAAAACGTTATTTTGTGGAGATCGCCTAAAAAATTTTTGTGAACACTTTTTTTTTTTTGAGATTGCTTGAAAAATTTTTGTGAAAACCTTTTTTTTTTTTGGAGAGCACTTGCGGTTGTGTCCTTGGTCCTTGGCCTTGGCCTCGAGCATTCCTGTCCATAGCCTCGAGAGTGTCTGTCCTCGGAAAGGCTGTCCTTGGCCTTGGCCTCGGATTTTTTTTGTGTCCTTGGCCTCGAGCCTTGTGTCCTCGACTCCACCTCTGCTGCTTTGCCCCGACATCAGGCCTGGCGCCCCGGGGGGGCATTTTGGGGCCGTGCCATCCAAATCACTGCTTGTGCCTCTCTAAGCAAGAAATGTGCTCCCCAAGCGAGAATTGTGTCCCAAAGAAAGTGACAGGCTCGGTGCCACTGGAGTGCGCAGCAGTTCTAGGCCTGAAACCACCAAAATACTGGTCATCCATCCAATATTCTTGGACAAGAACCATTTTTTTTGCAGATTTAGCGATGAAAATCCTTTTTTTTCCTGTTTTCAACCAAGAATTCGTGAAATTTTGCGCATATTTTGTGATGAAGACCTTTTTTATGGTCTTCACTCTTGAATTCGTGGAAAAAAGGTTTTATGCCCCCCCTAAATTGTTTATGCCCCCCCCCCCCCCAGTCACACTACTTTGGCGCCGGGCCTGCCAGACTTTTGAAAATTTTTTTGAAAAAAAGTGATGTTGACTTTTGTCACATTGTATGAAAAAAAAGCGAAGTTCAGATCTGAAAAATCGGAGGAAGAATACAGGGTACAAGCCAAGTGAATAAATCACGGAGATGTCAACAAAATGTTGAGCACTCAAAGGCTATTTTTAGATTTTTGAAAAGTAAACAAAAAATGCAACATATTAATACTTTATATTTTGACTTTTTCTCCAGCATAAACAGGTCAAGAAATATTGACCAAAATATTGTGATCAATGAAGCATGACGAGTACACAATTTGAGCTCGGCGAAGTCAGCGGTCAAGGCAAAAGATCTAAGCAAATGAAAACTAACATGTTGCGAGTTTCGTGATTGTTACTTAAACTACCTGTCTAAAACAAAGGCTTACGCCAAAGCTGTTAATCTTGCGCCAGTGGTACGTCAATTGACGTAGCTGCTAGCAGTTCTTCAACTCGCGCCGCCACGCCAGAGTGACAAATTTTCTACGCCGGAGATCTTCGGAAAAGCGTACGGTACATACTAACGGTACATATTTTCCAGACTGGGGTGCAGACCCAACCACTTTTTTATTAGAAAACTGGACTGATTATAGGCATGCAAGTTGTACTGGTAGTGATTATTTCACCAAAAATTTTTAAGTTAAAGAGAATAAAACGAAAATGGGAATTATTTATCCGTACTTTAGGCTATGCATTTGCTTTTTTAAGGGTTAAGATTTCGGGTTTAGGTTAGGGTTTGGGTTAGAGTTCGATTTGGGGATAGTTATAGAGTAAGCATTTGAGTTTAGATTAGATTTGAGTCAGAATTAGTAAAAAACTTGATAAAAATTTCCGGTGAAATAAAGCCCTCCTAGTATAATTATTTGCTTTACAACTTTCCGGTTTCTATTCGTACAAATGTTTGATCACCACAAAAGCTTTGGGGCAGACTAGGCAAGGCCAACTTCTGAAATAATTTCGCTTGAAGGTCTTGTTTTATGTATGGTAATAAACCTGGACCAGAAAAAGCATTGAAACAAATGAACATAAATCATCGCCTTTCTTAGAAGGGAATGTGTCATTATTTCTGTCACAGGTCATACTGTCATAGGCCTTCTGGTATTATTAGAACCGATATGTGAAAAACTTGTTGCTTTGCGTACAGTTGCCTAGTTTTCAGTTTTTTGTGGAGATACATCAATTTAATTGGCTAGGCCTTTGTTTATATTGTTTATATGCCAGTAGCTGGTTAAAAATGAGTTCAGAGTTGCAGCAAATACCAGTAGCCTAGGCTACTGTATAACAAAAACACACAGACTCAATAAAATATACGGTAGGACTGGAATTTTGTGAAAGCAAAAAAATATTGCTATAAACTCAGTCAGTGCGTTCAACAGTTTAGTGCGCTTGAAGTTGAAAAAAGCTTTGTAATGGTTAAACCACAGGATTTTATCAAGAGGGTTCCTTCAGTCCTTGCAAGAGAATTACAGTCTAGGCTACTGTAGTAGCATACCGGTACCATTGCCAGAAAATGTAAAAAGCAAACAGAGTTGCTACTGCTGTACTGTGCAGTAACCTGGTAACTTTTTTGTTAACGATTTTGCCGATGCTGATTCTTCTAGTCTTCATTTATTTATACTAGGGCTTATTCTTCCCCTGTTAGGCTACTACTAGTTATTCGCAAAGAGGGCTTTGAATAAAATAATGACAGAGGCTACTGTTACTTTAAACAAGAATAAGAAAATCCTAATCGTAGCCCTAACCTAGGGATATCCATTTCAGGATAGTTATTGCTTTTTATAGTCTTATGTTAGGAAGTCGCTGCTGTTATTTTATGTAACACTCATGAACAGAATGAGAGAGCAGAAAGTGAGGCTCATTCGCCTATTTACTTTTTTATATTTTTTAAATTATTGTTAGGGTTTGGGTTAGGATTAACATTGGGGTTCAAGCTAGTATTAGATTTTGGGTTAGGTTTGGGGTTGGGGTTAGGTTAGGGATGTCCATTTCAGAATGTCATATCCTATGGAATCAGATCCGATTTTGAACTGCTTTCATTTTTAGGATTCAGTTTAGTTGTAAAAAAAAACTGCAAGTGATAAATTTGTTCAACCAAGCTGGCCAACCACATTGGTGATTGGAACCAGTGTTCCCTCTAAGCCAATTTTTTTCAGCAAATCGGCGATTTGTTGGAGCAAGGGCAAATAATTTTTGGCAATATACCGATAGTAAACATAGCTTTAGAAAATTCGACAAATTTGATCGATAAATTTGATCGACAAACCGATCAGTGGTCGAGTGGATAGAGCGTCTGCTACTGAAGCGGTAGACACGGGTTCGATTCCCGGTCGAGTCAAACCAAAGACTATAAAAATTGGTATTCACAGCTTCCCTGCTTGACGTTCAGCAATTAAAGGGACAGTGTGAAGCCTCCATCGTGTGTGGTAGACAGATGGGCAGGTGGCAGCTTGACTCGAAGACCGAAAGGTCATTTCGCTGTCTCCTGGCCAAGGCAACTTGGTGAATAAAAAATGTAATTACAATTACAATTTGTGGAAATATGACATTTGGTATGCTTTAATACTGGATTGGTGTGAAATTTGGTGCACATAAACCTGAAACGTCTTTTTAGAGCTTTGGGCACAATTGTTTAAAGAAAATTTGAGCACTTGCTAATTAGCCATAAAGTTAGAGGGAACACAGATTGGGACGCGTCCTTTCGACCCGGATGTTACAATGGCGTAATTTTCTCTGGTGGGTCTAAGCCCCCTGGTTGCAGGCTTGTTTCCTTTTCCTGAAAACAACTACCGGTACCAATGACGGTTAAAATGAAAACAAAAATTTAGGGAAACTGATGAAGTACTGCGGATTGAGAATTTCCAATAATCATGTGATTTATAGTGCTGTAATCCTTGTACTGGTGAATGTACCATATACATTCATTAATAGGGGTGTCGTCCAGAATAAGCCATCTGCTTTTTCTGGGGAAACTCTGTGACGCGGGTGAGCATGTGTGCTCGCGACCTAGTTTCAGGCATGACGTGCTCTATATTTGCCACTTTTTTTCTGTCTGACCTGCTCCAGATTTTTTAAAATCTCATTAAACCGACAAATCATTCCAGCAGTACGACAAATTACTAATTTAACAAAGTTTGGCAGTTTATTTGTGGCAATTTCCAAAACTATGCGTAAGATAGATGCATTTACACGGGCGACTTTTAGCTGCAAGAATCGACATTTTGTCTTTTTTCTTTCTCAAATCGCGTAGGTCACTTACACGATGCAAGATTCACGTGAGATTTTGTCTGCACGATATCGCCAGACACCCCTTAAAAAAAAATCAAATCAAAGCAGTCAATCACACGGGAGAGATTTTAATGCGATGCTCACATACGATTGCAACTCGCAGACGTCACTTACACGTTAAGATTGCATGCCAGTGATTCTCGCCAAATCGAGTCGACAGAAAAGTCGCTATCGCACTGGTTCACTTACATGGTGCAAGATAGTTTCAAAGCGCGGCTTGCTGGTTTTGAATTTGCAAAAGCCAACTGCCGCAAAAGCACTTCAAATGCGCCGTTTGTCAGCTGAATTTTGAAAAAAAATGTATGAAGCCAACGCAAGCTTAAAACAAAATAGAGTGAATACAATTAAGCAGCTAATGTCGTTAAAACTTGCAATGAAAATGCAGGGTGAAAGATGAAGTAGCAACGGCAGCGTGCTGCTCGTGCAAGATGTATAATGCGTAAACGCTTGAAACTACTCGAAAAAGCTTACTTCTCTGTATCATTCTGAGTTGGCTTGGATGGAGCAAAGTCAAGCGGGCGTTAATATTCATAATTTATTATAAAATTCTGTCATTTACCCTTTTGGTCGTGGTTTTTCTCTACCCCAACCCATCTCTGACTATGTTTCTTGTTTGGCTTTTAGCCCACATAATATTTGGTAAAATAAAATAATAAAATTTATCATCGTTTTTGTGCAGTTAATTCTAAAAACACTTTTGAAATTACTTTTTCTCTAAGTATTTGTGACTGACAAATTCATATTGTTTATTTCCTAATAGCGCCTAAGTATTTTGTATTTTATAGTAGATCTGTGCTGTCGTATTATACGAAATGCTAGGTGTTGAATGTTAAGGCACCTTTTGTCACTACAGAAGTACTGGCTCGTTTTTAATTTAACCAACGTTTTAAAATTTCCATATAGCATTCATATAATCTGTGTTTTCATGTAATTTTGTTATGGTGCTACTAAACCACAGTCGTTACAAAGCACCAATATCCAAAATAATAAAATAAGCAGTGCATGCATTTGCTAAATGCAAGGCAATTATAGTAAGTGTAGTGCGGAGAATAAATTATTATGAACAGTGCAAAAATACATCAGTAACTTGCAGTCAAAACTCATTCCTAGCGTTATTCAAATGAAAAGGCGTCACAAAACTACTCAAATTCTAAAAATGGTGCAACCAAAATTGAGAGCATGATTTGATTAGAAAAACAGCATTTTCATGAAATTAATATTTAATTACTATGCTGTGCAGTCGGTGTTCTGTTTCTCCACTTAACTGATGGTTATTTTAACCGCAAGTCTCCAGAGTTTCACTGGAGCACCTACAGTCAGCAGTGTTAGGGAGGGCTTCTGTAACAAGCATCTCCATTTCCAAAATATATTGTCCAATTACCATTATTGTGAATTCATTGTCTTAGCTATTCTAGAGTTCCCAGATCTTTAACTTTTATTTTGGTATGCCAGAATATTAGCAATGACAAAATTAATTACACTTTTTTATACAAGAAAAATTTTGTAACAACACGAGGCTCATTTTTGCTCAAAATTTAATAACAGATCAGGAACAATACCAGTCTCAGCAACAAAAAATAATATTAAGAACAACCGAAAAAGAATAAATTCCAAATCATAAAAGAAACTAAATTCTGTTCTGATTAAAAACAATAAAGCTTGAGTGGTTTTCTGGCATTTATGAACAAAACTGTAACAATTCTGAGACTGTAGAGTGCTATTGCGCACTGCGCAGGTAACAAAAAAAACTTTTTGGTTCTCGTTCAAACGAAAATGAGTGCTCGCTTTTTTGCTTTCCGCAATTTGATGATGCTGCAAAAACAGCAAGAAAAGGCGTTTACAAGCAGTCACATATCATTAGGAATTAACAAACACGGTCGCCATAATTGAGATCAATGATCTCAAAGTCTAAGAAGCAATTAAGAGCAACTGAGGCTCAACATTGGTAAAAAAATTAAGAACAGCTTGCCACAACTCAAAATTTACTGGTTCTTATGAAAAAAGTGTACTTACGGTATTACAAAAGCGGAATACAATTAAGGTACTGTTATCTGTGGTTAATTTATCAGACATTTTATGAAGGGTTGAAGTCCTGCTTGATTGACTTTACAGTTATTAGCTCATGACTGCCGTATCTGCAGTAGACCAGTGCCTGCATCAACAAGAAAATTATTCCTTCTGCGTTTCATACTAATATGAAGTAAATTTAGTATCGAAATCACAATTAATTACGGTAAATTTAGTATCGAAATCACAATTAATTACGGTAAAAGCACTGCAGACTTTTTTGTACTATAAATGCAATATTTTATCAAGTAAGTTTAGGATAATCGCAGCCAGCGACTCGCAAAGCATTTGTGCATTGCGTTATGCCTGGGCGACTCGTAAGTTGCTCACGATTTGCTGTTTACATGAGCACGACTTTGTCCTGGGACTCTCGAAACTTTGAAATCAACCTCGTGTAAGTGATTACGGGTGAGAACGATTCTTGCATGGAGTCGCGCAACTTATAATCAGCATCGCAAATCACAGGTGTTACTCACACGGCAGCGATTCTTGCCAAACGCGATCGCGGCAAGCGAGTCTCACCTCGTGTGAGTAACCACTCTGCGAGAGAGATTTTTTCTCATAAAAAATCTTCGAATCGCGTTGCGAAAAACTTGCCCAGGTAAATGCGGCTTAAGATAGATGCGTTTACACATTGTATAAAGTATGAAATAGGCAAATAGCCAAATTAAAACTTAAATTATATACTGCATGCACAACTGTAACTTCACATAAAATAGCTGCATTTTAACATGAATAAAGTATAAAATAGCCACACTAAAACAGAAGCATGTTAGCTCATGCACAACTTCAACCTAAGTAACGGCAAGCCGATAAAATGTAAACGTAATAAGCACAATATATTGATTGCATCGAGAATTTTTTAGATGAACATTTACGAAGTAGAAGTTACAAAATTATGCATATTATAAAGTTGGTAAGTTCATAGTCAGAAATATGCAATGCGGCCAGAGGCAGGAACCGCTCCTTTCTCGCCCTATTCGCTGTGAGCTTTCCCGTCTTCGCTGCCATGGCCACAGTCTTCTTTTATCTTCATGTCTTCACAGGATCAGTTGGAAGGAGAATTCTGCTTGTAGTGCCTTTGGACACCCTCTACAGAACCTCGATCATCTCTTACTTGGCTGTCCTGCCTCTAAACCTCTTCGTAAATTTATCTTTGGCTCCTCTCTCTCTATTCTTGACCTATGGTCCAGACCTTAGAGTGTGTCTCGACTGTTGGGTCTCCGCAGAGTTTCTCCGTGCCCCCATCGCTTGGAAGGGGTCGGGTAGTTCCACTACCACCACCAGACAGGAATTGCAACAACCATGGCAGACCAAATCACAACAATATTGCTGTAAGTGATCGGTTTTGTAGGTTATTTACAATGCAGTTCCGTAAAGTAGTTTAGTACAGAGCACTCCAATTTAACTGTTCATAGAGTCTCAGACTTTTTGGAAAGAAACCTCAGTTAGTTCAGATTTTGATTTCACTTTATTTTTGTTACAGAATCAACACAATGCAACAAAATTATTTTCGTTGACACTGTATGTTCATAATACAAGAGGAAGCTGCACAATGACCAGAACGGTCCTTGAGTCAAGGAGCTGCCGCAGCGATGGCGGAACTATGTTTAAAGTGGGGAGCAGAGTTGTCAGTCAGGCTGGGCTTTTCAGATTGGGTTAGGGCCCAAAGTTGACAAAATTTCAGGCCTAATTTGGGCCTGAGACGTACTTTCTGCCTTAGGTGCACAAAAATATAATCAAAATAACTTGACAACATTGCTAAATTTTTTAGACTTAACTTAGCTTTTTTTTTCGGGCATGATTTGGGCTTTAAATTAGTTTTTGAGTTTGGGCTTATATTTTCGGGTTTGGGCCTGAAATAGTCGGCTCGTTTACAGCTCTGGCGGGGGCTCTCTGACCAGTTTTTTTTCGCTTACAGCTCATTGTTTTGTGAAGCGAGCAAGCAGGATTTTTCTAAAGAAGATGCTTGATACTGAAGTTAAAATTTTTTTGTTCCCAAAATGTCTAAAGTCTTGTTCTTGAGCAAACTGACACAACTCAAGCATATCACAAAATGGGAGTATGGGGCAGAGCCCCCAGCCGCCTGAGGCCATGGGAGTCTGGGGCAAACTTGTAATTTTTTGGAAAAAATAGCCATTTTATTGCTGTTTGGATTAAGTTTTGCAAATTTTTAGAGCAATTTAACGGCTTGAATTTCCTCTTAACCCACAGCTTGGTTTTGCCACTGGATGTAACTGTAAGCTTAACGCGATTTTCATTGTTTTAACGCCAGCTATTGCAATTTAATATAGTCAGTGCTTAGATTATAGGGTTCATTGTCTTCATCCAACGAGTTTCTTTGGTTGTCCCCTTCCAAAAAGTGTCAGTCTGTGCTTTCTTTTGGTTTCGTCATCAATAGAATTAGGTAGCAAATTCATTTATACCAAGATATTATTCCAGAGAAACGCGTAAATTAGGGCTTTTTTTGAACAAAAAATGAGGGCCCAAGCCCATCTGCTCTGCTCCCCTTTTCTGCCAGCTATCAGCTACCTAATGCAAAAAGAATGCACCATGCTGATTAATGCACGACTAGATCAGCATGGTTGAACTTAATGCAGGTTGCACAAGAACATGATGAAAGTAGTACTGGTAGAAATTTTTATTGCAAAAGCATTATTTGCTTCGATTTTGATTTTAAAGTATGAAAATTATTTTTTTGTTTGAAACAATAGACGTGACTACAAATTTTGATCTCTTTATATTTGAACGATGTTTGTGATCCCATTGTTCTACTAGGGCAAATACAGCTCATATGGCATTGTCTTTGTGATAAACTTGCGGTTTGTTTGCGTACCCTGTTATATACAGTTAGTATATAACAGCTCTTTAATAAAAAAATCGTTTTGAATAATTATGATTTAATGTACTAACTTGCGGTCCTAAATTTTCGAATCTTATATAATGAAAGACTTTTGTTTGGACAAACAGAATGCTTAGATTCATACCACGTAGTCATAGAGTTGTAGCACCTGCAGCAATTTTTATTGCTGTGTTTTATAAATGTGTTATTGGTGCCAAATAAGACTTTTAGGTATAGTTTCCTTGCTATTAGCCAAAACATTGGACATTAAACTAGGCATCGTATGCTTTAATTTAGTCATTATTACAATTTATTCTTGAGATATTTGAAGCTACAACGTTTATCTTTTCTAAGTAGCCTGTTGCTAAAGTAAAAGCATAAATAATTAATACAATATTTAGAAAGTTATAGCCTAATTCAACTGAATTAAGTTTCAAGTTTTGGTTGATAGGAGGATGCTTTGATATATAAGCGATGCTGGTTCTGATAAAGATTTTCTTAAAATTGTCATTTTATATCCCCGGCCATAAAATTAATTATTAAATTAAGTTAAATTAAAACATGATGCAATCAACGTTTTTTGTATGTATTTATTTTGCACAGAAAGTTCTGTACAACCTGGTCCTGATGTGTTAAGTTGAAGGTCTTTTTCAATACATCATTTACAGTACTTCTGTATTTATGCATTGGCTATAATTACGTCTACTATATTGTAACTGTACCGATATGTAGGAGCTTAGGCCAGATAATTGTTTTTTTGTCTCAAAGTGTGCCCTCTGCCCAAATTCAAGGTTGCCTTACTTTTGAAATTAAAGGTTGCCTTACTTTTGAACGTCCCTTTCATTAATGGTTTGTGTAAAAGTTTGTCTGAAGTTATTGAGCGCTATTATAGTGTATGCTAATTATTCATAGATTTTTATTACACAGCAACCAATTCAAATCTCTCTTTACTTTCACTGTCCCGTTGAAGTGTGTAACGAGTTTGAGGGACCCAGCTCCGCATCATTGCACCCGGGTAACACAGCTACTTTCGAAAAAATGTCGCAGCGGTGGCGAACCGTAGGCAGCACTGCGCTTAAGTTGAACAGCATGAGATTTGAACCTCAGACCTCCTGCTTCAGAGACAAACATGCTACCGCATTGCTGTTTATATTATAATTTTTTTTACGTAGATACTTGTGCAATCCTTATCAAAGACCATTCGCAGCAGAAAACAAAAAAAGACTAACCGTAACATCTCAAGCTCAAAATCTTTTTTACTGTCTATTGAATAATATTTAAAGCTGTTTGTGGGTTTTTTGTGCAATGTTTTTGCTCTTCATCAGTTTTATTGCTGTCAACCAAAACGCACAATAAAGAAAATACCAAGTTAGGGCTTGGGTCACGTTTGAAATCAGTTTTAGAGGAAGATTCCGAGTTGGGTTAAAATTAATAAAAAACTAGATAAAAATTTCCGGTAAAATTCTGTTTATTATTGATATCTTATTATTGATTTTAAAGCAATTTTTTAGCACCACTTAGTGCAGGGTATTTCCTTATAATGAAAAAAAGGTATTTTTTTACAAATTGAAAATTGGAATGTAGTTGTGGATCGACAAAATTTTTTTTACGTTTTATTTCTAGAAAGAGCTCTTTTGCTTCACAAAACACTAAACTTTAATCATTAGAATGTATCTTTTAGCTGCAGTAATCTTTTGCGCATCGTCAGTTCAGTCGGGTATCACAGTCCCTCTTGCCTCCCCCTGGTAAAAGTTCAGGGCGCCAGTTGCCCCCATTCTGGCATCACTGATTCCGAGCACTGCCTCTGGCCGCATTGCATATTTCTGACTACGAACTTACCAACTTTATAATATGCATAATTTCATAACTTCTATACTTCATAAATGTTCATATAAAAAAATTCTCGATGCAATCAATATATTGTGCTTATTACGTTTACATTTTATCGGTTTGCTGTTACTTAGGTTGAAGTTGTGCGTGAGCTAACATGTTTCTGTTTTAGTGTGGCTATTTTATACTTTATTCATGTTAAAATGCAGCTATTTTACATGAAGTTACAGTTGTGCATGCAGTATATAATTTAAGTTTTAATTCGGCTATTTTGCCTATTTCATCCTTTATACAATGTGTAAATGCATCTATCTTATGCAGAGTTTCGGAAATTGCCACAAATAAACTGCCAAACTTTGTTAAATTAGTAATTTGTCGTACTGCTGGAATGATTTGTCGGTTTAATGAGATTTAAAAGAATCTGGAGCAGGTCAGACAGAAAAAAAGGGGCAAAAATAGAGCGCATCACGCCTGAAACTAGGTCGCGAGCACACGCGCACACCCGCGTCACAGAGTTTCCCCAGAAGAAGCGGACGGCTTATTCTGGATGACACCCCATCAATAGTAAAACAAAATGTTGGACTTTTTTGTTTTGCGGTAGTTGCGCAGTTATGTAAGTGCTGAATTGATATCAAAATAGTTTATACTGACGGCAATTTTATGGAATTGAGATTTGATTAGGATTCGGAATTCTTGATTCAAAAAAAAAAAAAAAAAAGGAATTATTCTAGAATACATAAGTATTCTGAAATGGACATCCCTAATCACAGCTGCCTTCTTGACCTTTACTGGGTTCAGCATTGAAAGGAATAGTGCAAAGCCTCTGATGTTAGTGATCCCTTGGTAAACCGGTGAGCATGTGGCAGGTTTACTCAAAAACCATTAGTTTTTTTTATTTTTCTTGACCACTTGCATAATTGCAAAACAATAATAACACAAACCAAAAACAACATGTAGACTGCAGAGTCTGGAAAACAAAGTAGCGACACAATGTTAGTTGTTTAGACATGCAGACGATATACATTGAAGACAAAACTAGCGATTTTTATTTGCATTATTAGTGGATTGATACACTGTCCTACCGTACCGGTATCACTTTAACAGTCTAAAGGTCTTTAAGGTCCTTTCACTGTCTTCTCGATAAGGTAGGTATTTGAACAGTGAATAGTCATAATGTGCAATTACAAGTTTACACTTTAATTGTGTTGTTTGCAAGCCAGAGTTTCTATATTTAATTGCTTTGTGTGCTTCTTTCCTAAAGGCTACCAGTGCGGAAGGCTAGGGAAGAGCCACCAGAACGATTATTATCAACATCATAATACTGGTTGTAAATAGCCAAAATTAAGCATGTGAAGAGATATTCTCTCTAGCTTAAGTGGTAGAGCAGTGGACCGGTAATCCAAAGGCTTCAGCTTTGAATCCTGTGGGAGGATAACTTTTTCTCTCTGCTTGTTTGTAGATAGTCACCATTCTGATGACTTTTTCCTAAGTTTCTGCACTGACCAACCGGTAGCCTTTTGGCCAGGAGCATGCAAAACAATTCAGTACAAATTTACAATTGCAGTAATTTTTAAAGAAGTGTTACCAGCTGTGTTCCCTCTAACTTTATGGCTAATCGGCGTGCGCCCGAATTTTCTTTTAACAATTGTGCCCAAAGCTCTAAAAAGACGTTTATGTGCCCTAAAGTTCGTACCAATCCAGTGTGAAAATATCACAAATGTCATATTTTCACATAATTGTCGAATTTTCTGAAGCTATGTTTACTATATTGCCAAAATTTATTTGTTCTTGCTCCAACAAATCGCCGATTTGCTGAAAAAAATCGGCTTAGTCGGAACACTGGTTATCAGTAAATTTAAACAACCATTAATAGGCGAAACATTTTTTGTGTAAAATACTGTAAGATTTGTGGATGAAAGAGTTGTTTTTATGATGACCTATTTTCATAATGTTTGTTCAACCCACATCTTGGTCACATTAATTTATCATTTTCTGTTGCAGCTTCCATTCCAGGGGTGGCTTCTATTGTTTTTTTAGTGTAGTCGTGCAGTTTCTATTTGAGAGTGGCTTCTATTCAAGAAAATACGATAGTTATTGATTAGAAATGAGTTCTGACTGAAGTTTATTCCAAACTCAAATTCTTAAGATAGTCTAAAGGAAGAGGCTAGTGTTATGTTACATAACTCCCATGAAGATTACATGAGAGCAAAGAGTGAGCGCTCATTTATAATCACATCATCATCACATGTTGGATCCAGTATCCGGTATACTGATTTCCCTATTGCACAGCAAAAAAAACGTAAAATCGTTACAGCGAATTAATAGCTGCAAATTTTTCAAAAATTTTTTCAGGGGTTCTTCTTATTAACTTACTTAACAATCACCATGAATGCCGGCCAATATCTCTCAAGGGTATTCTAACACAACGTTTGGAAAATTTTTTGCGCATTTAAGGGAAAAACCCTAATTGCGCAGTGCGCATTACCTAACAATACTGCGCAGCACCTAATGCGCATTTCTTATAGTCTAGTTGGAGAAAAGTCGAATAAGCTGAACTTGTAGTTAATGTAAGTTTTGTTTTAAACGTGAAAAAAAAAGAAAACATTATATTGTCAATCTGAAATGACGTGTGACGTCATTGATGACGTCATCACTACAAATTATTGGCTAATAAAGTTAAAAATTGGCAATAAATAGCTAAGATTTTTTTTTGTATTTCTATTCGATTTTAATCGCTGAAAAACCAAGCCAGAAATATTGACGTCATAGTTGCCATGATGGGCATTAACTTACATAAAATGGCGGTATGGACTAATAATTGGGAATAACAGATCGATTTCCGCAAATTCCTTCTAGCTTTAAGTATTAACTGATAATATTTAGTGTCTAATAAAAAATGCAGTGCATGAGTCGATTAGTATCCATTGTTTGTTTTATTACATAAGACGAAACAAAAAAGGAAGCAAACAAAAATATCATGCACACAAACGAACAAAAAATTACAAATATCAAATTTCATTAAAATTGTCAACAAATCCTTTGTATAAAGCCAGTCTTTCGGTTTCTGAAAGAGAAAAAAGCTGCTTTGCAATAAAAGAGTTTTGGCATTTCCACCTTCCTCCCTTACGTGAAGTCATCGGAGCTGGACATAAAAGGTTGTGAGTACAAACGATCAGAGGTGAAGTCGAGGACTTAAAGCTCGAGGCCAAGGAGTAAGGACACAAAAAAATTCAAGACGAAGGCCAAGGACCGACTTTCCGAGGACAGACCCTTTTGAAACCAAGGACAGAAATGCTCGAGGCCAAGGACGCAACAATGCTGGTTTTCTCAAAAAAAAAGGTCTTCTCGCAAATTTTCCGCAAAATATCAGTTGTTCTCCAAAAAGAAAAAAAAGTCTTTGCGCAAAAAATCGCAAATTTTCAGACGAGGAAAAACAGGTTATGACCTTAGCCCGTTTTTAGCAACTCAAAAAATAGTAGCATTTTCAAGGACTAGTAGGCTTTGAGGCCAAAGACATCCTCAAGGACTACACCTCTGTTAACGATACTCAAGTTATGTGGGAGTTGATGGATATCCGAAATGTGAGAATTTGAATTGGTTTTGTGCACTCTCGATTGCCTGGACTACCTGGCCTTTACCTACACTTACAATCAAAGAAATATTTTATTCTTGATCTACCTTGAGCCCAGGTTGCCGTAAATCCCCCAAAAATATCAGCATAAAAATTTGATTTCTACCACAGCCACATTCAGCCCGAAGCTGACAGAAAAACTAAGTCACAACTTTGTGTGTTCAGCCAAACTTCAACGCCACGTTTCTGATTTAACGTTTTAGGTCTAGTTGCTACCATCTGGAAATTGCTGACTTGTCAAACTCTTTAAGTTGGATGCAGGCGCAACGCCTGATTGATAACCACGAGGTTAAAGCTTGGCAATCAGAACATGCAGTTGTACAAAAAAGTCACTGACCTGCTTCTGTTTTTCCACTAAAATCGCTGAAATGTTTTGTGTTTAAGCCTGCGTCATATGAATAATTGAATATGGCCTACTCTACAATCTTTGAGGATGTGCCTTGCGTAACTCATTACACGCTTTGAAGTAATACAGCGAGTATAATAGAAATAGAAAAGATTTGAGAGTCTCTTACAATCTTTGGTCTAAAACTTTTATTGAGAATATTAGAGACCAATAAAAACGAAAAATCTTGAATACCGGTACTTAATTGTTTGCAGTAAGACGAACAAATGTAGCTTTCATCGATTTTATTACAGCCTAAATATGTCGCCCATATATATAGTTCTTTTTAGAAAAAATCGAACTAGTTTGGTATTAGCAATAAATTACGTCGTTTTCCGTTGAAATAAAACTTTGTTCATCATAAACTGGAATATTTCTCGTAAAATAAATCATTTATCACGAGCTAACCAAAATGCGCAGTTTTTCCAAAAAATTCCCAAATTGCGTAAATCTATACTGCCTCATAGTGGCAAGCAAATTTGTATTTTTTTCTTTTTGGAATGCATAGAGTAGACTTTGCTGAATCCATTGGTGTTTGAGCTGAAGAAATTAGTTGACTACAACCGAAAATATATCGATGTTAATCCGGTCAGTCGCAAAGTTTTTTGAGGTAAAATTACAAGAATTAAGTGGTATAAGGGTATTGAATGTGAATTAGGCTAAGTATCATAAAATGACTAGGTTTTTTGTTAAGGTGTAGTTGAAAACTTGTTCTTCAAGATGATGTATGAAATTTTGCGTTTGGATAAGCATTTTGTGAAATTAAAAGGCCTGCGCATTTAGGGAAAAAAATCCTCAGCTGCGCAATTGGGAAATAAGTATATTGTCCTCGTCGACGGAGTCGGCCTGATTTTGCATGGTCATTGTCTTTACCATGCCTAGCCATTTTGTTCAATCACATGCATCCTCTTTCACCAGTCCATTTTTCTTCATCTCATTTTCTACTTGCTTTTTCCATGTTTGTTTCGGTCTTCCTCTACTACCGCTCACTTCAAATTTCAAAGCCTTCACTGTCACATTTTCATCTTTCCTCAAAACATGACAGTACCACCGCATACTACTTGCTTTAGCCATCCTATCTAAAGACTGCTTTATGCCCAACATGTCCATCAACTCCTCACTGTTTCTTTGATCTAATAGCTTCACACCACACATCGCTCGAATCTTAGCTCTTTCTGTTCTTCTTAAAACTGCCATCTCTTTTTCTTTCAAGCACCATGCTTCACTTCCATGCAACATGGCTGATCTTACACAACTTTTGTATACCTTTCCTTTCATCTTTAATGAAAACCTTCTGCCTTTACGTATTTCACTGCATTCCATGAACTTCATCCAACCAATTCTTGATCTAGCTGTTACCACTCTTTCGCACCCACCAGTTGCATTCATTCGGTCACCTGAATAAGTGAACTTGTTTACAATTTCCACACCATCACACAGTTTTTCATCTGGTCCCTTGAAGTTCTTTACCACGATTCTACATTTCTTACAAACAAAGTTTTTATTCACATAAACTGCAACTTTCTTCTTATCCATGCATCTTGTATGGACCCACTTACCACATATTTTACATAACACCGAGTTAGACATAACTCTTGTCGCACATGCCACAAGGATCAATCTTACTGTCAAACGTTTCCTCCTCCATCCTACTCACCATCAACTTTGTCTTTTCAATTTGACTCTCATTCCTTTGCTTTCAAACGCCTCTCTCCATTCATCAAAGTTCTCTCTCAATTCTTCCATAGTTTCCCCCATTAGAACCAAATGGTCTGCGTTAAGAATTTGCTTCATCCAGTCGTTCCTTTCATTTTCTGTTACTTCATCTATTACCATTTGTAAATAACAAAGGTGACGACACAGATCCTTGGTGTACACCAACTTTCACAGAAAATTCTTCCGACAAACCTGATCCAACTCTAACTTTCGTTTCTGCTCCTTTATAATCAACATTTACTCTTTTTTGTTATTTTATAAATTATTGTTAGGGTTTGGGTTAGATTTTGAATTTGGGTTAGGATTAAGGTTAGAGCTAAGGCTAGAGTTTGGGTTAGGTTGAGTGTTGGAGTTAGAGCTAGGATAGTGATTTTCTTATGGTAGTGATTATTTCACCGAAAATTTTCAAGTTGAGGAGAATAAAATAAAAATGAGAAATATTCATTTGCGTTTTTTTCATTTGCTTTTGTAGGGGTTAAGATTAGGGTTTAAGTTAGGGTTTGGGTTAGGGTTCAATTTGGGAATAGTTTTAGAGAAAACATTTGAGTTTGGGTTAGATTTGAGTCAGAATTGAAAAAGTAGACAAAAGTTTCAGGTGAAATAAAGCCTTCCTTTTTCGTTTTTGCATAATGTAGCAGCAGCCTCTTCCTACTTTTAAAATAACACGGAATTTAACCCAAATGCAAATCTTGCATCTTTACCCATAAAAAATCAAATGAAAAATGTGCAAATGATTTTTTTCATTTTTTGTGAAATATTCACTCCCTTTTCGTTTCAGATTTCACTAGAAAAATTTTTATCTAAGCATATTTTATTTGATTTAGAAACCTTCAATCAAGTGTTATATTATAATTCTGAATTGTATTCTTGTTCCCATGAAGCTGTGAAGCAAAGCAGCATACTAGCCTACTCTCAAAGTAAACAATGAATGATGATGCTCATAATTCTGATGACCTACTACAAGGTACAATTTTGGATTTATAGTAGGTCCAATAGCTCCTAATGATTTAAACTTTTGAAAGCCGTTGTTTTTATGGGCTTGGACAGTAAAGTTATATCTGATATATAGCTTTCACAAGATCATCAGATCTTGAGTAAAATCATAGCAGTGGCAAACTTGTGAAGAGTTCGTTTTTTTCGTACCAGTACTTAATTAAATTTTTTTTTTGTTTCAGTTGTTTCTTTGACTGTTCTATTTTAGGAAGGTTGCTACTATAAAAATCACAGTCCCTAGGACGAATCTGATTCGTTAGGACAAAACAGACTGTTGTCCTTTTAACCTTTTAGTGTGATTATACAGTTGTATTTTGCTCTAATTTTACTGTTGTATATATATCATCGAGCACCCATGTTAGAAAGTTGTAGTGCGCTGGATTGTAAGCCAGTTACGCTGCATCAGACTTTTGTGCCAACCTAAAACTCACACAGCACCGAAGTTTTGCGCCGTGCCAAACAAAGTGTGAGAAGCAAACTAATTTAGACATTTAAAATTTTTTCAAGATTTTCGGTGATCTGGCTCTGCCACTTGATGTGTAAAAAAAAGGTCTCCACTCCTAGGGCACTGCAAATTTTAAAGGGATTTTCACTGTTCACAATGTTGTATGTGTTTATGTTAAATGAAAAGCTTTGCACTGTGCCAAAGCTAGTTTGCATTTCTTGCACCAATCTGACTCAAAATTGCATAATGCTGTGTGCCGGGTTTCTTTGGTGCAATATGCGAACTTTTCAATGGGGTCAAGCACTGTTTCAGAAGATTGACTGTCAACAATTTTCTTGGTAAGATTTGCCGTAAAATTTATTCGTTGTGGCTATATGGGTCCACAAAAAGTATAGTTGTCAATCAGGGTTGCCACATCCTGGAAAAGTCTTGGATTTTTTTTTCTGTCCTGGAAAGTCCTTGAAAGTCCTTGAATTTTGTTTATAAGTCCTGGAAAAAGTTTGAAAAGTTTTCCTGTGATTTACCAGTACAGAATGTGAAGCTTTTTGTTGTTGTGATAACTGGTACCTTGTAATTGCACAAAGGTATTGTTGAAATAATTTGCATTGTGAAGGTCCTTTAAAAGGGTAAATTTAAAAGTTTATTTTGTTAAAAGACAGATTATTTTTATGCTGGCACACACATAAAAACGTCGCTATCCTAGCCTTAACCCAACCCTAAATCTAACCCTAACTGTATCGCAAGCTCCAATTCTAACATTAATCTTAAACCTGTATAACCTTAACGTAGGGCTACCATGCGTTTTCTTTTAAAAGGATTTGTCTTCTTTTTCTGTAGAACACCAAAAAAGTAGCCAAATGTTTTCTGTTTTTAATGCTCAGAACTTAAAGGCGGGATTCGAAGACCAAACCGACCAAAAACGATATACTTCCGTCCACACTCGAGTTCAGCTCCTGCCGACCTTGAATGCAACCGTACTGACAGCAGATCTTTTTTTTGAGATCACCATTTTCATAGGGAAGAATTGGTGCAAAAACAAGTGGTCTCCAAAGAAAAAAATGGTCTTCAGTTTTTGAATTTTCTCTTGGAAAATTGTGTTCTCAAAAATAAAAAAGTCTTTAGTCAGTCCCGTTGGCCGGTATGTATCTTCAGCGTGTTTGGTCGTTTGGGCTTCGTTTTTCGAAATTGTCTTCTTTTGGTCTATGAAAATATGGCGCCCCTACCCAAACAATAATTTTAAAAAATAGAAGAGAGTAAATGAGTGCCTATTCTTCTGCTCTTTGCTCTCTTATTTTCTTTAAGCAGTTCTTGCTTATTCGCCAGTGTATAAATAAGCACTTTCTTGTTGAAATGCCAAAATTTGCACATTGCAGTGCAGTATGTATAAATTATTAAATATTATTAGAAAGAGTGAATTTATGAACAGTAATTTATTGCAATGCGATACTCTATTTGCAGTATTACTGCTAGCAGCAGTAGTGTAGTGGGGTGTAGGCCTTCCATTGGCCTGTTGGCTAAACACAATAAAAAATATAACATTTTTCACACTGCAAGTATACTTATGAGGCAGTTTTTTGCAGTAATATGGACTCCAAAGTAAATTAAAGCCACTTCTAAAACAGCATTTAGGGGGGGGAGGGCTAATGTTGGTCAAAAATAAAATCAGTAACAACTGACAAAAATGGCTAAAAATAAACAATCAATTTGATCGCATAATGCAAAATACTTAAAGTAGGCTTTCTAAAAAAAATTGTCAAGTGTCTATTCAGTATTTCATTCAGTTAATTATCAATCATGTTTTTCAAATCTTGTTTCATTAGCCCCTTCTCCTAAATTATCTAGCGTTATAAAATGCAGACGACTTAAATTAATACTTGAGAGTTTTTTCAAAGGAAGCGCCCATTTGCACTTTAGGGTGCTTTGCTTATAGAGAAAAAGAGAGCAAGAGTGGTGGTCATTTATGCTTTTTCAAAAATTGTGATCGTTAGAGTGGGTGCCCATTTATGCTTTTTTAAAAAATTATTATGGTTAGGGTTTGGGTTTAGATTTTAAGTTTGGGATAGAATTAACATTAAGGTTATAGCTAGGGTTACAGTTAGATATGTTATGTTTAGGGTTGGGGTTAGGGCCAGGATAGCGATTTTATATTTGCGCGGTGGTGCAAATAAGCTCAGCTTTTTTCAAATTAGGGGATTTTATGGTTTACTTGCTTGAAATAAAGCTAGCACAAAAGTTTTACCATTTCCATCACCCACATTCTTTAGCCCATTTATAAAACCAGTTCAATCATGCTTTCGCAGTGCTAATTTCTGCGCTTCATTTAAAATGCATTAATTTTTACCAAACTGGGCTTAAGATTAAGTTATTATTGCAAACAATTATGAAGTCTTTTGTGCTCGGGGCTTCGACCCCAGGGCTCAGACTCTTGATAATGGACCTCCTGCAACTGGCAACTCCGTTCCCATACCCCAAGCCAAGCCCTCCCATTGCAGATTTCTGGCTATAAACCTGGCTAGTAGTCAGTACTAGAAATCCAAATGCGTGGCATTAAAATTTTCTTTCATGACAAGTACAAAAAGTGGGTGCATAAAAGAGTAATAGTGAAAATTAAATTTTAAGTCCTGTAAAAAAACCTTGCACAGTCCTGGAAAAGTTCTGGAAAATGATCTAAAAAAGTCCTGGAAAGTCCTGGAATTTGATTTTGCAGTTTCTGTGGCAACCCTGATCAATATAATGTTTGTTAATGATTACAAAAATTGGCCAGTTGGTCTTGCAGTACCGGTAATGCATGTTTCTCTGAAGTGGAAAGTCGGAGATTCAATTCTGGAATTGGTCAAATTAGACACAGTTTTGCCAACAGCTTGCCACCTATACTATATTTCTGACAAGGCTGTGTTGCCTGGGCGCAATAATGTGAATTATGGGCCCTGCAAACTCGTTCTATGCTTTGGTGTGGTAAAGCAAGTATAATGAAAGATTTCATAATTACAAAATAACGTAAGTAATTTTTACTTTCAGAAACTAGTCTGGGAAACTCATTAGATGTTGATGCAGAAGCAAACCAACGTCAAAATATCACTACTTACCAATTTCAACCTAATACTCGAGACCAAGTATGTCTTGTATTTGACTTATTTTGTCATTGGTTGTTGAACAAGCTGATACCTCGATTTATCATAATTTGTTACCTGTCTGCTTATAATAGCAACTATTAGTCTTAGATGGTAATAAGCATTGTCACATGAGCATTGCATTGCCATATAGGCTTTTACTTGATTCAAAAAGTTTAAACGAGGACTAAAGGCAATATCAATGGGGAACTGGGTGTATCTAAAGTAAGGCGAATTACATAAGACTAGATTGACGTTGACTTCATCCTTTTTGACCAGCTGTTTCGAGATATTTTACTTCAAACACGATGTTGGGGCCTTCAACATTCTAAACTAGAATGATTATTATTGGCAACCCTGATGTTGATAGCCTTCTGTCATTAGCGACACTATTGCAGTTAAGCAACACCGCTATTAGACAGCTGCATTGAGTCGTTTTGCTGTGCTCTACAATCAGTTTGATCTTGACAGCAGTAGAGTTCCCAGCTGGAGAAAAGACTAGACAGTACGCCGTATGGTAGCCTAGCTAACAAACGCCTAATGCTTAAGAACATGTGAAAGTAAGGGTTGTAGACCATTGTCTACAGCTTAGTTGTAAAAGCTTTTTCAAGGCTCACAAAATACTGTAAGCAAATTCAATAGACCTACTCAGGTATATACTGGAAGTGTTATTATCAGGTATGAGTTTGTACTTAGTAGCCTAGTAGTAAAGCTTAATTGGTAGGTTAGGCTATAATTAGACTGAAATGTACTTGACAGCTTGATTTTTACTGAGATTGCTAGGCTACCAAACAGTATACTCTTTTTTGTTTCAACTGGGATCTGTTCTGTTATCAAGATCAAACTGATTAGTGCTTAGAAACATGACTCAATGCAGGAGCCTAATAGCGGCATTGCTTTGGGTTAGCATCGCTAACGACGCTAGGCTATCAATGTTCAGAGCTACCAATAAAATTTATTAAAGTTAGCATCACTGGAGGCCCTAACATCTTGTTTTTGAAATAGCATATCTCGGAAATGGCTGGGTCAAAAAGAATGGGGTCAACGCCAATCTAGTCTAATTCAATTTGCCTAACTTTAAATATCCCCAATGATTTTGCTGTTAGTCCTCGTTTAAGGCTTGGCATTGCACTCGTTTTTTTCTAATTAGAACCAGTAAATTTTGGGTTGGGTTGGTTGTTCTTAAACCATCAAAAATATTCAGTCGCATTTGTTTTTAAATTTTGTGAAAGAATAAAATTTCACAGATTCATTCTTGCTTTATTAATAGTGGTCTATTGCCATGATCATGATTATTGAAATAATGTTTCTGAGACAGATCAATCATGGTAGTATAAAAAAAGCAGTAGAGAAAGAAATGGCAGTAGAGAAAGCTCTGCTGGTTCCTAACAAATGCATTGTCCTGCAAAATTGTTTGTAGTATTCTTTTTTTTTTTTCTTATTGGAAACTGGTATCTTAACTTTCTCGCATCAGATTTGCGATTTATTCCACATAAGTTTGGCTAGTCAATATTCAGATTACTATTGTACAATGTATGTTAATGAAATTGTTTTAGATGATTGCTGCTATGTGTTTGTATATATATTTGTAATTTTGCAAACCAAGTAGGTTTTGTAAATGTCACGGCTAAATTAGTAGGTTTTTTGTTTGGTAGAAACTTATTCCACATTTGGAATTGGACGTAATAATAACAAAATGTGAAACGAGTTTAGAACCATTTTCATATATTTCGTTGAATTTAGTTTCATTTTGCAATTTGGTTTTATATGAATGTTTTATATCACCTGCATTTTGATATGGTCTGCCTAAATGGTGGCGCAGGTGATCAATATAGATCATGAAACACTGTTTTTTATCTCAAATGAGGAATGATGGCATTATGACAGTAAAATGGAAAAAAATATGCACAACTTGGATTGTTATTTAGATGGTGAAATTTCGATTATTATATAATCAATATGCCTGATTGTGTGAAGCTCTCTGAACTAATAAGCAATCTAGTACTCATGATGATCGGCAAAGTGGTTTAAAATTTAGGTTTCATTTACAAGATACACAATCAGAGCGTCTGCTACTGAAGCGGTAAACTGGGGTGCAATTCCCGATTGTGCCAAACCAAAGACTATAAAAATTGTTATTTACAGCTTCCCTGCTTGGTGTTCAGCAATTAAAGGTACAGTCTGAAGCCTCTGCCATGTGTGGTAGACAGGTGGGCAGGTGGCAGCTTGACTCGAAGACCGTAAGGTCCCTTTGCAGTCTCCTGGCCAAGGCAACTTGGTAAATAAAATGTAATTGCAATTATATGAGTCATGCTACTTCGTTTGCATAATTTGAAAGCATTTTATCGACTTCAGATGAGGTTTGCAAACAAAAAAATTGGAAAAGTAACTTCCAAATCAAATATATACACTAAATTTCCAGTTTGATAATTTATTTCTTATTCTCAAAATTTTGCCAATTATGTTCATTTTGTAAAAAACTAATAATTTTGTCGAAAATTGAGATTTTCAAAACAAATATTTTTTTGCGTGGAACATTTTTTAAGTGATTATTTGCATTTCTCTTTTTTAAAATTAGACAAAAATGAGTCAAGTTGGATAAATTTAAAAATGCATTTTTTTTAAGAAAAATTGTTCGACATTTTGACATTATATGCCAATCACATGACTTAATTTGCATATTTTTTATTGCTAAATGAGAGATCACATATTCTTCAATAATATATTTGGTTTTGTTTGGTTTTGAACTACATTTCGTGCAATATTTAGGAGAATTTAAAAAGTTTAAAATTATTTTCCAGAAAGTCCGGAGTGTAAAGATTAATTTGTTCTTAAATTTAGATCAAAAGCTATGTTTCCTCTAAGCTGTGTTGCCGTGCAGATAGCGTAGAACCCCCTCGCATACTTGAGTTCTGCCACGCACTATATAAGTGTTAATAAAAGCTAGCCTCATAATTGAGATTTGATAAAATTTACAATATCTAGGTGTAATGAATAAATTTTGCAAATTGCAATGAATGATGGACTTCTAATGTGCTTGTAATCAATTGAGCATATTAACTAAAATCACGTCATAATTATTTGACAATCGTGAAAATGGCATGTTTTAACAAAATGTCAACAAATGCTTCAATTGAGTGACTTGGAAGTTGTGTTCTGATAAGGGTTTAATCAATAAGCACAAGGAGTGTGACAGTTAGTTATGTGCTTTAATGAAAAGCACTCAAAACATAAGGTTCATAGAAGCAATCAAGAATTGGTTTGTAGGAGGTTGATAAAATCGTGACCTTGGTAAGTGGAGCTAACCACCTTATCACTAGGCCATGAGAGCAATTGAAATTCAAATCTGATTTCAGGTACTTGTGCCATAAGCTACCGCGTGTCCACAGACCACACTGTAGGCTAGGAATTAAAATTGTTCGCAAAAATGCTGAGATATATACCATTTCTTGCCTACAGTTTGGACACACAGTAACTTATGGCATAAGTATGTGAAATAAGATTTGAATTTCAACTGCTCTCATGGCCTAGTGATAAGGTGCGTAGCTCCACATACAAAGGTCTCGGTTTCAGTAGTTCAAAACCTACTTTCATTTGGTGATGACATATATTTCAGGAAAGCATTTGTTCATTAATTGCTTTTAAGTAATTTATGTTTTAGAACTTTGCCTGAAGACCATAATAGAGTGAAACAGGCTGTTAGACGTTAAATTTGTCATTGATATTTGGCAACACAAAAGATACTGCTGTATAAATTGATAAAGTAGCAGCAAGCATCAGTATGTTTATTATTCAGGCATTCATTTTTACTAACTAAGCATTTTTTTGGGTTTTTTTTTTTGGTGTATTGGTTAATTTATATTTTCTATTTTTTCAAATTTTTTAAGGCGCAAATCTTTTTTTGGGGGGCTCACTTGACCTTTCATTCCTCTCACACCAAACAAGCTGTTAGAGGGAACGTTGATTAAAAGTGACCCTCTTTAAAAAATCATTTTTATACAAAGGAGTGTACTTTTTTTACATACTTGTGATATGGTGCATTTTATTTTCTCTCAATTCTTCTTAGACCAGCTAGTTAGTCAAGCAATAATGCGTTCATCTCTGATATGGGAAGTCTGAAGGTCTAATTGGATACAGAGTTGCCAACGGCTTGCCACCTCTGCAATGTTACTTTCAAAGAAGCTATGTTGCCCAGGTGAAATAATGCTAAGATGTACCCCTCAAACTCGTTACACTTGTTGGCATAGTACAGCGAGTATAATGAAAGATTTGATTGGAATGCCCTATGTTTGCTGTTACGATAGATACTGACAGCTTTTAAAATCAGTTAAAATCTTAGGTTATACCTCTAAATTATTTTTGTAATATTTTTCAGTTGTCTTATAAGGTGGTTCAAGTTGCAAATGTGAACAATAGCACCCAGGGAGGTTTGAATATAATCAACGCCTCTGAATTTCAAAATTTCTTGTCCCAACAGGCAGCAACTGGCAATGATTCTACACAGGTTAGTCATTTTTGATTAATCTACCATGCGATTCATACAAATGTTTTAAACAGTGCTTTATAGCTGTTTGTCAAACAAGGACTAAAGGCAAAATCAATGGGGGTATCTAAAATTACGCAAATTGTATTAGGCTAGATTAGCATTGACTCCATCCATTTTGATCCATTCATTGTAGAGATAATTTAGTTCAAACTCGACGTTGTGACTCTAATGTGGTACAGTTTAATAATTTTCATTGGCAACCCTGTCATTGATAAGCATTAGCGTCTTAGCGACACCTTCCCAGTTCTAACCTAAAGTAATGATTAGGCTACTGCATTGAGTCGTTTTGCTATGCACTAATCAGTTTGATCTTGACAGCGCAACAGATCTGCGCTAGTAGAAAGAGTAGACTTTTCAGTAGCCTAGCGATTTCAGTAAAAATAAAGCTGGCAGATACATTTCAATCTAAATTGTAGCCTAGTTTAGCAATACGGTTTTTATTACTAGGCTACACAGTACAAACCAGAGATGGAACCGGTCAGGATTTTCTCGACCTGATCGGCAAATTTCAAAATCATCGCCTGTTGACCGGCCGGTCGACCGGTTTTTGACTGGCCCGGTCAACCGGTTTTTTGCAGAAGGTGTTTGTTCACTGTTCAATGTATTTAATGAAAAATTTTCAAAATGGGGGGACATGGGTGAGGTGTAAAAATTTGGGACTTTGGACGGAGGTCTCAGAAAAGAAACGCAAAACAATTTTTGCGTTTTTTGCAAAAATAACTCAATTTTGAGACCTTTTTGGGATAAACTTTTGTTTGAATGACCTGTTTTGAGCAGCGCAAAACGTGCACAAAATAAGCATAAAAAGAACTGGAGGGCACTTGCTGAATTACTAGACTTTTTTCTAATGATATTATGCGAAAGGCCAAAAAATAAAGTTACAATTTTTTAGCTATTGGTGACAGATTATTTGCAATTTGCGGAGCAGCAAAAACTAAACTATTACGACATTGGCTGCAAAATATTCGAAATATAATCTACCCCAGCAGTTAGTAGAAATGCTGGTACTTCAGAAGAAGCCATGGATAGTTAGATATAAAAAAAAATAAGAGCTAGGTCTTTTTTGCCCAGGGTAGAGTGTAGCAAATTTAAGGTGAAAAAAGCTTTTCAAAAAGGCAAGATTTTAGCGTGTATTAAAAATCTTAATCTGCGCCACTTCTACTCTTCAGCTGATTAAAATGATGCTAAAAGCCAGATAGCGCAACATAGGCGTTGCCAGGATTTTCGGTTGGAGGGGGGGCAAACCACAAATCACATGCACTGACGTCATCAGAAACTTCGAAAGAGGAATTTTTGCGTGGACAAAGATATCATAGAATGGAAGATCAGAAGCCGTGACCTGGTGTTGGCATAGGGACTCGTTCAAGGAGAGGGCTTAAACAAATACCTAAGGTGCAAAAATGTCTAAATTGGGAGACATGTTTGAGTAAAGACGTGTACTTTAATTCAAACGTGTCACAGACGGTGGTCTGAAAACAAAGCCACCAGCCGCTGGGCGGTTTTTTGGAATTATTTTTAAAAAATAGCTATTTTAATACCATTGGATCACATTTCGCTTGTATTCAAAGCCATTTCAAAGTAGTAGATTTTTAACATTTGAAAACGAATTGAAAAGTCCAAGTTGTTCAGTCCTCTTTTGCCAACAATTTAAGTCCAAAACACATTTGAAATCTTGCATTTTGGGGTTAAATTTTCTAAGTAATTTGGCCCAGCTAAGGGGGAAGTAAAGTACATCGCCTCCTGCAATATTTTAGCAGTAAATAGCAATCCAGTCGATTATTTTCCTTTGAGATTATTGTTTTGTCATGAAAACAACCAGTTATAGAAGTACATATATATGGCCAGGTAGCCCAGGCCCTCTCAATTCAAAAATTTGTTAAATGAGCCTTTCCTTACTGGAGCTAATTTCTTTTAAAGTATTTTCTTGCATAAAACCTGGCAAGGTGGAGGTGAATTGTTATTGAAAAATGTACAATAGATAGTTAAGCCTACAAACCATGTTATTGCCCGGGCCGGATTTGCATCGAGTTGGGCCCTTGGCACTTTGGAATTTTTGCAATATTTTCCTGCCAAATATAGGTAAAGACCAAAAAAAATTTTACCGTTTGAGCGCGGGGCCCCTGGCGCTGTTTCGTATATCAAATCCGTCCCTGGTTATTGCATTACGTTCAAAAAAAGGTTAGATGAGTGCCTCAGTTAGTAACTTTTAAGATAAAACCCCTTAATTTCACTTGGGTTATACGGTTAAATTGGTTGGCAAACATTATCTTGAAGGAGCTCGGGCCCTTAGAACAATATTATTGTTGGGGGCCCATTTAAATAGGGGGGCCATTTAAATATTATTGTCGGAGGATTTTTAAATTGGTTGGCAAAAATAAAGTTGGTTGGATCAAAATTATTGTTGGGGGCCCATTTAAATTGGTTGGCAAAAATTAAATTGAGGAAGCCCGGGCACCCTGGATGAAAATTATTGTTGGGGGCCCATTCAAATTGGGGGCCATTTAAACATTATTGTAGGGGGATTTTTAAATTGGTGGGCAAAATTTAAATTGAGGGGGCCCGGGGCCCCTGGATCAAAATTATTGTAGAGGGCCCATTGTAAATTGGCCGGCAAAAATTAAGTTGAGGGAGCCCGGGCCCCCTCGATCAATATTATTGTTAATTACTTTTGTACGCGTGTACTGTTGTATGCGACGATGCTGAAAGAAACTCAAACTGAAGAAACAATAGTCTTTTTTGTGACATTTTTATCATTGGGAGCATTTCAATTGGGGGGCGGGCCCTCTGGGCCCCCTGGCCCCCTGATCCCCTCCCCCCTGGCTACGCTTATGTAGCGCAAACTTCTTCCACATGCATGCTTTATTATAATCTGATGACTCAATTTTAACTTATATTTTGTACTTGTTTGCTTTGTGCCGTGGCCCAAAAGAGGGGGCATGACACAATGCTCTCACCCTAAATACGCCCCTAGATGTGCATGTCTTAATGGTCACAGCATATTAGTCACAGCTTGAAACCATTCAACAAGTGTTTTCAAAAGATGTGATTTGTTAATACTGTTTTTTGATCAAAAGTTTTAGCTATGAGAAAATATATAAGTATATTTCGGTTGGTTCTTAAATGTCTTTTAGTAGCCAGAAAGGAAAATTCGACCGGTTTTTCAACCGGCTTGACCGGCCGGTCGAAGAATCTCGACCTGACCGGCCGGTCGACCCGACCGGTGCCGGTCGACCCGACCGGTTTCCATCTCTGGTACAAACTCGTTCCTGATAATAAAACTACTAATACTTGAATAGGTCTATTGTATCAGCTTACGGTAATTTTGTGGCCCTAGAATAAACTTTTCCATCTAAGTTGAAAACAATGACCTACGAGCCTACTCAAATAACTCCAGTAGCCTTACTTTTGCATGTTCTTAGAAGTTTGTTACCTAGGCCATTGACAGTCTACTCTTTTTTTCAGCTCGGATCTATTCTGGTTACAAGATCAAAGTGATTATCAAACTGATTAGTGTGCAGTGTAACAACCCAATGCAGTAGCCTAATCATTGCTTTAGGATAAAACTGGAAAGACGTCGCTAAGGCGCTAATGCTTATTAATGACAGGGTTGCCCATAAAAATTATTAAAATTTATAACATTGACGTCATCGACGTCGTGTTTGACGTAGAATATTTCAAGAATGGCTGCATCAAAAAGGATGGGAGTCAATGCTAATCTAGTCTTATGCAATTGGCCTAATTTTGGATACTTCTATTGATTTTGCCTGTAGTCCTCTTTTAAAGCACTGATTGGCATTAATAGCAAATTAGAAGGTACCACTGCCATTTAGAAAAAGTAATTAATTACAGGCTACCGTTTTGAAAAGTTGACAACTTAAACGAGGATTAAAGGCAAATGCAATGTGGGTATCTAAAATTAAGCCAATCGCATAAGACTAGATAGGCGTTGACTCCATCCTTCTTGACCCAACTGTTCCAGTCATAGTTTACTTCAAACCCAATGTCAAGGCCTCTAATGTCATAATTTTTAATATTTAGTGGCAACTCTGACATTGATAGGCTTAGCGCCGTTAGTGATGCCTTTCCACAGCCAGTTTTAACCTGAAGCAACGCCGCTATTAGGCTACTGCATTGAGTCGTTTCTCTACACACTAATCAGTTTGATCTTGTCTGCAAAATAGATCCGAGCTGGTAACAAAAAGTAGACTGTATGGTAACCTAGGTGAGAAACGTCAAACGTCTAAGAACAAGCAAAAGAAAACAAGCAAAAGTAAAGTTAGTAGAGTTATTAGAGTAGTAGGCCATTGTTAGAAACTTGGTTACAAAAGTTTATTCTAGGGTTACTAAATAATGCAAGCAAATACAATAGGCCTATTCATGTACTGGTAGTCTTATTATCAGGTACCGGGTATGAGTTTTACTTTGTAGCCTAGTAAAAAAAACTTTATTGCTAGGCTAGGCTATGATTTAAACGGAAATGTATCTGCCAGCTTGATTTTTACTGAAGTTGCTCAGCTGCCAAACAGTCTAGTCTTTTTACCAGCTCATGTCTGCTGTGCTGACAAGATCAAATTGATTAGTGCACAGCAAAACGATTCAATACAGTTCTACAGTAGCTTTATAGCAGCATTAACTGGGAAGGCTTCGCTAACAATGCTAAGGCTATCAACGTCAGGGTTGCAAATATAAATTATTAAAATTTATAACATTAGAGTCCCCAAGGTTGTGTTTGAAGTAGAATATCTTTGGACCAGCTGGATCAAACAGGATGTAGTTAACGCCAATCTAGTCAAATATGATTCACCTAACTTTAAATACCCCCATTGACTTTGCCTTTAGTCCTTGTTTAACCAAACAAAAAAGAAGGAAATCTTCTGCTTGAAATTTTATATGGAAAAAATTAATTTGAGTATGATTAAAAAACTTAATAGCATTATGTGTTTCCTGTAAAACTCCAAATGAAAATTAGAAGTAGACCAACAGTTACAATACATACTTTGAAGGTTTCTAACTTTGTATTTAGTCGTCGATTTTAATAGTTTTTCAAAATAAGTAACTTTGTGGTATATTCACAACATTTTTATAAATTTTAAAAGTAGACAACGTAAGCATTAAGACTCTTAAGAAAGTTTTGTAGTTTTCAAATTTTGATATTTTAGTTGCTGTGGTAATTTATTTTCTTGTGTATACCATCAGACAGGATTAGTTGAGACAATCTTTTGTTAGTTTTTCTATTTTTTTCAAACATTAAGCCATAAAGTGAAATAGTTTTAAAGCTTAAACTAGATGGGAGCTTGCTGAGAAGCAGTATCAGTGAACAATCGACGCATGTTGAACAATGAGATTCTAAAAAAAAAATTCGCTTTCTTGTTAAGAAATTAGTTAGAAATATCTTCTGGAAAAAGTGGGTTTGGAATTTAAAACATTGTCAATACATATATATTTAATCGACAACACAGTAACTAATCATAAAAAAAAACATCCTATCCAAGCTTAAGCCATTGGAACTATGTCAAAATATTTGTCTCTTAAACAGATGCTAATATCAAAAGAACTAACGCCCTAGCTTGAACCATTCAAAAATTGATTTTTAGGGAGTCTTCAGGGAGGAGGATGGTACCCCCAAACTATGTCAAAATATTTGTCTGTTGAATATCATTCTAGATGTCAAAAAACTGGCACCCAAGGTTAAGCCGTTCAAAAAATTGATTTTTGGGGCTCTCCGGGGGTACCCCTAAACTATGTCAAAACATTTGTCTCTTAAATATCTACTGATATCAAAAAACACTATCATCCAAAGTTCAGCCTTTAAAAAAATTGATTTTTTGGGGGGTTCGTGGGAGGGGGTTCCTCCAAACTTTGTCAAAATATTTGTCTGTTAAATATCCACTGATATCAGAAAAAACTGGCTCCAAAAGTTACGGTGTTCAAAAAATTGATTTTTGGGGGCCATTTGGAAGATCCCTGGGGGGTGTGTTACCCCCAAACTATGTCAAACTATTTGTCTCTTAAATATCTACTGTTATCAAAAAACACTGGCACCCTAGGTTAGGCCATTCAAAAAATTGATTTTTGTGGGGATTACTAGGGGTTGTGGTACCCTCAAACTATGTTAAAATATTTGTTAAATATCTACTAATATCAAAAATAAACTGGCACCCAAAGTTAAGCTGTTCAAAAAATTGATTTTGGGGGGGTTCCCGGGGGATGTGGTACCCCCAAACTACTTCAAAATATTTTTCTGTTAAATATCTACTGATATCAAACGACACTTGCGCCCTAGGTTTAACCGTGTAAAAAAGTGATTTTTGGGGGGGTTTCTGGGGGGGATGGTACTCCCAAGTTATGTCAAAATATTTTTCTTTTAAATATACATTGATATCAAAGAAACTGGCACTCTAGATTAAGCCGAAAAAAAAATTGATTTTTGGGGGGTCCATTTGAAAGGTCCTCGGGGGGTTGTACCCCCAAACTATGTCAAAATATTTGTATCTTAAATATCTTCTGATATCAAAAAAAAACTGGCACCCTAGCTGGAGCTGTTCAAAAAATTGATTTTTTGGGGCCCCATTTCGGTTGGGGGGTTCCTGGGGGAGTCCCCTGAAAAATTTCGGGAGACAAAATTGCGTTTGCAGTTCAACAATTTTACGCAAAAATTCGATTTCGATGTTTAGTGGTTTAGGAGAAGAAGAGATTTGCTAAGAAAAATTTACAAGATTTACAAAGAAAAAAAAGAAAAAAACTCATCGCGGTCGAAAGTGGGTTTTTAGGGATGAAGGGGTATCTTAAGACATATAACCGTGTAAAATATCTTTTGCCATACTTAAGCCGTTTTTGACTCAGACGGCCTTTGACGCCAAACTTTCGGGGCGGGTTTCGGGTCCTAAAACCAAAGTCACGTGACTAATTGCCTTGAGTTTTGGTACAAACATGCAACTCATTAACCTCAAACTGCTGTCAAAATTTCAGTAAGCTAGACCTAATCGCTCTCGAGTTATAAGCAAAAGTCTGAAATCTCACACTCGTTAGTTGGAAAATGACTGAGTAAAAGCAAAGAAACACCGGACGCGAGCGTCGGTCATGTTAATGAGACGTTACTACGTATAGTTTCTGAAGCCATGATATTTTTTTTCATTCTATCTATGCCATGTAGTTTTTTTTTTTTTTTGAATGTTGCTGTCCCAAGTTTTAAGGGTTTTGTGGTATCTTGGGACAAATCTTATTTATACAGATTTTGACTCTTATTTTGGTATATTTTCTATTTACCTCTTCAGTTGGGGATAGATGGGACGTGGAAATCATTTTTTTTAAAAAGAAAGCATAGTTGCTAGTACCATACAACCATCAATAGAATTGTTTGCCACCACGATCGCAATTTAAACTAAGGACAGCAATAACATAAAAGCGTGCCGGTATCAAACAAAGGCTTAAAGTGAACTTGATGAAAAACTTAGGCACTAGAATCAAAAGGAAATTCAATACTGGTACCAGCACGTAAACATAGTGGCAAAAATACTAAAAACAGTCCAGCTAGCTACTAGTAATAAAAATCACAGTCACAGGTATATCACAACACTCAGTAATTATTGGTCCAGGCAGCAGTAATAAAAACTGAAAAAAACTTAAAGCTCCATTAAGAAGACTTACATTGCATATCAAAATGTATAAATGGCAAGCTAAAATGCACAGTAGAAGATGACATCAACAGATGTAAATTACACCATAAAATGAATGAACGAAATGTAATCATACTGTACAGGTAATGTCTAGAGATATAAAACCCGCAAGTTTGATTTGAAAAAAAATACAGCTACTTCAAGAGCACAAGCTGTGAATACACCATCAGTGCAACAGTAGCAAATTGATGAATTACAGCCAAAAACTAAACAAAATAAAAATTAAATGTTAGTTGAAAAAATTTTAAACCTGTCCCAAGTATTCACGGTAACCTATGTATTATCAGTTTTTGCTTTTTGAAACTTTTTTGAAGAGCAAATATTTATGTTTTATGATGTTTCATAGTTCAGCTACCAAAATGTTCTGAAAAACAGCAATAGTCAGATTTATAAAGTTTTGCATAGGGCACCACATAACTTAATTTACCGTTTTTTAAAATTAAATTTTTGCGTTCTTTGTTTATTTCTTATATGTATATATATATAAATATTTTTTTTAACTAAAATATTTTGTTATATCATAACATAAATTACGTCTCTGAGGTAAAATGTCACCAGGAAGCACCTTCATTATTGAGCAATATGAAATATTTTTAACTTGTCTGTTTGTCTCATATTACGAGACAAGTCCAAAGTAACCTCGTCTGACGGTTAATATTTGCTATTTATTGCGCATTCTTGGCTATATAATTATCGTTTATGGGATTTCATTCAAATCTGACTCAAAATTTCTGTCCAGGTCTTACAAAAGCATCTTTTTTTTATTATTTTCTGAGTATTATTTTCATAAAATTGTGCAATATGTTGTTAAAGGATATGCAATTGCGCATATTATGCTATTACCGATATCCTGATATATAATACTACTTTTCAGTATACACATTATACTGTCATTTGCACGTGATTAGTAATTAATGTCACATGTTTTAATTGTTTATCAACACAAAAAATCAACTGATCTATCGTTCACTCAGGGTAGAAAATGCAGAATAATAATTAGTTTAGTCACTGTGAAAAGAGATCATCGGCATTGCATGGTGTATAGACGCTATAGACATTGATAGTCCTCATTCTAAAATAGTGATTATGGTTCAACTGAATCCTATGGAATGCACGAATGCATCACCACGTGTTTTGCAATTTTGGTTTGGTTTTTGAACTATCATGTAACGATCTAACAAACAAACAAAAAAGGTTACAGCATGAATTTGGTAAGTATTTTCATGTACGGTAATTAATTTCTACCCAACTAAGAGGTTGCTGCAGCATGATTTTGACCAGCCAAACTTTATCTCTAGTACAGGTATTATTTTGCAACTTTTTTCTGTTTGATGAATCAATTTGAAATAGAGTTGTTGACAACCAGAAGTCATTGCTGGAATAGCTTTGTTTATCGTTTTTTGTTTCAAAGGTTGCACTTGTCGGAGGAAATTTTAATGAAAGTGATAATTCAACTGCAATTACGACATCGAGTCAACAGGCTGCCAAAGTGCCTCTCGCTTGCTTCTCAAACACCAGCAGAAACTCTTCCATTAGTGATCAAGAGTCACCCCAGAGCGATCCTAGCACAAATCCAAGTAAACAGTATTTTGAATGTGCTTCCGTTTGTGGTTACAATATCAAAATTCTATTTGTATATTACCTCGGCCTAATGTCAAATAATTATTATTGACAATCATGTTGAATTAGTAATTTTTTGATGCAGAAATTATCACTGTGACAACTTCATTTACATTGTTACAGCATATGAAACTTGGAGTGGCCTTCAAAGCCAATGCTGTATGTTTTTAGCATAAACACTACAGTATTGCATTTTTGCTCAAGGTAGAATTATGGCTTGAAAGGCAACTTTAATAAACTGACAGTAAAAGGTTTCAATATCCTAGCTTTGGCTGAATTTTTTTCTACCTCTCCTTCTTCGCTAAACTACAGGTGCAGTAGAAAAAAAACGCTGCTACTTCGAAGCAGTTAAATTAAAAAAAGGCATGGCTGGATATCGAACAATGCCTTTTTAGGTCATTTTTATCTTCTAATGTCACCACAAGATGTCGTCACCAATCCACCTGGAAAACAACAGTCTCCGATGAGAGGTCCTTTTGATGTCTCGTAAGTCGATTAAAAATTAAGTACAGCGTCATTAGTGATTGTATTTGACATAAAGTCTGTTCTAAAAAATGCTCTATTTTGTAATTTGTGTAACGTTGCTCTCATATTGGCTTTCTAGCTGGCAATATTTTAGAGCAGAAAAGTAATTTTAGGTCAGTTAAAGTACGCAAAATTTGGCTTAGCGAAGTATTCCTGCTAGCTCAAGTTATTGAACAGTAAACTGGCAATTCATACACAGCTGCTTTGATTCTTAATCGAACCTTTCCTTTTCCGATGTTTTTTCAAATTTTCGTTCGAATAGCTCTTTCTGAGTTTTCCGCTCTGCTGTCTCACTTTCGTAAGCTGAATTGAAAACTTTAATTAAAATGGTACCGGTACAGGTAATTTTCATTTATTCTACAACTTTTTGTCTAGAAAAATCTACAATGCAGGGACAGTTTGCTCGCGAAGAATTCAGCACAATGAAGGTCGGTCACTGCTGTTAATTTTTTTTTTCCAAATGTGACGCTGGCATGGTTGTCGTTAATTTGCTTTCAAGTTGTCTGACTATCATTTAAAAGTAGAATCCTAATTTTCAGCGGTAAAAACAAAATTGCCATTCGTAATTTTTTGTTGTTTAAGGTAGCTTTGGAGTAAATAAGTAAATATCGTGTTGGAGCAGACTTTGAGGATAATTCGTTTGATAGTTTTACCGGTATATAACTGTATTTGTGGATCTTCAGCTCCACGTACTGTACATGACTCTGCAAAACGGACCTACATGTTAAAGACTTGATATAATTGTGGCTGCCGTTTAGCTAACTAAAAGTTTGCTCTCCAGCTTTTGTTAACAGTGTGGCATTCATTGATGCGACACTTTTATGATACTTTCTGCATTTTTTTTTTTTTTTTTTGTTTATTACTAATGAAACCGTTTTTTTTTTTTATGTTACTATGTGCCCCAACGAGGATTAGATTATTTGAAGTTAGAATTCGGTTGGCTGACGCTTCCCGACCTTTTCCGAGAAATGAACGCGGAGAACTCTGTAAGATACCCATTCCTCCCTGTATGCGGAGGATTTTGGCATTTGGTCATTCCTTTCCATCCTTCTAAAGCATCGGAGGAATCAGAATTTCATGTTTCCAAGTCGCTTTTGGCACGCATTTTCCACTATGGTTTATTAATCATATTCAACTCGTGACCTGTAATTCCATAATACAGCGTACATTTCCGATTTGCAAATGTTGCATGTAACGCCACCACTCATTCCCGTTTAATTTTTCTTCTTGTTAGAGAGCATTTAATGTATTGAAAAATTGTGAAAGCATACTACAAAAAGTGTAGATAGTATTGGGTTAAGGACTCAATCAAAACTATGATTAGCAAGCCTATGACGTAGCATTTCGGAATTAAATTTTGACTAAAGTTCATCTTAGGCATAGAACTATAGCTTAGAAGTATGAACATGAGAGTTGAAAAACATTTTTTAACTGTTTATCACTTGCGTATATTCAACCTAGAAAAAAATTGGTTTTTGTTCAGTTGAAAGACGTCGCCGTGACAGAATTAACACCTGGATAATGAAGTTATCCAATATCGTTCCCAGTTGCTCGGCAGATCAGTCCAAGCAAGGACAGGTAACAAAAAAAATGGTAAAACAATAACTTTTAGCCTCTTTAGACTATAGCTTTCCATTTTTCGACTGTCATGGTCTCGCATGGAAAATATTGAAATCACCCTAACCGTTTTATTTTCACGCTCAGATAAAGATGTTCAAAACGAACAACTGGTGTGATGGACGACACACGATTGACTTAGTTATCAAAGCACAAGCCCTAGATTGGCCGCTGTTCCAATATTTTAAAGAGAATCAAACAAAAACGCTGAAAGACTTCCAATGTTTTATTCTCAAATTTTTACTAGTGCCAGCAGCATACGAGCTTAGCTGAGGTACATTTGAATTGCTTTCGCTCTTGCGTTTTATGCTTGTGGTTTTTGTTGCCTAAAATGTGGCTGGCAACACGTGCTGATTGCGAATGTGGTACACAGAACAGTCTCCAGATCTCATACTTAGTTTGTATCTTACCAGGAGGGAACTGATAATTCGATAGCTGTTTGTCACTACGTGAAAACACCATTTAATACCGCAACAATAACTCCTCATGCAGAAGAAGATATTACTTGGATTCGATTTTAGGTTGGCTTTAACGAACATCTTACACAACCGATGAGTGCTCAATTTGATATAGTATTTGCTACTAAAACGGTAGACACTGGTTCGATTCTCGGCTGCGTGAAATCAAGCGAAAGATTTTTATTCTAATCACATTTTATTCACGAAGTTGCCTTAACCAGGAGACGGTGAAGAGACCTTTCGGTCTTGAGTCATGCTGCCCACCCGTCTACCTCACACGATGAAGACTTCACACTTCTCTTTAATCACACGATGAAGACTTCACACTTCTCTTTAATTGCTGAACGTCAAGCAGTGAAGTTGCGAATACCAATTTTTATAGTCTTTGATTTGACCCGACCGGAAATCGAACCCAAGACCACCGTTTCAGCAGCAGACTATCCACTCGACCACTGACCGGTAAGCACATTGTACAAAGTAATTCTCGTAATTGCTTGATGTTCATTGTTCAGCATAGAACGGATAATAGGGAACTGTGAAGCCTCCACCGTGTATGGTAGTGGTAGCTTGACTTGGATAATCTCTTCCTTTATATTTTGGCCAAGACGATTTGGTAAATAAAATGTAATTGCTTTTACATAGAATGATTGTTTGACATAATTGATTATTAATTTAGAGCAAAGGAGGTATCCTTGCAAAGACTTGTGACTATATTACCGATTTACAACAAAGCAACAAGCAATTTGAAAACATAGGAAAACAAATGGAAAGACTGAAATTTGAACTTAAAGTTGCTAAGATGCAGGTATCCAGTTAACTCATCCAGGTTAAGATAAAATTTTGACCATTTGTGACAGTTTTATGTTGTCTATCATATTATCCTAGTTTACCATCCAGTACTGATAAAAATGGCGGCTATTTGCTTGGAAAGCTATGTCTTGTACGTACTACCTACCTTGAATGTTTTCTCGGCTTTACATTCCGACTTGCTCTATATTTTGGAGGAAATATCGTTTTTGGGAAAAAAATAAAAGAGTGTAAACTCCTACCCTGTGAAACTTCGTGTATATTACTCCGTCATGGAGGTTGGCTGCTTGGCTTAAAGGCCATTTGGCCACATCGAAGTTTTTTTGGAACGAAAAAATTAAGTATAGAAAACAGCAGCCAGCATGACTCGAATTTGTTTCGTGATTAAGAATTACTCTTAAAGAGTACGTGCTTGTTTTTGTTTAATTTTTTCGTAAACGTAAATAGTTATTATATCCGTTTCATACGTCAGGTTTTTGTCGTTTAAACGTTTGATAGTTTGCTTGAGTATTGAATGTTTATTTTTTTAGCTCAAAGACAAGCAACAAGAAAACGAAATCCTACACCAAACTTTACGAGACCACGGACTGGCTGTAGATATTACCAGTACACGGGCAACCTCGTAGTCGACAGCGTGAAATTCGGCGAAACCCGAATCGTTTACTCCCACCAACACGCTATCCGAGTGAAGAAGAGGCACAAGTTTTCCTCAAACTGAGTCGACCACCAAACTCCTAGACTTTTTTGTTACTGCTTTGTTGTTTTCTGAAGCCTACAGTTATATCTTACGCAATATATGTTGCAACGGACAAAAACTATTGTCTCTAGGCGACCATTGCAGTGGTCTCATTGAAGCCTTCATTCTCATAGCATGAATGAAGTATTATTGTGAGACCGGTTTTATGTGTGTGATTTTTCCACCACGGAAAAGAAGTCTGCTGAACTGGAAATGTAAACTGTGCTTACTCCGTTTTAATTTTTATGCTCCATTCCACGTCAATTGCGAAATGCGTACGATCAGCTGTTAGTAAACAAGCAAAAATTATTTTTCGCGTATTTACCTTGTGAAGAACTCCACATACTCCGTGTCTGTGATTCATTCCACGCCTAATTCTAATCAACTTCGTAATATCGTAAAATAAAATGCCAAATTCAGCCCGGTTGAAAACTATGCTCCTCGTTTTTAAAAGCTTGCGTAGACTTAGCAGGTCCTCTGTTTTTAGTAAAAAGACTGAATGAAATGAAAATGCGTTCTTCAGTATACAACAATGCCTTATAATTTATGTCAAAGGGTGTATTTTTATTGCTTCAGTATCGTCGCCGACTCCTTTTTTTGCCAAAGAGTTTGTCTCAGACATTAAGTCGGTTACCAACTCGCTCCAACAATTGCAGTTTAAAACTGCGTTACTCTTTTCAAACGCCTCGAAACTTTTGAAAGACTTATGGAGCGCCGTTTGTGTACCCTAATTTGTGCAATGTTTTTTTGCATATTTAATTAAATAGTCATTTTAATCAAAGATATATGCCGCAGAATAAACCGTTGCAAAAATAAATTGACAAAAAACTGTTACACAAAATTTTTTTGCGCAGAAATTTCTGACACAAAAATTGTTCTTGCAAAAACAATCCACAAAAATTTTTGTGGATTTTTGCATCAAAATTTTTTGCATTACAATTGTTTGTGTCACAAATATTTTGTACATTTATTTTTGATAGCAAAGAAACAACACACGTCGAAATAAATGTGCAAAGTTTTGTGACGTAAATATGTTGATGCAAAATTGCTTGTCCCAAAAATAAATCGTCAAAAATATTTGACTATTTAGTTTGTGTCCATAATGATCAAGGGTTGGAATTTAATGGGCGGGAAGGTACGGGTGAATGAATTATTATTTCCTAGCCCAACGAGAGGTCTCATAAGCAGGCTAGCACCTTAATATAGCTGCCGCACAAATTGAAGCTTGCGTCCTGAAGTTCCAGTTTTATACCTTGCTGGTACCTTCCCGCCCGCATAATTTCAACCCTTGATCATTATGAACACGAAGTAAATAGTCGAACAGTTTTGACGATTTATTTTTGCACGTGTTTTTTTTTTTGCGACAGGAAATTTTGCATCAACATTTCTTGCGTCACAAAATTTTGCACATTTATTTCGGCATGTGTTGTTTCTTTGCTATCGAAAATAAATGTACAAATATTTGTGACACAAACAATTGTAATGCAAAAAAATTAGATGGAAAAAATGATGTTGCAAAAATAAAACCACAAAAATTTTTGTGGATTTATTTTTGCAACAACGATTTTTGTGTCAAATTTCTGCGCAAAAAATTTTTGAGTAACAGTTTTTTGTCTATTTATTTTTGCAGCGGTGTATTCTGCGACATATATATTTGTATATTTGATTAAAATGACTATTTAATTAAATACGCAAAAAAACGCTGCCAAAATTATGGTGTAATAAATATTTAAAAATTTTTGCATATTTATTTTTGCACGAGTTTTTTTTTGTATATTTTGTACTTTTAATGAAAATGACTATTTAATTAAATATGCAAAAAAACATTGTACAAATTAGGGTACACAAACGGCGCCCCATAAAGACTGCTCTACTACTCACGGCTAAAAGGGTCCACGACTTTTCTGCGCGACCATTTCGTCGCGGCCCTTTTCGGCGCCAATATTCTGCGCTTTTTACTAACACTAACCCAAACCCTAATTAAGTGAACTGTCAAAGAGCACCGAATTGGCGCCGAAACGATCGGTGCAGAAAACTTACGGCAACGAAATAGGTGGCGCCGAAATGGTCGCACCGAAAAGACATGATCCCCGGCTAAAAGCACGAATTAATGAAAGTGCCTGGTGCGCAGAAATAAAGAAATGTGTTTCGTATATGCAGGTTGTTTTACTACATTGGTGAAACTTTGAAGTACACCGTTGATTTTACTATTTTTCTAACCGCATTGTCAAGCTGTTTTGAAGTTATTTTTTGATGACTTGCTGTTTATAATTAACTTGCTGTTTATGACTGATGACTTGCTGTCCAAATCCAATATAGGTTTACGAAGCTACTGAAGTCGTGATCAACGTCCAACAAATTTAGAGCCCGTGTCTTAAAATTTTGAAGTGTTGCGATGTGCTTTGTGTCACATTTTCGGATCGCTGGTGAACAAGTTGCCCAGTTTAATCGAACCTGTCTTCCAGAATAAAAAGAGCAGTTTGCTATTCTGTTAGCGATCTCCGTGAAATTTGTAGACCTTGACTGAATTAAACAATTGTCCATTTTCTCCATCATCATTATTACCCAATGCCTAGGATTATTTTATCTAACTTGATATGGTGGGGAAGTCCAAATACCATGACCGTTTCGTAGGGGAAGTGTTGTTCCTGTTCTTTTTTCTAACATTTCGTTTAAAATTTAATTTGCTTGCGTGGTAGCAAGTGGCCTGAGCATGCTAGACTTGGACTATTACATTGTTATATTTTGAACTAGTGTGTTTGACGGGAATTCCTGCATGCATTTCTTGCACCTTTTTTTTGGTGTCAGTTTGGCATTTGAAATAAAACTCAGCAATCTTTAGCTCATCATTCTCGAAATGTGACTTTATTCATCACTACGTGGTCGAGATAGAGAAAAAAACCTTTACCCCCCCCCCCCCCCCACCTTTACCGACCTGTAAATTTGTCTTGTGTTGAAAAGGTTTGATGTTTGAACGTTCTCCAATATAATTTGCGTATTTGTTGTTTTTTTTGTTGATGTGATGAATTGCTCACCGTTACCTATTCAAAATTCACTTGGTAACGCCAAAGCCTACAGCTCTATTTTGATAAAACGACAAATTATAGGAACTGCTCGAAATACTGCCTATTAAAACGTGATTTTGGTAATATCTGATGACTGAAACTGTAGAAGTAAAAATAGGATCTCGTTTTCTGACTTTTTCTTGGTCAGTGTCGCGTCGCCAATTTCTTTACAGTCGCAGTTGATCTTTTTTGCGTAAGAATAAAACGAGACCGTTCAAGGTTATCAGATGTGGTAATACGATAAAAGGCGCGACAATAACAGATCGCTAGTATTATGAGATTTTTAAGTCGGTTGCGTTGCCGAAAAGGCAGTACTTATATTGTAGGAGGGACGCGTCCCCCGTCAAGAGTTAGCGTCCCCCCATCGAGATCAAGCGTCCCCCCATTGAGATTAAGCGTCCCCCCCATCGAAATTTAGGCGTCCTTCCATTGAGAGGTGAGTGCTGGATGAGCAGAGGAAAAATAGCCAGCCAGGACTAAAAGATCCTACAAATTTCCTGTCAAAAATGGTCGCAAATTGTTGCCAAGATCTTTTTTTTTTTTGGTCTTCACTTGATCTCGGGGGAATATGACTTCAATTTCCGGCGAAGACCTTGGTCTTCATTCAATTTCGGCGACGGAAATGCATCATTTCCACTAAACTTTTTGAAAAGTTGGTCGAGGCTGCAAAAGCGTCCCCCCATGCAAAATTTTACAATTTAAGTACTGCGAAAAGGTAAACCTTAATTACATGATCGAGGTTCGAACCTCATCCTGGTCACGTTTTGCGTCCTTACATAACGCATTGGTGATTACTGCACTTCTGCTAGTTGGCTTATTATAAGCAGAAAACTGCACAGAAAGCAGTTGACCGGAAAACTGGAAAAATTGTACACTCCTAAGCCGGCGTGGATTTTCAAAAAAGTAGACCGCCTTGTGATTGGGAGAATATCGTGCGCGCTGCCGCCAATGACTTGTCATGGAATTGCTTCGTAAAAATTTCTTAGCCGAATGACAAGAAATAGGCCTCAGGCAGCTCGTTGCTTGGCATTTTACAGCGAGCTAAAGGAAACCTAGATTTCAATTTTTTAATGCTCTTCAACTACAAAAAAAAGTGAGATGTTTAACGATTGCCGCCTAAAGGGTAAAAACTGTCAGATAAAATATTGCAAATGCCATGATAATCTATTACAAATTAGTCTACTCAACAATATCAATTGCTGAAGCCACTTAGTGGTTTTTAAGTACAGTAAAAATAAAAAATCAATGGAGAATGAAATTGAATATTTTGCAAGCATTCATACTTGTCTGCTATGTTGCAATATTTGCAGAAAGTAAGAAATTTTGACTTCCGAAAGATTTTCTTTAAAACTCATTTTACCCTATTTTACAAGAGGTGGAAAGATCGATTTTTTTCCTGATAAATTCCTTCACAAATTGATGTTTTTTTTTCATACTAGCAACGTTTTGTGCGCAAATAACTGCTAAAAATCTGAAGTTGTTTGGGAAAGGAAAAGTTTTTCAATTTTGATGTTTTACCGAAACTAGCGATTTTTTTGCCTGTATTTGGTTTAAATGATGGCATAAAACATTTTCATCGCGAAATCACTTTGGCTTTGGCATTTTATGATTGCGGTTCAAAAAAGAAATCTGCTGTACGCAAAAATCTGAGCTGCCCATAGGCGTAGCCAGGGGGGGCCCGGGCCCCCCCCAATCAAAATACCACTAACGACAAAAAGTTATGACAGCATAGCCTAGCGATGTTTAGTTGCAGTTTTTTTCAGTAATTACACACATAACAGTAATTAACAATAATATTAATGACAACAAGGGAGTCCAGGGGCCCCTAACTTACAACCAGGGGGCTTTTACTAACGACTAGGGGGCCCTGGGATCCTTAACCGACAACCAGGGGGGCCCGGGATCCCTAACTGAAAACCATGGGGCCCATAACTGACGACCAGGGGGCCCAGGGCCCATACCTAACTACCAAGGGGCTCCTAACCAACAACCAGGGGGCCCCCTAACTGACAACCAGGGGCCCCAGGCCCCTAACTGACAATCAGGGGGCCCCTAATTGACGAAGAGAGGTTCTTGGGGCCATTAACTGATTACCAGGGGCCCCACGGCCCCTAACTAACAACCAAGGAACCCTAAGGCCCCTAACCGACAATGAGGGGGCCCAGGGCTCCTAAACGACAACCAGGGGGCTCTGGGGCCCCTAAACAAAAACCAGGGGGCCCTGGAGCCCCTAACCAACAACCAGGGGCCCCAGAGTGCCTAACTAACCACCAGGGGTCCCGGGGCCCCTAACTCACGACCATGGATCCCCAGGGCCCCTAATTAACAACCAGGGGGTCTCTAACCAACAACCAGGGAGCCCTAGGGGCCCCCTAACCAACAACGAGGGGGCCCTGGGGCCCCTAACCGACAACCAGGGGCCCCCCTAACTGACGACCAGGGGGCCCCGGAGCCCCTAACCAACAACCAAGGAGCCTAGAATCCCTAACTGACCACCAGGAGGTCTTTTAACTCGAGGGAGTTTTAACAATTTATATGCAAAACCTATGAGAAATCTAAGAATTTTGACCTAAAAGTTGCCACCCCAGGCCCTCGTTTAACGTTATTATGAACTTAATGCTATAGCACAGGCGGGAATGCAAACCCCCAATTGAAAAACTACCAATGATACATATAATGAGAGCATAGCCAGTATGTTGTCCCTGTCCGGAACTGCAGTTTCTTTAATTTAGGATTTAAGCGTACAAAGTAAGCAATAATCATGAGGACCACATGTCCACGTCATAATAATGTCATGCAATTCTTGGACGTTTCAAAAAACTGTTAAGTGACTTGACTCGAGTCCTCCACGTTTTGGAAAAAAAGTTATTTTAATTTTGATTTGAATGTTTTTTTTTATGAAAGAACTTATTGGGGGAGCGATCTTGTCTCAAAATCATTGGCGTATCCAGGGGCTGGCCGAGGGGACCCTGGCCCCCTTAATCAAAATGCCACCAATGACAAGACCTGTCAAAACAGCCTTGTTTCTTTATTTTCAGTTTCTTTTAGCATCTTTGCGTAGATCAGTACACGCGTACAACAAGAATTAGCAATAAATAATATTGACGACCAGTGGTCCCGGCGTACCTCCTTTTTTCCCATCCATTTAAACGTATAACCAGGGTGAAATCAAGGGTTTTTGTCCTAAAAGTTGCTACCTCAGGCCCTCATCTAAACTTTTTATGAACTTCATGCAATAACCAGCGTCGTATTTGCCATATGGCTCAGTTCCAGGGCCGTGCCCTCAGATCAGAGGCGTTGCTAAAAATGGAGGCACCCAGGGCGGGATTTTGTGGTGGCACCCTTTTTTCTACCAAAAATAGGTGAAGATCCCCCCCACGAAAAAAGTCTTCGCCTAAAAATCAATGGGTTTTTAGTCCAAATGAGGATGGGGACGACCAAGCAAAGTGAAAAAAGTAAGGTATTTACCACAAATCGGTGGAGTTATGGTTTCACATCATAATATGATGTCACTCCAAAATGGTGACATCCGGGGCGGGCCGCCCTCCTTAGCGACGCCACTGCTTCAGATAGTAGGACTTTTTTTGGTCTTTATTTATATTTGGCAGGAAGAAGTTGCAAAAATCCCCCAAGTGCCAGGGCCCTGTGCAATGTAAATCCGGCTCGGGAATAACATGTTTAGTAAGTGTAACCATCTATTGCACCATTTTTCAATTACGATTCACCTCCACCTCGCCAGTTTTTACTCACAAAATACTTAAAAAAACATAGCTAGGGAAACTGCTCACTGAACAAACCACTGAATTTCAATTGAAGGGGCCTGGGCCCTTTGGCCGTAGATGTACTCCTATAACTGGTAAACTTCATGACGAAACAAAAATCTCTAAAGAAAATCTTCGAGAGGATTATTATTTACTGGAAAAGTATTGTAGGAGGATATGTGCCTTACTTCCCCTTTACACCAAATCACTTACGATTAAAATTTTACGCCATAATGCAAGAGTCTAAACGTGTTTTGAGATTTAATTGCAAAAGGAGGATTGAACAACTAAATTTTTTCGATTGGGTTTGAAATGTTAAAAATCTCGTTCTTTGAAATGGCTCTGAACTCGTGCGAAATGTGATCTAATGGGATTTAAATAGCCTTTTTTTTAACTTACAAAAATCGCCCAGCGGCTGGGGGATTTGCCCCCAGACCCCCATTGCCACCGGTGGCTGGGGGCAAATCCCCCAGACCCCCGTCTGTGATACGTTTGAGTACACTAGCTTACTCAACTCGTCTTCTAAGTTAGTTACTTACCCTTTTTAACGATTAGTTTTCGCCCCTTCCCTTTACCAAAATCCTGGTTAAATGCCATCAGACTACGGCTTCAGATCTTCCATTCTATGATATCTTTGCCCTTCAAAAAGTTCCTTTTTCAAAAATTTGTGATGACGTCATTGCATGTGATTTGTGGTTTGGGGACCCCCCAATCAAAAACCCTGGCTACGCCTATGGAGCAACCTATAACATTATTGATTTGCCCAAAATCGACCGTAGATCTGAATGATGACTTAAAAAAAATTGGCTCAGTACCTACCCACACGCCAAATATAGCATTCTCTTTATCTAATAGATTTGAAGTTAAGTAGAAACATTTTTCTCCTCACCCTTTCCCCCGCGCCACACTGTATAACCGTAGGCCAATGTGCAAAAATAGTGACTGATAAAGACAAATCTCTACAGCAGCTCTATTGCAGAGCTTTCAACAACGAAGTTACTGTAGAGCAGAATTACCATAATCAAAATGCAGAAAGGTTATTCTTTATGCAATGATATATCTGCAGCAAACTTAAAAATCTTTCGCAATTAGGGCACGTTACGTAACAAAATAAAATTTTAAAACCTTAAAGACAGCTTCGCCCGCAACCGGGATTATCAGGGTGTCAGCCAAAATTATTTTTGCAGACTGTGACGTGCGCTGGGTTATGGAACAGTCTATAGATTTTTGTTTTTTTATGTGACGTGTACTGATGATACTTCACTCTGGCCAACGCTGTTGAACACTTTTCTGAATGAGTTAAATGAAACCTCTTTTCATTGTAACTTGAAAATTGATTCAAACTAGCAAAAATTAACATCATATAACATAATGTTTTATATTGTGTTTCAGTTACAATTGTGTCCGGTAGAAGTAATGTTGGTTTTTTAACCGGGATTTTTAACTAAGTTGCTTATTAATTATTTATATAATCTTTCAGGTATCATTTGTCTAGAATTGTGCTGGCAGAAATGCCGCGGAATGTCGTCGAAGCGGAAAATTTGAGGAGTGTAGCTCGGAAGAAGTATGCTTCACTACTGCACGAAGAAAGGTAGTGACCAACTACGTCTACGTCACCAAACGATGCAAACAACAAGAAGCATACTTGAACTAAGAAAAGCAAATATGTGGGACTTCTGGTGGTTATCCCACTTTTGGGCATTTCTAATTTGTCAGTTTTTTGAAGGTTTTCAAATTACAGTATCTTCCTTCAACATTTTGAAATGGAAGAGATTTGGCTATTTCACACAACAAATTTTTATGTACTGTAATTTTTTTCCTAAATTTTGATTCAAACCTCACCCAAACTCTGATCTTTTCTCGAAAACTGATTCCTACAAGTAATCTAACCCTAACCTATAAACACCTGTCTACTCTAAGCCTTAAACTCTAACCCTTAAAAAGTAAATGATAATGTGGGGATGAATATTTCTCATTTTTGTTTAGTGTATTCTCTAACTTTTTCGATTAAATGGCTGTCACTCTTTTTTGAAATTGATTGACAATGTGTTTAGAGCTGGTTGCACCTCAGTTTACAATCTTTCAAATGCAAGCAAAACCACTGCTTCTCTGCTTGAGTTTCAGCATTGAATGGATTATGCGCGAAGCCTACACTATGAAATTTGAATGGTAGGCTACGCAGATATGGGACGTTAGCATTGGACTTCAAACTTGCAAACACTTTCCGTTTGGAAGCGTAAAGGTAACTTCTTTATTTACGCTATACTTATTAGAGATGAGCGGAGTCGCTTTTTTACTTTGACTCCAAGCCATTGAGACTTCGACTCTAAAAATTTTCAAGTGCAGACTTGGACTCCAAAAAAATGATCAAAAACTTCTTCTGTCGTTTCATCAAATTTTGTTTTTCCACAGTCCGACAATATTTTGCATAGTGGAGTTGTAGTCTAGCAGAACTTTTTGGGAGCACGATTCGTGGAGAACGGGGCATTGTAAGAGATGATCAGGGGTTTGGGATTCTAGATCAAAAACTGAATACTAAAGATCAGTGCCGTCGCTGAAGGGGGGCCATGCCCCCCCTAACAACTGCTTGTGCCCCCCCATTTCGATTTACTTAGACAGTGGTGCCGAAACTCGGGGGGGATGGGGAGATATATCCCCCCAATAATTTGACTGTATACCCCCCAACAATTTGAGTATGGTCTTCATCTGCATCCCCTCCAATAATTTGACTCTGGTGTGGGTCTGAGCGCAGGTCAGTACCTGAATTCTGGGAAAAAAAGTGTTCCAATTCTGGTGAAGACCTTTTTTTTTGGTCTTCACCTGAATTTGGGGAAAAATGTTCCATTTCAGGTGAAAACTATTGTTTTTTTTTTGGTTTTCACCTAAATTCGGAGAAAAAAAGTGTTCCATTTCTGGTGAAACCTTTTTTTTTGGTCTTCACTCATTTGCTTACCTGAAAAACGTCTTGGTCGAGGTTCATCCCCCCCAATGTTGAAAATAGGGCAAAATTGGGGTAAAATTGCAAATTATCCCCCCCAATGCTCAACAAAGATTTGCACCACTGTACTCAGAATACATTTTTGGAACATCATACAACGACAATACAACAGGCGATGATGGAAAAAGGAATAATAACGTTTAAACATAATTCTCATTTGAAATTTTCTCCAGTCTTTGCGAAATTGCTGATCACCAACTGCTGTACATGAATGTGACACAATAATCCGTTTTATTAACACACCTATATGGATATGTGGTGGTGTCACGAACAATAATTTTGAATGTCTAAGATATGATTATTTGCTGTATTTTAACGTGTACGTGACTGATTTACTACTTTTGCCGCTTTTTTTTGATTTAGAATATTCGAGATATTCGAGATAATTCCATTCTAGTACATTCTACTATTTTCTACAGTTATCAATGTTTGGGTTGTTTACGACTCTTAATTGCTATATTTAGACTTGAAGTTTGTGACGTCATAATTATGTCGAAATTTGTTTATGGTAAGCTCGTGTATTTTTTTTATTGTGACGTATGAAGGATTTTTCTGGGATATTCGATAGCTTTTGTCATAGTATAAATAAGTGGGTAGTTTTTCATTCATTATTCTCATATTCTAATAGTATGGGATTTTAGGTATTAGTTTCGTAGGCAGTTAAGCCGAGTTTGTTTGTCAGGGGTTGGCTCGTATAGCCGTTTAGTAAGAGGTGTGGTGGAGCGATTTTGCTCAGTGAGTTGGTTTGTGTTTCAATCTTAAACAGAAGTTTTAATTTAAGATTGGTGTGCTGCTTTCTGAGATTCAAGAAGCTAAAGAAACTATCAACTGCCATTTTCGATTCGTCAATTAACATCTCAGTCGTTCTCTAGTTTCAGCCGACGTGGGCAATTCTAGAGATTAAAGGTTGTACTTTAGCCAAGTATCAACGATCGCGACAAGCGGAATAGGGATGCAAACGTATAGAATTGTTACCGGTACTTTGTTAGTAAATACAAATTGGAACAACACCTGAAAACATTTTTCTAAAAGGCTAGCTGTTTTTGTTTTTTTAAAGCACACTCAAAAGTATCTTTTAGGTCGCAGTCAGATGCGCAACCAGGAAAAAGGGCTAACGGGCTTCAGCCTCCTTTAGCCACCTCATTTAGAAGATTTAACCCCAAAATACAAGCGTTTAAACGTGTTTTAGACTTGACTTTAAGTATAAGGGAGGCTGAAGAGGCTAGGCAATTTAATTTTTTTTATGACTTCTGAATTTGAGCGATTTACTGAAATTATTCATATGGCTTCAAAAACGTGTGAAATGTGATTGAAATGGCGCTAAAATTGTATTTTTTGCCGCAAAATCACAAAGATAACGTAGCAATTGGGGGCTTAGCCCCCGGCACCCTCTGTGATACTCTTGAGTTGCATCAGTTTGTTCAGCACGGGGCATAAATTAGACAATTTTTGTACAAAAAAAAGTAAGTTTTGGTTCAAGCCACCTTCCTTTTAGCAAAATTCTTGAGGCGCTTCTGGTCGCGTTCACTGTTGTAGACGGATTTTTCAAGCAATTATATGGGCTGCATACAAAATGAGCTAAGAAACGCTACTGGTTTTATACGCTTTTGTTTTCAGACATGAGTACAAAATAGTTAAAATAGCGCATACTTTGTTGCCATAAAATAGCAGTTTTTATGAGCAAAAGTTCAGTGTAATTTAGTACCACCTCACTTCATTTGCTCTGGCACGGCACTGTTAGAGATGAAGTCACAAGTTGGTGTTTAACATGACTCACTGGCTCAGACTTTGAACTGCAGTGGCTCACTGCATAATGCCAAACTGCCAAAGCTACTACGAGAGCGATCCCAAAGTTTACAAAAAATTTATCCGAATCCGAGTCCAAACTACAAATAATTTGCTTTAGATCCATCAGTTGCAAACACCAGAAAAGCGTTGCGGTTTGTTCACAATAATCTTTTCAACACCGAATTTGATCGTCCTGAAGCAAAGAATGTTTTGACCTTAGTCAGGGAATTTCCTTCTGATGATAACGTCTTATAACCCCCGCGAAAACGCTAAGAGATAGCGGCGCAACGGTAATTGCATTACCATTTTTATTTGCCAAGCTACCTTGGCCAAGAGACAACAAAGAGACCTTTCGGTCTTCTAGTCAAGCTGTCACCTGCCCACCTGTCTACCACACACGGAGGAGGCTTCACACTGTCTTTTTCAATGCTGAATACCAATTTTTAGTTATTGGTTTGACTCGACCGGGACTTGAACCCGAGCGTACAGTCTCAGTGGTAAACGCTTTATCATCACCAAATAAAGGTAACCACTTTGTTAGGTGTCATCCAATTCCAACGTTTATTGTTGATGGTTTGTAATACTCAAATTTTGAGCTTGCAGTTTGTTTTTATTTACAAAGTTTGACATAACTGTCAAATCGTTCGGTCAAATGTGTATAGACAAACCAGCGATGCTATTCAGCCGGTTTGAACGGGATCACGCAAACCAGTTTTTAAATTTAGAGAACCGGTTGTTAATAATCACTTGTATTAATATTCTGCACTTTTTCTCGAGCAAACCGCTTAACAAATTTAGAGAACCACTTGCAGGTTCGGTTTCTGTAAAATTTAAATAGTACTGTTTATAGGCGTAGCCGGGATTTTTGATTGGGGGGGCCCCAAACTACAAATCACGTGCAATGACGTCATCAGAAACTTCTAAAGAGGAACTTTTTGTGAGGGCAAAGATATCGTAGAATGGAAGATTAGAAGCAGCGGTCTGATGTTGGCACGTAACTAGGAATTCGTCCGAAGGAGAGGGCTTAAACTAAAAGTTTAAATGTGAAAATATCTAAATTGAGAGACGTGTTTGAGTGAAGAAGTGTACTGTAATTCAAACGTATCACAGACTGGGGTCTTGGGGCGGAGCCCCCAGCCGCCGGAGGCAATGGGTGTCTGTGGGCGATTTTTTGTAATTTTTTTGAAAAAAGTTATTTTAATACCATTGGATCACATTTTGCACGTATTCAGAGCTATTTGAAAGTACTAGATTTTTAACACTTGAAAGCCAACTGAAAAAATTAAGTTGTTCAGTCCTATTTTTGCTTGCAATGTAAGTCCAAAACACGTTTAAAATTTTGCATTTGGGGTTAAATTTTGTAAGTGATTTGGCCCACGTTGGTGAAAGTAAAGTACATTGCCTCCTGCAATATTTTAGCAGTAAATAACAACCCAGTCAAATATTTTCCTAATAGATTATGCTTTTGTCATGAAAACAACTAGTTATAGGAGTACACCTACGGCCAGGGGGCCCAGGGCCTCTCAATTCGAAAATTTGTTCAATGAGCGTTCCCCTTAACGTAGCTAATTTTTTTCAAAAGCATTTTTTGCATAAAAACTGGCGAGGTTTAAGGTGAATTGTTGTTGAAAGATGTACAATAAATAGTTACGCCTACAAACCATGTCATTGCCCGGACCGGATTTACATTGAGTTGGGCCTCTGGCACTTTAGGGTTTTTGCAATATTTTTCTGCCAATACAGGTGAAGATAAAAAAAGGCCTTATCTGAGCGCGGGGCCCTTGGCACTGGGCCATTTGTTAAATCCGTCTCTGGTTATTGCATTACGTGCATTAAATAGTTAGATGAGGGCCTCAGTTTGCAATTTTTAGGACAAAAACCCTTAATTTCACTCGGGTTATATGTTTAAATTGGTTGGCAAACATTAAATTGAACGGGCACAGGCCCCCTGGATCAATATTATTTTGGGGGACTCTTTTAAGTATTATTGTAGGGAGCCCATTTAAATTGGTTGACAAAAATTAAATTGAGGGGGCCCGGGCTTTCTGGATCAATATTATTGTTAATTACAGTTGTACGCGTGTACTGTTGTACGCGAAGTTTCTAATAGAAACTGAAACTGAAGAAAAAATAGTATTTTTTTGGGAAATTTTTATCATTGGTAGCATTTCAATTGTGGGGGCCCCCTCTGCTACGCCTATATGGTACTGTTTTGTCAAATCTTTTCAGTTTAAAGTATAGCAGGCTTAATGTTTGTTGGTAGACGTTCCAAAGACAATTGGGTAACCATTCGACCATGTGGCTAAAATCTGAGCAATACCGTAGGTCAGCCAATTGCGATTTCGCGACTAAATTAAATCATCATTTTTATTTCGATTTTATATTTGCTTGATCAACTGCAGAGTAAACTAGTACTCTGGGTGGCGTGACTGTGGTCAAGATTAAGACGCTTTATGCCAATACCTATACTTGGTGGTATCAAAAAAACAGCAAATTTAGCTGGGTAGGCTCTATGAGGGTAGAATTCAAATATCAACCTCAAAATATGCGAAATGGTGTATTTATGAACTTGGGCAAATTTATTTAAAGAAGAGCGACAAATTAGAGACAAAGTTAAAATGTGATGAATAAAACAATTTTCTTATCAGTCAGTAAGCTTTCTATTGCTTTTGAGGTCCATGCAATACGTTACAACACTACAGGAAACACTACCGACCAATTGACTAACAGTCTTACTGAAAATCTCTGAAATTAGGCAAAATAACTGTCTTAGGCATCAAATCAAATCTTTTGTTATACTCATGTATTACGCCGAAGCATGTCTTAAGTTTGTTGGGCCCATCTCCGCGTCCTTGTGCCCGGAGAAAACCGCTCTTTTTTCAAAGAAATGTCGCAGCGGTGACGAGCCGCTGGCAACACTGTGCTCGATTTGACCGGCCAGAATTTTGAACCTCTGACCCATAGGCGGTGGAACCGGGAGGGCTCCGGCCCCCCCACTTTTTTTTCAGGAGGGGCCCTGGGGGGGCTCTAATTTATATGATTTTTTTCTAAAATAACACTGCTGAAAAATGTTTTACAACTTAGTATCATAGATGTCGAAACCAGAAGGCGTAGAATGCAGACTCACACTTCTAACCGGGTGGGAAGGCATTCGATTATATGCAATGACTTTTACGACGATGACTCAAAATAATTTTTGTAGCGTAATTTCTCCTCTTGAGCTTAACACTAGATCGATTCCATTCCCAATTGTGATGTTCGTGTTAAGGGTACGATACCTTCGGTTTAGATTTAATACCTGTGCGGCTGTCATTTTTGCAACTATACGATGTTTACGTTATTCTGAAAGTGATTTCAAATCTCTAAAAATAATCTCCCCTCTCCACGGTTATTGTACCCAGCCGCCATTCTTTGCATTGTTACGTAATTATTATAAGCGTCACGGACGAAATAGGAGCGAATTTGATTGGTGTGCAGCTGATGAACAATTATAGGTTAATTTGTGGTGTAAAAAATGAGTACTATGCTGCATTAATTTCTCAGATAATTCATTCATTTTTTTGTTCTTGACCACCACAAAAATAGTAAATAGTGAATGGATACTAACGCAAAAAGTAACATGTTGAGTCTGGAAAAGGAAGAAGCGACGCAGTCTTCATATTTTGCACTTACGCGTTTCAAGTACCTTTTGGAAAGAAGCAAAAATGGAATGCCTCAAATGACGCTTGCTCTAAAAAGCGTGTTTAAGAGACTTTGCGATCATTACATGTCAGTAGCATAGCCAGGGGGTGGGGGCGGGGGAAATATAGCCCCCCCATTGGCATGTCGACCAAAATGCAAAATGAGAAAAACACTACGTTTTTAGCACTTTTGAGACTACTTTATTCACTGGAGTGGACCAAATAGTGATTTAAAACATCTTTTGAAACATATATTCAGGGGGGAGGGTGCTAATTTGTCAAAAACACAACTAACAAATAAATGAAAACTTTGAAAAATGGTCAAAAAGAAGTCATCAAATTTGATTGCAAGTGTAAAAATGCTAAACATAGGTGTCATCAACAAATATACTGTAAACTACGGAATAGGGGGACTATTCAGTATTAGTTAATTACCAATCATTTCTCTCAAATCTCTTTTCATTAGCCCCCCCCCCCCCAAAAATTTTTTTTCTCTATAAACTGTATACGAAATAGATTACTCCGTGTTAGTTTTATTGAACTATTCTATTTTATAATTTACCAGCATCTAAACAAGATAACTAACATTTTACCATTACCCACCTCCTAAATAGCCCATTTAGGCCACGAGTTTAATCATGTTTGCACTGCCAATTTCTAAGCCACGTTTTAAAAGCATTATTTTTTAATCAAAATAGCCCTAAAATGAAGTTTTTTTTGCTAAAGAATGCAAAATTTTCGAGCGCTGGGGGCTCCACCCCCAGACCCCCGTGCCTCCAGAGGCTGGGGGCTTCGCCCCCAAACCCCCATTGGCTATCTTCCTCAAAACAGCCCCCGCCCCACTGCGGATTTCTTGCTACGCGCCTATTATGTGTTATTTGTATATGTCACTGTTGAGCTTAGCACGTTTATAATGCTAATATAGAAATAAAACGAAAAAGATAACATCGTTGTTTAGCAAACGTTTGTTAGCAGAACAATCAAGTTCAGAACCTCCATCTAAATAGTCGATGATAAACCAAGGGGAAGATAGCGACGAAAAATCGGATAATGGTAGTAACCTTGCCAGCGATTTAAGTTCAAGCTATGATAGTCGAAACGCTACTGGTACTCCCAAAATGATAAGTAAGTTTGCAAATTTAGTTAAACGGAGGGCTGAAGACTCGGATTGGAATGGAAATATTAAACTGCCTTTTACAATTTACGGTCTGCAATAGACCCATAATATGATAAGCGGAGTTTATTTTTAAGTCAAGCGGACAAGCTGATGAAATCGCAGTCGCAAAATTAACAGTGATCAAATACTGGAGATTTTGACAAATCTTTGTGAAGCTATAAGCTTATAACGAAAATCGCTGTAAGCTTATAACTGCGCGTTATGCGCTGTAGGTGAAAAAACTGGATAGACTTTGGGCCTCCCCACTTTCAAAATGGTTCCGCCATCGCTGCTCTGACCCCCAGCTCCATTGAAGAACGCGTTACCCTTCAACTAACGGTCCAATAGGTATGCTACTTGAAATTAATTTTGTATACTAGTATCAATATTTTCGATTACGTGAAGGTTTTATTTCTATTTCGGTCCTATTTAATTTGCATTGCTTTGCCTTTTTACGCTCGTGTTCATACCTGTAGTCCTACTTATACCGACGAGAAATAGAAGTCGAAAGTCGATTTCGAAACAGGATGTCTAGTTGGGTGTTGATCATAGTTTGATTGTCCCTCTAAGACTTTGAATAATGTCTATAGTTTATCACGAATTTTTCCTTACATTATTTTTTGATATTTATCACTTTTGAGTTTTGGCGCATGCTTTACTGATTTATTCCTATTACTTTAAAACTAGCTTCGGCAGAGCGCCTAGTGATGAAGTGTTTCTTGCAATTTCTGGGTTTGTAGATAGACGTTGGGGAGTTTTTAGGACAGAGCTATCTTTTGGTCACGAAGGTTTTTTTGCCAACTTCTGTACTGAAGCATGCAAAACTCCGTAACTACGGTATGATATACTGTAATCTTGAAATACTTTTATCTGCAAAAGCTTAATGAGTGATACAAAATTAACCACACTTTATAAAAATGTGCTAATTAATTTTTTATTTTCTTTGCCGGTGATAAAAGCTCTTGAAATTAAAATTTACAGGTGAAACAGTCTGTCTGAATAAGTGTTATCTACTAAAGTTATTTAATATTGCGAAAGCATATATAATTTATGATTGATTACATTTTTTTTATAAGAACACATTTATAAGAACACAAGCAAAATCTAAGAACAAATTAAGATAAATGCCAGCCTTAGCAACAAAAAATAATATTAAGAACAACCAAAAGCGAAAAAATTTTTAATCAAAAAGAAACCAAATTTTGCACTGATTCAAACAATGAATTTTGGGTGATTTTCTGGCATTTACAACTCAACTCAGAATTCATTGCGTCCAACTCACTTACACTTAAAAAATACAAATCACATATCGATTCATGTATAAAATTAACAAGGGAAGGACAGGGAAACTGCGAAGGGACCGTTAGGTCTTCGAGTCAAGCAGCCTCCCTATATTGGTTGGCAATTTGCCAATTAAATTCGAATAAAAGCTAATAGTATTTGGATGTCTCTTGCAACTTGTGTTGGTTTACATCAACATTTCAACCAAAATTTTTGCATATGAATTTTAGTAATTTGCAAGTAGCTGGTCTTTGTAGTTAGATTTGATTTTTTGGAAAGTATTTTTCCTCACATCGGAAGGAATATTGTTCCAAATAATAACGCCTTTATATTTGATTGAACGTTGCATTCGAGATGTTTTATAAAAAGGAATGCGATAATTGCAACCAGTCAGTCGTCTTCTGGTGTCTATTGTGTGGATTTGATTCAAACCAACAAAATAATTTTAGAAGTTCAAAGGAAGTTTGTTATTGAAGTGTCGATGAAGGAATTTACCTATTTCAAACTTGACTAATTCGTTTATTTTAGGGATTTTTAGTTTCTTATATGCTGTAGTACTGCTCTGCCAATGGTTTAAGCCTTCGATTAATTTTATTGCTGTATTTTGAAGTGTTTGTAAAGGATTTAGGTAAGTAGAAAATGTAGAAGACCAGGCAGAGATGCAGTAAATTAGATGCGGGTGAAAGAGCGTATTGTACAAAAGAAGTAGATAAGTTTTTGGTTAATAGTGTTTGACTTTGAACATTACACTTAAGGTTCTGGAAAGCTTAGAATAGAGGAAGTTGATATGAGTTTTGAATGTAAGGTTGTCGTCTATTTGTACACCAAAATATTTAACAGATTTAGAAAGATTGATTTTGAAGCCATCAAAGAGAATGGTCAAGTTTTGGTAAGAAGCTTTATCATTGCTTTTTGACGATATTATCAAGGCTGAAGATTTTTGAGCATTAATGCTCAATTTGTTAGCAGTTATCCATTCAGAAACAATTTTTAAGTCAGAGTTAATTATCTCTTGCAGTTTTCAGGCTTTGGCGAACTAAAGCACAGACAAGTATCATCTGCAAACAATCGAGGTGTTACTAATGTGCAATTGATTAAGTCATTGATGTAAATTAGAAATAGTAATGGGCCTAAAGTTGATCCTTGAGGAACTCCCCAGTTAGTTGTATATAGTCTTGATTCGCCATCCAAAGCAACAAATTGCTGTCTATTTTGTAGGTAATATTCAAGCAGATTTTTAGCAATGCCTCTGATACCATAATGTTCAAGCTTTGCAATTAGTATATTATGGTCTACTGTGTCAAAAGCTTTTTGGATGTTAAGAAATATTAATCCAAAATATTTTTTCTCATGGATGTTATCATAGACTAGAGTTAACACATCAGTTACAGCATGCATGGTGGAAAGTCCTGGTCTAAAGCCATACTCGGTAGGTGCTATTATTGAAAGCGTACGTATAAAAATATCGAGTCTTTTATATAGCAATTTTTCAAAAATTTTGGCAAAACATGACAGCAGTGAAATTGGACGATAATTAGTTAGATTATGTCTACTGCCTGATTTGTAAACAGGTATCACTTTTGCTACTTTTAAAACTTCTGGGAAAATCTCCAGTGTGATCGAGTGTTTGACGAGCACAGAAAACGGTTCAGACATTACGGGCCCAGCTAGTTTAACAAAAAAAGGAGGGATATGATCAAAACCACTACTTTTTCTTACATTTAGAGAATTGATTTTGTTTAAAATCTCACCCGGTTCAGTAGGCTGCAAGAATATTGAGTCAGAAATGCGTCTATTAAGAAATCGTTTAAACGAGTCGGCCGAGGTAAGGTTGAGATTATCTTTGACAATTTTTGAAGCTATAGTACTGAAATGATCGCAGAATTGTTGGGCAATGAGTTTTGGATCACGCGTAATGTCACCGCCGACTTCTAATGTTTTAGGACATTGTTTGTTTTTTTTACTGGGCAAAAAAGAGTAGAGTAAATCCCAGATTTTGCGACCATCACCTTTACAGTTTTCTAATTCGCTATGAAAATATAGTTTTTTAGCCAGACACTTTACTTTAGTAAGCTTATTTGCATAAGCCTTGTACGACGTTTTTGCGATTTCACTGCCACCATTAAAATGCGTTTTATACATTTTTTGCTTATTTCGAATGGAAGCCTAGATTCCTTTCAAAATCCAAGGCTTGTGGGCAAGTTTACTTTGCTTGCGCGATAACAATTTGAAAGGAGCATTTTTGTCCTAGACTTTCGTGAATCTATTGTGAAAGTCATTAAACACAATATTAAAATTATTTTCATCAACTTCAGGGAGAGAATTAAGGAATTCGGAGAAGGCAACTACTTGGTCATTTTTGAATGTAGTTGGCGAAAAGTTACTTGTATCCCTTAGCTTGATTCTTTTGCATCTTTTATCTTTTGGTTTATTTTTATCCCTAATAATTACATATGTCATGTAATGATCACTTAAGTCGTTGGTTCTAATAATTCCCGGGATTAGCTTGTGTGACAAATCATTAGTAATGATATGGTCGATGATGCTTGCAGATGTGTCCGTTACCCTAGTGAATTGGGTTATTAATGGAAAAAAACCTTACTAATTAGTTCGTCTAAATAATTCTGTGCAAGAGTAGAACGATTAAATTTATTAATGTCAAGATTTACGTCACGTAATATTTAAGTAGTTGTGTTAGCAAAAGGTTGTCCATCCAAAGCCTCGTCTAATTTCAGAATAATTTTTTTTTGCATGTGTTGGGATGTCTATACAAAACAATGACATTTATGATAGAGTTTGTACAAGGTTCTACAACGTTCAACCAAATATCTTCACATTCCTCAATCCCAAGCCAGTCATGTTTTACAACACGATAATTTAAGTTTTTGGAAATATAAAAGCGAAATTGCAACAATTCAAGCAAATTCAATTCAATAAATGTACAAGCAAAATTGCAACAATTCTGAGACCATAGAGTGCTGTTGCGCACTGCGTAGGCAACTAAATTTTTTTGGGCTTCTGTTCAAATAAAAATGGTCGCTTTTTCGCATTTGCAATTTTAGGACGCTGCTAAAGCAGAAAGGAAACGTTTACCCAAGAGGGCAGAGCATTGCTAATAAATCAGTTTTTCAAACATGGAAAACCGTCGCCAAAATTGATATCAATGCTATCACTATTTAAGAACAAATGCGGCTAAAAAATGGCAGAACATTAAGAACGGTCAGCCTCAACTCAATATTTACTGGTTCATATAAAAAAAGTGAAGTGGATTTTTCTGGAGAAATAAAATTAAATGCTTGAAACAGTTTTACTGCTTTATTTGTAGGACATTTGTTGTTTATTGTCTACGTATATTTTTCATCTGTAACTTTTTTGCGTCTTTCCACTAATCAGGAAACACAGATTGTTTCCTCTTGTTTTTGAAAATTGTTAAATCGGTATCTCAAAAATTGAGCCGGTGTCGCAAATTGATGTTTTGAAAAGTGTTTAGAGTATGAGAGTATGAGTTTAGAGTATGACTTAATTAAAGAGAAACTTGATTTTATTGAAGAAATGAAAACAACTTGAGGTAATAAAGAGCTGCCTAAACCTTGTTCTAATATTTCCTTTGTACGCGAAAATCAATTTAATCCGTTTGAGTTTGTACCATTGGCAACCCTGCGTTTCGAAGTTTTGTGACATCAGAAAAGAATGACTTTGCAAAATTTGTTGCAGAATAAACAACGCAATGTTCGATCATCTTCTGTTATAAGCAGTATAGTTCCGTATCGTGACTTAACAACTAGGTTTTGGCGATCTTACTCAGTCGGAATGTATACCCTTTTTGTCTTTGCAGCTTTTGACACTTAACCCAATTTTACATGGGGTATTTGACCTACGCATTTTACACGGAAAAGGGGGCAAAAATGTCTCCTATCTAACTCCTAAACCAAATGTCATGGAAATATCAAATTTAGCTTGTGGGTTGATGTTCACCAAAATTTTGTAGAAAAAATGGACTTAGAGTTAGTTGATGACGTCATTATTGTGACGCCATGATCACATTTTTAAGAAATGAAGTCATGTTTGCGATGACGTTAAAGGCAGTTTAAATTTTGTGCATTGATTTGGTACTGAATCATAAAATGTCTGAATCAAAAACGTTGCGTCACATGAAACGTCTTATGACGTCATTTAAATTAAATATTGGCGAAAAATGCTCAGATTTTGGAAAGTGACTTTTAGCAAACCTCAAAATTGGGAAACTTCTCCTTACCTAAGCAACTTCAAATTTTCAGGAATTATTTGTAATAAATTTGACTCAACGTCATGTTGATTTGAAGAAAAAAGCTTCTTTCTGAAGGGATTTATCACAAAAATAAATGTAAAACAAGACGTAAAATGTGAACTTGCGCGATCAGCAGGCCAGCAGCCAGTACAAATTTAAGAACAAATGGGGTTGAAAACTTATGAAAACAGCCACCAGTCCTGACCAAAATTTACTTGTTCTTTGGAATAAGACAGTGTACTGTATGCTATGGATAGAGTGATGAGAAACATTATAGTTTTATTCATAGGTGTAGCCAGGATTTTTGATTGGGGGGTAGCCCGAACAGCAAAATTACATGCAATGACGTCATCAAAAATTTTCAAATTAAGGAACTTTTTATGGACAAGGATACCGTATCATGAAAGATCAGAAACCAGGACTTGTGTTTGGCAAGTAACCAGGATTTTACTGAAGGGGGAGGACTTGAATCAAAACCTAAAAATAAGTTTTCCGAAAATGTCCAAATTGGTAGGAGCGGTGAGCAAACTAGTGTTACGCAAACGTGTCACAGACGGGTGTCTGGGAGAGGAGTCCCCAGCCGCTATGTGATTTTTCAAAATTTTTTGAAAACAAAACTGTTTTAATGCCATTTGGATCTATTTCGCACGTTTTTAGAGCCATTTGAAAAAACTAAATTTTTAAGATTTTTAAAGCCAAGTAAAAGAAGTTAAATAATATTGTTCATTGATCAGTCCTCCTTTTACTTACAGGTCAATTCCAAAACACGTTTAAAAATGAAGCATTTTGGGGTTAAATTTTGTAAGTGACTTGGCCCAGCTAGGTTGGGGGAAGCAAGATACACTGCCTCCTGCAATATTTTTAGTAGTAAGTAGTAATGCACCCGAAGATTTGCCTCGGATATCTTTGTTTTGTCATGAAAATACCCAGTCTTAAGAGTGCATGAACTGTACGACCAGGGGCCCAGGCCTTCTCAATTCATGTTCAATAACTTGTTCAATGGACATGTTGCCCAGTTATTTTTTCTTTTTTTCAAAATTATTTTGTCTCGTAAAAACTGACGAGGTGCAGGTGGATTGTTATTTAAAGTTGGTACAAATAGATGGTTGCTTATCATATTATTGCATTACGTTCATAAAAAGCTTAGATGAGGGCTTGAGGTTGCAACTTTTAGAACAAAATCCCTGAATTTCTTTTAGGTTATACGGTAGATCTAAATTGGTTGACAAAAATTTGAATTGAGGGGCCCCGGTCCCCCTGTCGTCAATATTAATATCATTGTTGATTACAGCAGCTGTACATGTGTACAGTTGTTGTACGCAAAAATGCTAAAAACAACTAAAACTGAACAAACGATAGACTTTGTTGTCATCATTTTTATGATTGGTGGCATTTCAATTACGAGGGCGGGCCATCTGGCCTCCCTCGCTACGCCTATGGTTTTATTTCACTAAGGGCAATATTAGCGAAACAAATAAGCTGGCATAATGAAGTAAAAATAATCACATTTTTTTGTTTTTGTTTTTGTTTTTTTCTGGCAAAAGCAATAGAGAAAAAAGTTACAAAAATGTTCCACAGATTTCGGTCATAAATTTGCATATGGCACAGCTGTGATTGTTCGAGAGTTTTGCTGTTGCAAATCAATGCAGAATAAATCACAAACAGCGTACACGAAATATAGAAATAATCTGCATGCAAAATATCCACAGTACCTGCCACCATAAAACGCTTTAGGGCAAAATCTGTTACACAAATAACATCATATTTCTGCATTAAACATAAAACTGCAATCTTAAAATCAGCTGCAGATTACTTGCAGATTGTTGAGATTATACTTCAGTTAAACGAAGAAAAGTAAATTGCAATCTGCATTGAATCATTTTAAGAATAATGAAGTTACTTCTGTATTTCTTGGCTCTTTTGAATTACGCTGCAATTATTGCAGAAGGTATGTTTAGCAGTGGTAGTGTATGTGATTTAGCTGTTGTTATAGTGCATATTTATCTTCCTGTCACCGGAAGGCGTAAGACGCAAATAGTTGGACGATCCATGCATTTTTCATTGCGATGATTACTTCGTGTTTGAAAGAATCCAGATCCGCTTCGAAGTTTCCATTAATCCATCGTTCCTTTAGATTTCTTCAAATTCTTGTTCACTAAATTTGTTGCTAATTCAAAGCTACCAAGCAGAGATAATCATAGTAAAGTGTCTTATCTAAGCACGCAATAACGTGACCAGGGTGCATATTGAACCCCGATCATGCAATCAGGGTTGTTGTAAAAACGACGTCTTTACCTTTTCGACGAAGCTGCTAAAATCAGGGGGAAAGGCCGGATAAATAAGTTTGAAGAGGTCTACAGGTGAGTTTACACAGTACCCGTTTTTCGTCCGTTTTTTATTTATTTATTTTTTATGTTCTTACTTGTCCACGAAAAAGCATGCTCTTTTTTGTCCGCATTTTTGTAAATCCATATCCACCTTAAGTAAACAGTTACACCAAGTAAACAGTTACATTGATAAAAATTTTGTGCATGCACGATGAGAGCGATGTTTCAAAATAGGGCTGTTTCCTCCTTTGCAAAAAAAATCTTAGGAAAACTCTTGCTCAGTATATGTGACAGTAGGATGGCCCTTATTTAAGGGTAAAAAGAAAAGTTGTATTTTTTTAACTCTCCGGTTACCGATTGGATCCATTTCACAAAAAACACTCCTGGTGCAGTTTGGTGCTTTTTGATTATTGTTTAGGGGTGGTACAGAGGGGTAATTTTTTGCAAAAGTTGCAAAGTTTTCAATGAATTCTAAAAATATCTGTATTTGTTATCAACCGCCATTGATAGTCGGTACAAAGCTATAGAATGAGCAATAAGTGCTAAATATACAAAAATCTTTCATTTAGGTTCATGTTACAGTTGTTTCAATTTGCTTACATAAGCAGCTTGCAGGTAAAATCTGCTGTAATTTAGAAAAATGCGATACTCAGATTCTCATTGTTTGTTTTGTTGGGTAGAGCTATTTTTTTAGCTGATATGGGTAGGCACTTCGATGATAAGAAATTACTGGCAATGATAAGAAATCAAAATTGCAGCTGTTCTTCATCTTTGGTTAAGAGATTGTTATACGACTGCATAAAAGCAAGCTCTCGCTCAGCGTGTTATTAGTACCGGTAACTCTTTTAAGTTTTTGACAATCAATTTCGCAGATCAAAAGCTTTTACTTTTGACCATAATCTGGAATCATGCTGGAGAAAATTGGAATCAAGTCGAAGTATTTCAAAAATTTCTTTGTCGTGGGAGTCAAGAAATCTTGAAATTGTTTATCTTTTAAAAAACCAAGTGGATGTTGAGGCCTTTACAGGGAGTTATTTTCATTATCTTCATGCTATTGCTTGGCAACCATGTGCTGCATTGTTTCAAACAAAACAGCATCATCAAAAAGTAATTAGACCAAGAATGCAGACAAAGAATGCAGATAATTAGACATGTTTTGGGATGTGGCAAAGGGAACTGCTTTGTTGGAAAGTTGAAGTGATTTTGGTAAAGCTAACTTCCGAAAAAATGCTTCTATTGCGCAAGGAGCAGTTCACAAGCTTCAACATAGACTTGTATTGCAAACGCACACATTTTATTTATAGCTTCTTTCTCTTGAGTGATGACTGATTAGACTCAACTGCTTTCAAAACATCTATCTTTTTAAAGCATGAAGAAGTTTGCTCATCCAGCATCAGTGGTGCACAAGCCCCGGTGCACAAAACTTTGCACCGCAAGGTGGAGTTCCTTCTACAAACAAAATTGTAAGCTACGAAAGTTCAAGGTGATCACCTTGTGGTTATTTTACTTTGTGGCTATTTGTGGTAAGTGGAAAACTGCATCATGCGATAGCTTGTTTCTTTCACAATCATTGAGTATACAGTACACGTTTGTCAGCGATTTCTGGTTCATAAAACGTTGTGTCAATGCCCTCTCACTGAACTTTGAATCCTTTAAAAAGGGATGTTACAGCACGATCGTTTATAGTTGGATTCGAACCTAGGTTTTTATGTTCTGTCGTTAACACGTTCATTTACCTTATTTGCATATTACTTTTGTGTTGCGCGTCTTTCATTATTCGCTCGGTAAAAACTCTGCAAAGTTGTCTGAAAGACGCGCCGTTTTGCCGTTTGCTGATCACCTTTTTGTAGCAACGTTTTAATTCTAGCACGGTAGTAAAATCAGTTTTATTTTTGAACAGTAGCGTCAAGAGGTTTTTTATTTTAAGTTGTTAAATTCGCTCTTTCAGTTTAAAGTGTTTTCCGCCCAGCCGGGTAATCTTCGATAAATTTTTGCTGGACTGGTCTTTTTTGTTTGCCTTTTAATAATACAAGTTTGTTGTTGGAATCTCCTTTGTTAGCCTCTTGAACGCAAGACCAGACAGTGAAGACCTAGGCATTCCGCCTAGGACACAGCCTTCAATCTATAACAAGGGAAGCTTCAGTTTTTGAGCTTGCACCCATAGTAGTTTTACAAACTGCGGCTGATCGACGCTCCAGAACATGATGACGACAAGCTAGGTACAATAAGTCTTTACCAAGTTTTTGCTTTAGCAAAACGCAAGTCCCATTTCGACGCCCATAGTAGTATTGGTTGCCGTTGTATGAAATGATAATGTTGCCACTTCCTCAAAAATGCCCCATTCTTCAAATGCATGGAGAAAAGCTTAAGGCTGAGCTTCATCAGTTTCAGTAGCTAATGCCAATTAACACTCAACCCATAGACAAGAATCGAAAGGCGATCTACAGATTTTTTGGTATGGTCAAAAGCTTACAATTCCAGTGAGCTGTTAGTGGTTCATTGGCATAAAACGTATTTTCAATGTTTTGGAGTTGGTCGCTTTGGTGGAACATTTTCCATTATATTTGGCAGAGTATTAGCAGCATTGCTCTTTGGATAATTCGCGACCCCTTACTTTGAGAGCAGCTGAATGCTGATATACAAGGAAAAGTATGCGCGATTGCGCGTCTACTATTAGAAAAGAGGATGTTGGGAAAGAAGTTCGGCCACCTACTTTGATGCATCGTTGTAATCTTTGCATTAGAATCATAATGCCCTTTCACCAGCTGTAAGCCTATTGCTTATAATAATACGGATGAAAATATTTAAACATGCTTGTACCACTTCTAAACATTAATCACATAGTCTAAAATTTTCCGTGGTGTGTTTTTTCAATAAATGGTCGATTTTGGAGGCGGAAAGCACAACTTTTCAGACTTTTGAAAATAAGGGCCACCCTAATGTAACAGTCTGGTTATTGCGGATATGAGCATACAAAAGAGCAGACAAAAAAGAGAACGTACTTTTTTACAGAGAAGAAAAAACGTACAAAAACAGACAAAAGCGAACGAAAAACGAATACTGCGTAAATCCACCTTGAGATATTATTATTTTTGTGGGCAGAAATTGAGTCGAATTATTTTTTTCCATCAGCATCACCCTGAGTTATTTCCTCATTATGGCCGAGCTAGAGCTTTTTGGGCATTTACGATAGCCCCATTTGTGTTGTAATATTGACACCAATATGGAAAATTAATTAGAACTTAATAGACAAAGAACGAGTTCATTTATTCTTTGGAATGTTCTAGCTTTTTCAAAATATTATGTAATCTTTCAGGTATCATTTGCCTGAATTGTGTTGGTAGAAATGCAGCGGAATGCCATCAAAGTGGAAAACTCGAGGAATGTGGCTTGGGAGAAGTATGCTCCACCACTGCACGAAGAAGCGGAGTGATCAACTACGTCACTAAGCGATGCAAACAAAGAGAATCCTGCTTAAACGAGCAGAAGCAAGTATGAAAAAAGGTTAAGTTGTTTAAATAAAGTTAATGTCGAAAGCTGGTAGTATGAATACGGAAAGCTTCTTTCTACCAATTGCCACCGGTGGTGGGTAGTGTAGTGTGCTGCTACGCAACAACAGTTCAATAGTTCCTGATAAATTCATTAAGCCTGCTACAGGAATGCAGTAGCAGTCACTATTTTTTTGTGTATCAATAATACTTTTGAAGAGAATTATGAATAAAAAGTTCGCTAAAAATGCATTTAGTGCAAGCAATGGGAGCCATAATTGTGGCGATAATTTTGAAGTAGATCATGTCTATTTATTTGTAATTAGTGTCTTGGTAAAAGTGCGGATGCCCTAACATTTGACCCTACTTTACAAAGGTTATATTAGACGAACGTATTTTGAACTGAAAAAATGCAAAAATACCCCCAATTGGAAACGCCTAATTTGACGTGGCTAGTTTTTCCGAAAAATCACAAAAATTGTCTAGCGGCTGTGAGCGTGAGTTGCACCAGTTTGCTCAGCACGCTGCCCAATTGAGACATGCTTCAAACAAAAAAATTTTCTTTTGGGTCAAGCCTCCCTCCCCCTTAATGAAATTAAGGCACGCCTAACCTAACAAATGTTGTTGATATGTATAGAATTGGATGCGTGTAAATTTGCTATCTTACAAGTGCAACACAAACCGTCTACAATCAATTTGTCGTTGCTGTTGTTTTGAGGATCGTTGCAATGTAAATGAGAGATGTGCGGCGGCTGCGGTAGCACCGGAAAGACAAAGTAAGTGCTTTTTTGACAATGGGACATTATTTTTATACCCATGCAAATTGAGTGAGCCTTACGGGACACGGAAACTTATCGGACGTTAAGATTACAGCGGCATCTGTAGCTAATAATGTTTGACAAAGACATTTCAAACTGAAGTACGTTTTGGCAAAAGTTGATACGTGTGACAAGTGTTATGTTACAAAAATGAGGTTTTCGTATGTTCTAGTTATTTACGAAAAATATTTTTCTTGAGAAAAAAATTACTTTAGTTTTTAATCATTTTTCGGGAATAAAAAGCTTAATATGTTGGGCTTGACAACAAGGGCAAATGAAAGTTTAAAAGTTTAAACGCGGTTTTCTTGAAACAATGAAACGCAACATATCACTTTTTGCCAAAACGTGCTTCAAGTTGAAATTGAGCGAAGGTGCCACAAACGTTTGACGTGTTTATCATTAGTTATGCTTGAAATTTAACCAGAAATACTCATTACAACTCACACTACCAAACAATAACACGTACTAGCTTCCTAAAGCAGACTTCAGCAGCCTGCAAATTGTTCTACACAGATGACGTGCGGTGTCCTGCGCTGACAGAGCCTTTTCGTCGTGGAACTAGAAGATGCTCGAGAGGCGACAGAGTGGGATCGATGTGTCGATTTCGCTGCTCTTCGGGTTACCAAGTCAACCCCGGATTTAGTGATCCTTTAACTTGTTTGCCAAATGGAAAATGGGACAAACCAGTACCCTGCTGTTCATGTTAGTGCTGTAAAGTATGCCAAAATTTTTTTAATAAAAAAGATAGAGTATACTCCTCACAGATACATGGTACTCCATCATCAAAAATTATTTGGCTAATTGGCTCAAAACTCTAGTAAAAACTCAATAATACTGACAGCTCAACTACACAAATTTATTGTGACTGATTGAAATAAAATTATTTAATTCCGGTGTAAAAATGAAATTATTTGTTAAAAATTGCTTTTTTTTTGCTATATGGAACTTGAAAATTAGACTGTTTTGCCCGAAACAAGTTAATTCGGTATGTTGCTTTCATTGCTTAAATTGACAGCTCTGAGAAAAATGAATTGACTTGATGTAATATTTTTACAAGAATCATCTCTGAAGTCTGAACGAACAATAATTTACACGATACCGGTAGAAAATTACAAAATCATGTTTAGATTATACAAAAGCATGTAGTTATTAATTCCACTATCGCACAATCCAAAAATTTTTGTTTTGCTACTTTCTCAGTGCCCTGTCCTCCCAACCTCTACATTGATTTTGTAGTCCTTGTTCGTTATCACGATCACAATGCTCTGTTGAGTGCGGCTAGGAAACAACTCGCTGACTTTTTGGAGTAAGGAAAATATTGTATCTATTTATGTTTTAATAGAGTTTGCTGTAAAATTGTAATTACAACTTTATTCACCGAGCTCCATTGGCCAGAAGACAGCAAAGAGACCTTTCGGTGTTTGAGTCAATCTGCCATCTGCTCAGCTGCCAACCACACAAAACAAAGGCTTCAGAGTGTTTTTTTTTTTTTAATGCTAAACGTAAAGCAAGAAAGCTGTAAATACCAATTTTTATGTTTTTTTGGTTTGATCCGACAGGGAATCAAACCCGAGACTACTGTTTCAGTTACTGACGCTCAATCCACTTGACCACAAATCGATTAATTGCTTCAGTATTTTTTTTAAATTCTTCTCAAAAGGCCCAGCTTAGATCAATTTTTGTTTCAGTTTGCAATTTTGTTTTGGTAACAGAAAATGGCAATGTAAAAGCAGTAAAGTTGATTTCAATTCAAAAGTGTCCATAATCCTTTTTCCAACTTGTCATTTAGGTAGGCACTCTTAAAATAATGCTTATAAACCGATTACCTCGTTATTGAATTGATAAAAAGTAAACGAAGTTTTTTCGATTTTAGAAGGGTGTGACATCAAGCAAGGGACTGAAACATTGAAATATTTGTGTAGCACACATAGCAGGTTAATGATTTTTGTCCGCTTTTGATTTTTTTGTCATGATTTTTGTCCGCTTTTGAGTTATGATATTTTGAGCATGCTTATCACTCCTTGTTATGACGTCACTTTGCCTGAGGTAGCAGTATTTACTACAGCTTGCACAATAATTCGCAAAAACTTGGCTGGCGCTTCGAGGCATGAAAGATGAAAGAAACAAAAACTTAGTGCAAAACCCTGATAGGGACATCATTGTTAAAAAACATTCAGACTCTAACGTAGCAAAATAGCTGATTGTTTCGACGACGATGTAGGTTCGTAACAAATCGTTTCACAATCACTTTTAAAGTATACTTTTTTCATAATTTTCCAGAATTGTGTCTCTTGGTCCCAGTGGTTTATTATTTGCTCGCCCGCATTATGACAGTGTTGTTCACACTCCGTATCTAGGATTCCGAGAAACTTCTTTTCTGACGCCAGAAGAGCTTCTCAACCTTACAATAATAGAAAACGCCAATGCTAATATAAGTAAAAGCTATTAATATATACAATATTAAGCAGGGCCGGAATTACCGTTTGGCACTTTGGCGGGGTCCTGGTCGCTTGGCTGTTTAGTGCACCGGAAATCTAGCAAAGTCCTTTTTTGGTCTTCACCTTGTATTTGGCAGAACAAGGCAATGAAAATCTGGCGAAGACTTTCGGCTTCAGAAATTTCATCCAGTGGTTCCACCTTTGATGTTTTGGACTTGCAATCTGATGTCTGCGCGGTGTTTTTGACGGAAATCTGATGCAAATTGCTTTCAGGAACAAATCTCATGTTTTTGATTAAAATTCGATGTAAACTACACAAGTATTGGCAAACAGCTTTGAAAATGAGGTAATCTTCAAAAAAAAAGGTCTGCACCCAATTTTTCTGAGAAAAAGGTTGAAAAAATGGTGATACCAAAAAAAAAGAAAAAAAAGGCTTTAGACCAATTTTACCTCCGTTCACAATTGTTTCCGTAGGAAATTTGCTGATAAAGCCCGGTTTTGATGTTTTCTGATGTGTTTTTTCCAAAAATCTGGCATCACTGGTTCCATCATCTCTCCTGAGAGTCAAAAGTGCCAAGGACTCCGCGCAATGTAAATCCTGCCAAGAGTAAATTGACTAATGAAATATTCTCAAAACTGCGTAACTTCGTGTTTTTACTTACTCTTTTCGATCTTTCTTATTCTTAATTGAAATTTTTGCTCATGTTATGAAAAATCGTACGAATTTTTTATAAATATATACACTTTTTGAAAGGAGATCAAAATTCGATGTTATTCGCATCAACTTTTAATTCAAAATTATACCAAAAAAATTCCCGCACTTTAAATTTTATTCACTGATTGGGCTATCCTTTGTTCCAAGTTGAAAAGCTAAGATGCTCATGTTTATTTTTCGCAAGTTTAACAGAAATCATAAAATGCTTAACAAGGCACTAAAGACAATTAGGCACATACGTATGCTAGCAGAAAAATCGTCTAGGCAATTAGTATCGTTTTTATAATGTGTTGAAATTGCTTCAGATTCATCAGTGACAAATACCGGCGCAGCCATGTGGCATGTCCATAACAATCTTTTCAACACTGAATATGATCGCCCTAATGCGAGAAATGTCTTAGCAGTGGTCACAGAATTTCCATCTGATGATGACGTCATTGATTCTGCGAGGGCATTAAGAGAAAGCGGAGCATCGGTACGGTCATAATCGCATTCCATTTCAAAATCAAAGCTGCTATGTATTAGTAAGCTATCTAAATTTGTGAAGCATGCGTTTATTTCTCTAGTTTAACTTTTCAAACCCCTGTTATTAAAGATAAAAGCTTTGGCTCAGGGGTTCCCAAAGTTTTTGAAGAGCGGGCTGCATTACACTTTTTTAAGCTTGAGCAAACCGCACAATCCGTGCTGCATCAAATTTGGAGTACTTTTTTACCGGAGAAGTTCGTTTTTACTTGGATTTGATAAAAATTTTTAGCGGAATTTATGTGAAGATAAAAAAAGTCTCTTAAGTGTTTTAAGGTAATTTTTGCCGGGAAATGGTTTTCACTTTTCAGTGAGATTTGATGTAGTTTTCAGTTTGGCTTACTTATCTTTGGCGACAAAATTAAACGTAGAGTAATCCTCAAAACCAGTCGCGAGCCGCAAAAATTTGTTTTGTGAGTGCTTGTGGCCCGCGAAACGTACTTTGGGAAGTCCTGCTTAAGCTAGGCCAGCTTTAATAATTATGTCCAATCATCAAAGTAGGCTTTCACTGTTTTCCAACATAAATTTATTTAGACTTAGAAGTTCCAAAACACTTTCTTGTTCAGCAACTGAGAGCCCAAACCTATGCTCAATACTCAATAGTACTAACTGTTTGGCCAAGGGCTAACTACACTACAATATAATTATCTAACATGTGGAAATAAACTATTAAAAAACTTTAGGTTTATCCTTACTTTTTCAAAACTGGTTTTGGTGTGGAACCCAGTGATGAAGAATTTCTCGAAATTTCTGGATTTGATAACAGGATTTGGAAAATTGTTACTCCGGATAAAACCGCAGCCCATGAAGGTTTATTTGCAAATTTTTGTCCCGACGCGTGTAGAATTCCATAACTGCATGTATTGCAATGCTGTTTTCTAATGTTTTTCGTTCGTTTTGAATGTCAATTATGTTTAACGCAAACTGCTCAGTAGCACCTAAAAACGTTAATCTGTGCATAAGTTTATAAGCATTTTTATCTTTTTTGCATAACTAATAAACATAAGCTGATCAATATATTGCTGTAGGCCTGTATTCCTTGTCATGTCGCTCAACAGTATTATAGATGTGGTATTTTCAGCATTCTCAATTACACTTTCTTATAAGAGCAATTTTTGAACGCGCCCTGCACCCTAGTTTAATTCAATGTTTTACTCATTGTTAATCGTTTCAAGACTGGGCTTTTTGGTCACCGTAGAAAACTGGGGGGAGGGCGTGTCAAATTTGTCCGCGTTGTTTGAACGCTTGTATCTTCGTAATAAGGTGCTAAAATTTTGAAAAAAAAATTCAATAAGCCAAGAAATTTTTTAACTTTTTAGTCAAAGTTTGATATCATTAAAGAATTTAATGTTAATTATGATATCATTAGTTTATGTGACCCAACTGAAAATCGTGTTATTTTTATGAACGAGAGAAAAAAAGAATAAAGGAATAGCCAAGAGCGGTTATATGTCACCAAGCTGCCAGTAACGCGAAAAGCTTTATCGCCAAGCCACCCACCACACGCATAATTGTAATTTGTTTGTTTGGCGGTTTGACTTGTTTAAAATTTAGCTGTTATCATTTTGTTTTTCATATAGAAGTTTTTCACTACCATCAATTACGACGTTTTTATTAATTAAGTTAGTGAACATTTTAAATTTATAAAAAATATTTACCAACCTTTTACAGTTAATTTTAAGGCCGCTTTCTATATAAAACAAAGAAGTATGTAATGTACTCTTTTTGTATTGTAAATGTGGAAAATCAAAACTTGTTAGTACGATTAGTTTACAAAAATTATCAGTTAGCTTCAAAAACTTCCGCTAATTTTTCTGGCTTATTTCTAACATGTAAATAATGGAAGATTTGATAACGTCCCTAATGATATGCTCTTGTGGAACTGCGACAATTATACAACAGATTTAAGGAATTGCATAAAATTCCGAATTTTATTGCAGTGATTAAAAAACGTTACGGAAAGAACTCTTTTGCTATATTTCTTTACCCGATCTTTCGCTAATATTGGTGTTGACAATAATATTCTTTCCACATACATTAGCAGAATAGGTGTTTTCGATGATACGCGTAAAGACTAAATATTTTCATTTTACTCTTTATTGGGATTTGATAAAACAGCAAGCAAAACAGTTTTAGAATTTGTCGAAGCCAAAGCACTACAAAAACGTACTAAAGCATAGTGGACCATGCAGTACAGTTGCACAATTAGGATTTGCTGCAGCAAAATTAGCTTTGATATGCAAATTTTAGCTTCTATATACCTAGTTTGTGGCTTGCGTTCCACAACTTTGTTTAGTCTAGTTTGAAGGCGGTACTGTATTCATCTTTTATTTTATCTGGCCTGCAAGTTGTTTGTAACATTAAGCAATTAAGTATTTTGCCTAAATACATAGTACTTGACATCAAATTTGGCTCAAGCTAAACAAACGTGAACGCAGTACCAGTGGCCGAATTTTCTACTTTTGCTGCCGGAAGCTAAATGTACGTGAAATTGAAGACCAAAAATATACTGTTTTGTTTTCTAAATTACTGCTTTAGTCTAGAAATAAAAGTGAAAAACAAAAAGGTTTTCAACTCACAAACTAACTGTTGCCCCCTGAGACAAAATTTTCCGATCGTGCTCCCTCCTCTTCTTTGTTACGCCACTGATACAGCCAACAACCAAAATTTATGATCTGCATTAATGATAATATTTGATACTATACCTTAGCACTTAACACTACTCTGCAATTTACAGTAAGTTAAGATATGCAGCTAATTTTACTACGTTTCAAAGTAGCTTTCTGACCAGTTCTTCTAATTGTCACTAAGTAATGTAGAGCAAATCTTTGCTGCAGTGGTTTGTAACAATATTAGTTCTTAGATGTAACCAATACTGTGACGACGAATAAACAGAATGTTTTCACTATTACTAGATTTAGAATTTGTGAAATTCTGTTCCCAGGCGCGGGAACATCGTGAAGCTGTGATTAAATGCACAATCTTTTTTAAAGTTTGTGCACATTATTCTAATTTCAGGTTATTCTAAATTTTGCCTCCGTATTTTTGAAAAAAAAATCAGCAAAATTTTCGACAGTTGTTTCGAAGACAGTTTGCCTTCGAATTTGTTAAAAATGTAAAATTGAAAACCACATATTTGAAATACCGTTTGCCACTTAGCTTACGCGCTTTTGATAAACGCACTTTCGGCAGTGACAATAACATTTTGATAAGAAAACAAAAAGAACTTCCGGCGCAAAAGATTGCATCGTAGGTTAATTTGCCAAAAATACTTATTTGCCAGTTACTTAAATGTTTGCTGAAAATGCGACCTAAATATTGCAATATGGTTTCGCACATTTTATTGATGGCAAAAAGTATACTGTAGGTTATTTTCCGCACTTAGTTATTTAATACAATGTATTATCCATTGCAGCTCACTACAGTCGAGGTATGAAGAGCACTTTAAAAAATTTTACCGCTGCAGCACATAATAAACTGCTTTGAAAAAAAAAAGTAATTTTAATTAATGGTTATCATATTCGCACCAACTTCCAAAAAAAGTTAACTCAAGCAATAAAGCTTTGGCAGTGAGCGGCAAAATAGAACGCAACTCACCTAGTCACTTGAATGAAAAATAAAAGAGTCAAGCCGGGCGCCACGGGAGAGCATTTCGAGGCAGTACCTCCCGAATCACTGCTTGTGCCTCCAAGCCAGATTAAAGTTTTGCACTAACACAAGATTCCCACCAAGCTCTTGCTCAAGAACAAGTCACTACAAACGTTCTTCTACGAAACAGTGAGACAGATCGAGTGAACATGCTTCAAGTGGACTAACAATACCGTTGTTATTTATTATTAATAAAACGTCCGTCTATTTAGTTCACAAAATGTGCGCCCCCCCAGAAATTTCTGGCACCCCAAGCATTTTTTTGCCCCCCCAAACACACTACTTTGGCGCCGGGCCTGAAAAGACTGACATAAAAACAGCAAACAGCAGAAAACTCATAAAGATAAAAGAACTCAAAAACCATATTTGCAAAAATTAGCCGCACAAATAATAATTATATTCACTCTCTAGGCTTAAAACATGCCCTTAAAAGTTTATAGAAAAGATAAGACTGTAAACACACGACCAAAACGTACTCAAAACATACCTTGAATAATGTTTTGTATATTGTGACAAATGGGCAAAGTTATGATTGAGGTGATTGTAACGTACACGGCAAATAGCAATGGTGTAAAGTAACGAAATACTTTTACTTGAGTAGATTACTCAAGTAGTTTTTTCCGGTAACGAGTACTTTTTAAGTATTTTTTAGAGGCTACTTTTACTTTTACTTGATTACTTTTAGAGTGAAGTAAAGTTACTTACGAAGCATTTTGATTCAGAAAAGTACAAAGTATTGTAATTTTAACCAGTGGCGTCGCTAAGGATGGTGACACCCGGGGCGGAGTTTCGTGGTGTCACCCTTCATAGGTTATATTTTGAAGAATATATAATAGGTAATATATATTAATGTATAGTAGGCTGCAAAAGGTTGTATTTTAAAGATGGCGGTGCTACTTCATTACTGTAAATAGCGGTTGTTATTTGGCTAGCTCAATTACTTCTCATTGTAAGATTCTACAACTTGGAAGTATGCGCGTTTAATATCACATTACACTAGGGTGGTCCTTATTTCAAAATTTTTGAAAACTATACGGGAACCGGGTTAAATTTGTTCGTTTTCAATAAAAAACTGTACATGCAAAATATCTCGGAGAAAAATTAAAGATTACAGGTTGCACATGAACAGTGAAGATTTGAGATTATTCATACGCTACCGTATATACAATGTTATATATCACGAGACGAGCACGGCCTTATCAGAACGGTTCTAACAGATTTAACCTTTGTTTGGAAGAAAAAATTGCGATACTACTAGCAACTCCGGTTAACAGTCTCAACCAAAGAACCAAAATTGTACCAAAATGTTGACCTCAGCCAAGTAAATTAAGAAATTATCAACCAAATAAAACCACATTTAATGCAAATCGGTTGATCATTGTGACGTAAAATGCTGCTTTGTATCTAGGAGAGTGTTTAAAATTTAAACAGGGTTTTCACAACGCATGATAGACACGCATCAGCAGTGTTTGATTAAGATGCTCAGCCTCCACAGTAAGAACTTACAGTGTTTAGTACCAGCCGCGGCTCCGCACCGTCAACCCTGGATGCGGCCAGTGGCCGGTGCTTACAACAGTTAACCCTAGTGGGATAGCTTGGGCTCTCGCCCGCCGAAGGGCTTCCAGTGCGGGGAGGGGGAGACGTGGGTGAGCTCTTTTACTGTTTTTGTTCAGTTTCCACCCCACGTGACAAACGTATGTGGGGGAAACAGCCTGCAGTGTTTTTTTTAATTTCTAATTTTTAACTGAACTTCTTGTACGGTTAACTGGGGGCCTACGTCCATTGAGCACTGGAGAAACTGGTAAGACAGCGTACAAGACAATTTTTTATATGTCATATATTTTTTATATGTCTTCTCCTGTAGTCGGTAGTTGTTTGCCTCAATAAGTTTGACAGGAATCATTTAAGTTGCCAAGTATTAATTTCTGAATAAATGACAAACCTTATGTACTGATTAAACTTGTTAAAATTCGTAGCGAATCTTTCAAGTTGTCACAAGTAACAAAAAAGATGACTGGAAAGATTTCTTTGATGTGGACAGTACAAATGCTCTGATCCATAGACCCTCACGACAAAGATACCAAAATTTTCTTCTGACTCAAAAGAGATCTTTAGAGAATAAAATCAATGGAAGCAGTGGATATAAGAGTGGCAACTGGCAAGTCCAAATTAAAAAACCGAGCAGAGAATTTGAAAGATCATTTGAAGAAATTTTTAAAAAATAGTAGCCCGTAATATTCTGAACATTTTTTTAAAAGTTTTGATTAATAACTCGGATCAATTTCAATCTTATTCAAATTCATTCTCACAAGTCCATCACCTGCCTCTCATCACCTCTGGCATCTGCATAAAACATATGCTAGCTCAAGATTGCTCCGATTCTTAATGGGAGCAGTTAGTCGAGCATTAAAAGAGTGGAGATAAGCTGAGAAAGTTGTTGCTACAGGGTAATATGTTTTTTGACATGAATGTCTCAAACACTAAAAGTAAGAATCTGGTGCTTGCATCTCCATTCAAGCAAAACTTGAACAAAATCAGAAATTGGTTAGGGGCGCCAGAACTGATTATGGCTCCCCTAACCAAAGGTGGAGTAGAAAACACAAGGCTCGAGGCCAAGGCCAAGGACACAAAAAAAATCCGAGACCAAGGCCAAGAACAGCCCTTCCGAGAACAGACCCTCTCGAGGCCAAGGACAGGAATGCTCGAGGCCCAAGTCAAGGACCAAAGACTCAACGTGGAAGTGATCTCCAAAAAAAAGGTTTTCGCTCCAAAATTAAAAAATAATGCTGTCCTCGAGCCGAGGACAAGGCATTTTCGAGGACTTGCAGACTTCGAGGCCAAAGCCAAGGACTTAATCTTCGAGGCCAAGGTTAAGGACTTCAAATTGTGTCCTCGAGGATTCCACCTATGCCCCTAACTTATGCTGGCCATAATCAGTTTACCATACGCCAGAACTGCATGATTATGGCGAGCGTAGACCAAAGCATCATTCCTTGTATCTGCACTAAACGTGCCAAAATGTAAACAAAATCTTGGACTAGCAAAAAACATGGCAAAATTGCATTGACAAGAAAATTGGGGCAACCATAACGAAAAGATTCTCTGGTCGGCTTTGGTGCACGTCTAAGAAACTAATGGCTTGGGTTTTTTTAAACCAGAGGTGCATGATGGCATGAAGTGACGAATGGTTGCAGGTCTTCACGAATATAAAAACTTTACCAAGCGTGCCATTAAGAAACAACAATAGGATAGAGTGGTTTTGCTGATCAAACGCAATTAATTGCATTTTTCCAAAAAATGAAACATGATCATAAATTTCTATTTATTGACTTTGATTCTTGGATTAAATTATCAGCTTTATTGATGGCAGACAGAAAGTTGGTTCAAAGAATCCAAGTCCCGCGTGCAACTGCAGAGCGGCAGTGGCACTTATATAAGAATACGTCTGGTTAATTGAAAAATGTGAAGAAGATCAGATTCAGTTCCACGAGCATTTCGCCTCAAAGAATACCATAGGCATGGTTTTTGCCAAGTGATAACAAAGACAATACACGTCTTAGTTGGCAACATACAATAAGTTGGCTCACACCCATATTATTAGCGCGTTTGAACAGCCTACACTCTGCACACAGCGAAGCTCTTGTTTTTGCAAAATTGGGTATTTATGAAAAACTTTATTGCCTTTGTGCAACCTCTAAATGTTTTTCTATCTCGGAGATTTTTCACACACGATGGTTTTAGCTTAAAAGGAACACATTTACTTCGGTTCCCATGATAATTTTTATTGTTTAATTTTTGCTATGTATTTAAGGACCACCCTAACATCACACGCTTAATATCTGGCGAGTATAACCAGAAATCTGCAGTTAGGAGGGGCTCTTTCGGGGTTCTGGAAGCTCTGCCCTATCTGCCGGATACCATTAAGGGTCTGGATGCGGAGCCCCAACGCTCAAAAAAAATTTTTTTTTGCAAAAATAACTTAATTTTAGCCTTATTTTGATAAAAGTTAATGCTTTTAAAATCTGCTTTCAGGGAAAACTCTGGAGGCATAAAAATTAGCAGTGCTAAAACATGATTAAACTCAGGCGCGTAGCCAGAAATCAGCAATGGAGGGGGGCTTTTTCGGGGGTCTAGGGGCGGAGCCCCCAGCGCTTGAAAATTTTGTCTATTTATGACAAAAACTAACTTAATTTTAGGCCTATTTTGATAAAACTTAATGCTACTGAAACGTGGCATACAAATTAGCAGAGTAAAAACATGATAATACTAGTTGCAAAAATGAGCTATGTGGGTGGTAGCTATTGCCAGAATTTCAGTTCCCTTATTTACAAGCTGATAAATCATGAAATCCTATACTAAAGTTCAATAAAACTCTAAAGGAGTACTTTTTTCGTCTATATTTTATAGAAAAATGTATATTTAGGGGGCTAATGGAAGGAAGTTTGGAAGAATTTATTGGTAATTGACTAATACTGAATAGCTCCTTTCCCCTATTTCTCATCTTATATTTCATTTTTTGATAAAATCTATGTTTAGGGATGAATAGAAACAACAGCTTTTTTCGAAAAGCGGTCAAATCAAAACACAGTTTTTGGCCATTTTTAAAGTTTTTTTTTCTGTTTTATGAGTTTTGTTTTTGATAAATTAGCTCTTCCTCGTAAATAAATGTTTCAAAACAAGCTTAAAATCATTTTTTGAGTCTATTCCAATGCAAAAGATGGTCTCAGAAGAGCAAAAAACGTGGTATTTTCTTTATTCTGCATTTTGGCCGGCTGACCAATGGGGGCGAAGGAAAGACTGTATTCCTGCCTAGCAACGTTACAGGTTCAATAAAATCACTAGGAGTAATCCATATCGTCTATATTTAATTGAGAAAAATGATTGGGGAGGGGAGCTAAAGGAACGATATTCGAGTTTAACTGCTTGGTAATTAACTAATACTGAATTGCCACCCCTCCCATATTCCTGAGCTTATATACTGTATTTTTTCATAAAACCTACATTCAGCATGTTCCCACAAGCGATCAAATGTAATTGCTTATTTGGCAATCTTTAAAAGTTTTTACTAATTTGTGAGTTATATTTCTACAAATTAGCGCTCGCCCCTCTAAATAATTTTTTCTAAAGGGGATTAAATCATTTTTTAGTTAATTTTAGAGTGATGAGCATTTCCAATAATATTAAACCTATTGTTGTTTTCTTTTCTGTTTGACTGGTATTACAAAATGGTGTCACCCCAAAATGGTGACACCCAAAGCGGGCTGCCCCCCCCTAGCGACGCCACTGATTTTAAATTTAAACCACCAATTTGCCAGAACAGTCGACTTTACCGCGCAATTATTCGATTCAGTTAAGTTAAAACTGAAAAAGCTTGACGTTCTTCGTAGCCGACTCCTGGAAAATCAGAATGCCTTCCTCTAGCAGTTAGATGGCAATATCAGCCATCAACCCTGCAGCCGCAAGCAGCTCGAGTCATTAATGTACAGAGCAGGGCAGCGCTGTTTCAAGCTTTAAGCTCTCATCAGCAGCCCTCAGCATATCGAAACCAAAGGTATTCTTTGAAGGACCACGAAGGACGTCAAGTTTTTTTAGTTTTGATTTTCGTGCTCACACAGAGAGGGAGCTCTTATATTAAGGATAGCTTATGGCTGTCCTTAATTTAAGAGCGCATCGGTTTTTTTACTTGTTGCTTGCAAAGTACCACAAGCAAAAAATTGATTATTCCGTATAAAACCTCTGTCACTGTGTAAGCCGTAAAAGTTTGACCAGTCTGGCCGAAAAATGTCTGGGGAGTAACTTTGGTTTAGATATGCTGAGGGCTGCTGATGAGACCTCAAGGCTCAAAACAGCGCGCGCTGTCTACTGTGTCTAGCTGTGCATAAAGTAGCCAAGTTAGTAGTTATTTCCTCCTTTTTTGGCTGACAATCCTTGCGAAAGAGGTCTGACAACCACAACAACTGCAGCAATGCCTTTTTTCTACGTGTGCGAGTACGTACCAGATCCAGTCTGGCGAATAGCAGTTCAAGATGGTTTTCGTTTCACTTCACGTTCGTTGTTTAATGTCTGCCCCTCGCCGCATACTGGCATGAATGTTTACTTCATTAAAAGCAAATTATGAAAGAAGCAAACAGAGATATACAGTAACTTAAATTTGCCAAAAACGTGTTTAATGATTACCAGTAGCGTAGCCAGAGGGGCGGCGGAGGGGGATCGAGCCCCCATTGGCCTCAAAAGTATGCAAAATACCACGTTTTTAGATGCTTTTGAGGCCGATTTTTGCTCCAAAAATGAAAATAGCCCCCCTATGGGATTGGCGAGTAGAAGTTGTGAAGGACTTGCTGTTACTTGGACTAGAAAAGTGGAATTTTTTTTCTGGACCGCAATTAAAGTTGGTCGGGAAAACTGACTGAATTTGGGTGAAGACCTTTTTTTCTTTTGGAGATAACCCAATTTGGACCGGAAAAACCGTTTCAATATTGGTAAAGACCTTTTTTTTTGAAGATCATCTGATTTTGAGAGAAAAACTGCCTCAATCTGATTCAAGACTTATGAAGATTTGGTTAAGCCTCCCCAATCAAAAACCGCCTTAATCTGATTCAAGACTGATGAAAATTTGGATCAAGTACATTTACTGTTGCTTCCAGCTTCCAAAAAGCCCCCCCCCCCCCCTTTTGCAAATTCCTGGCTACGTGCCTGATGATTACTAACCGTTTCCATAGCTAAATTCTACATAGTAAGCCAAAAATCACACACCAAATCGGTATACGCAATAAACATTATTGTACGGTGTTGTAATTTATTGTGCAATGTAGTTACTAAATGCTCTAAATATGATGATCAATTTCGTCCCAGTGGAGACCCGGACTATCTAGTAGCTAAATGGGCTACCTGCAATAATTTTGTGCGATTTAGTGACGCAATGTTTTTCAGGCTTCAGCCTGCCTTCATGTGTCGTGAAATAGAATTCAATTAAAAAAATCCACATTAATTTTTATTAACTAATCCAAAAAACATTATCGCAAAATATACAGAATCAACTATGGTGCATAACTTTTGGCCCACTTCGTAAATTCAGCGGCAAACACGTCCACAGAGTTTTTAAATTTTAGCATAATTTAACAATGGCAGTGAATGAGTATTTGAGCAAAGATGCTATAAAGTGATTCTATGGGATGATTTTCTAATCTCCAAGTCTTACTGTTGCTCTTTTTGATTAATTTGTCTGGAATATAATAACAAAAACCTTGCAGCAATTAGTAATTTATAACTTCTTGGAAAATTTTTTGGGTAAGAAGACCAGCGCTATGTGGCAGTAATGTGAAGGTAGTGGACCAGTTGTCTGTCCGATTGAATACTTTCTTTATTTTGTTCGATTACTTTTGGAAATACTTCTACTTGAGTAGTTTTAAAACGACTACTTTTTTACTTTTGCTCAAGTACTTTTTTTGGACAGTACTTTGTACTTTACTGCAAGTAGTTTTTTGTCAGTAACAAAACTTTTACTTGATTACAATTTTCGAGTACTTTTTACATCACTGGCAAATAGTTTGTATGCTTGGTCGCATGTATACAGTAGAAAATAAAAGCACATTGCGGTACGTTTTTACAAAGGCAAAACGATACGGGGTAAAGAAAACTGTACGCATATCGAACAATAACTAGCTTTCGATAGACAGCTCCTAGGCTGTAAATCTACTCTATAAACATTGAAATGAATCTAAAGCACTATCTCATAGAACTGGGTTTGCACCGTAGAGTTGTCAACCTGCCGAGTCTTTACGAAGCAGAACCCAAAAAAATAATAAGATCGTCTATTTTGCTCATGGAAAAATAAAATCTTGTCCAGAATAAAAAAAAAAAATTTATAACTCTACTTGAAGTAAGTGAAATTGGGTCTAAATTAAAACGTAGATGTGAATCTTCTATTAAAGTTCAACCGAACCCGCCCAAATAGCAGGCGCAGGCAGCATAACGTAGAAATGCGTTTTTTGACAAAAAGTGCAAATTTTTTATACTTTTAATCTACATCACTTTCATTGAACTGCGTTGGAACAAGCAGAATTCTTCATTCAAATGAAACACAAAACCATTATACCGGTACAATAATCAAATGAAATGAAATGGAAGCAAAAATTAAACATGCACTATGATACTGCTAAATCTGCCTGGTGACTAATCCATAAAACCCGCCGAAAACATTAAAGTTGTTGATAAAACGCGCAAGTGCAATTGTGTCATGAAGCAGTAAAAACAATTTACAATGTCATAAAGAGCAGTTTAGGAAGTGCCTGAATACTGTCTTTTAAAATACTGCCTTTTAAAACCTCAAAATTATGAACTAAAAGAGTGCCGTACGAGCGGTCTTCAAAATAAAATACATCCGTTCCTAGAGCGGGTCAACACAAAAAAGGTTAATCGGTGCTGCAACAGTGCCAGCCGTGTAAGCTCACACCCTATGCTCCCTTGTGGGGTCCAGCACCTTGTATTCAAATACCATTCACTGCTTTTGTCGGCTAAAAACGTGTTAGCGTTTGCTTTCTTCTCTGACCCGAGATAGCTAGTAGCCAACCGGCATCTTTTGCGGTTAAAATAACCACGTTTAAGAGGAGAAACATAACACCTACTGCACCGCATATTGTAATTAAACATTAATTGCATGAAAATGATATCTGGTGACTGAAATTGTAGAAGCAAAAATAGGATCTCGTTTTCTGACTTTTTCTTGGTCAGTGTCGCGTCGCCAATTTCTTTACAGTCGCAGTTGATCTTTCTTGTGTAAGAATAAAACGAGGCCGTTCAAGGTTATCAGATGTGGTAATACGATAAACGACGCGACAATAACAGATCGAGGATGAGAATATTTTTAAGTCGGTTGCGTAGCTGGAAAGGTAAACCTTAATCACAAGATTAGGATTCGAACCTCTCCCTGGTCACGTTTTGCGTCCTTGCATTAGGGTTTGATGATTACTGCACTTTTGCTAGATGGCTTAGTATAACAAGCAGAAAACTGCACAGAAAGCAGTTGACCGGAAAACGTGGAAAATTGTATACTCCTAAGCCGGCGTGGATTTTCAAAAAAGTAGACCGCCTTGTGATTGGGAGAAGATCGTGCGCGGTGCCGCCAACGACTTGTCATTGTCACGGAATTGCTTCGCAAAAATTTCTTAGCCTAGTGACTAGGGCAAGTTTTTATTGACCTAAAACCAAAAAAAATTGATCAAAAAATTCAAAAAAATTGACTTTATTGACTTAAAAAATTTAGACTAAATAAACGATATTTTTTGAATTTTGATATTAAAGCAAATATTTAACAAACGAAAACACACGCAATTTCTCAACGAAACTTGCTACACAAGGCTATTGCTATCGCAAAACAAATCAAGTCTTGGGACATAATTAACTCTGCAAGCTAGTAATTACCAGGTGGAAGCATTGAAGTGTAAAATCACGTAATGTCGCATATTTTCGGCCTTAAAATTTCTGTCCTTGGCCAACAGTTTTTCAACATGGAAAAGTTTCTTTCTACAGAAGCAGATGTGGGATGAGAATTTTGAAGCATGTGATACACAGCAAATGAAATATCTTGCCTTTCCATATTTATTAATTCAGAAATGTCATTGTTTTGCATTCTTTTTTTATTGATTTGGTTGATGTTACAAGCGTCTTTACCAAAGTCAAGTTTTTGGATTGCTTGCACTGCTTCTTTAATGGTATACTTCGCACTTTCCATCTTTTCTTAAGCTTAACTGGACATTCATATTGGTCTTTGATTTTGAGCAGTTGACCAGATAAACCACTTTTTTGCAAGCTAACCTTTGCTTGCGTTACCAAAATCCCAAAGCATACAAAACTTTCCACTATTGCTTTCACTTCAGGCAAATTTTTTGCGTAATACAAGGCAGCATTTAACCAGCTTCCTCATCTTGTAGGAATAGGCTGAGGTGCATAGGCGTAGCCAGGATTTTTGATTGGGGGGGGCAAACCTCAAATCACATGCAATGACGTCATCAGAAAATTTCAAAAAAGAAAGTTTTTGTGGGGCAAAGATATCGCAGAATGGAAGATCTGAAGCTGTAGTCTGTTGGCACTTCACCAGGATTTTGGTAAAAGAAAACGGCAAAAACTAATCGTTAGAAAATACAAATGTCTAACTTAGGAGACGCGTTGAGTAAGCTAGTGTACTCAACTACTCAAACGTACCACAGACGGTAGTCTAAGGGCGGAGCCCCCAGCCGCTGGTGGCTATGGGGCATAGGCGTAGCCAAGATTTTTGATTGGGGTGGGCCAAACCGCAAATTACATGCAATGACGTCATCAGAAACTTCGAAACAGGAATTTTTGTGGGAGCAAAGATATTGCAGAATGGAAGATCAAAAGCCGTAGCCTGGTGTTGGCACGTAACTAGGAACTCGTTCAAAGGGTAGGATTAAACCAAAAGTTAAAATCTGAAAATGTCTAAATTGGCAGACGTATTGAGTAAAGAAGTGTACTGTACTTCAAACGTATCATTGACGGGGGTCTGGGGGCGGAACTCCTAGCCGCCGGAGGCTGTTGGGGTCTGGGGGTGAAGCCCCCAGCCGCAGGGCGATTTTTTGTAGTTTTTTGGAAAAAAAAGCTTCATCGCCATTGGATCACATTTCGCACGTATTCAGAGCCATTTGAAGGTACTAGATTTTCAACATTTGAAAGCCAAGTAAAAAAGTTAAGTTGTTCAGTCCTTCTTTTGCTCGCTATTTAAGTCCAAACCACCTATAAAATCTTGCATTTTGGGGTTAAATTTTGTACGTGATTTGGCCCGCGTAGGGAAAAGTAAAGTACATGGCCTCCTGCAATATTTTTGCAGGAACTAACAATCCAGTCGAAAATTTTCCTTAGAAATTATTGTTTAGTCATGAAAACAACCAGTTAAAGGAGTACATATACGGCCCTCTCAATTCAAAATTTTGTTCAATGAGCATTCCCGTTACTGTAGCTAATTTTTTTCAAAAGTATTTTGTTGCATAAAAACTGGCGAGGAGGCCGTCAATTGTTACCGAAAAACGTACAATAGATGGTTACGCCTGCAAATCATGTTATTGCCCAGGCCGGATTTACATTGTGTTGGGCCCCTGGTACTTTGTGATTTTGCAATATTTACCTGGCAAATACAAGTGAAGACCAAAAAAATTCTTATGTGAGAGCGGGGCCCCTGGCACAGTGCCATGTGTTAAATCCGTCCCTGGTTATTGCATTACGTTCATAAAAAGGTTAGATGAGGGCCTCAGTTAGCAACTTTTAGGATAAAACCCCTTAATTTCACTTGGGTTATACGATTAAATTGGTTGGCAAACATTACATTGTGGGGTGTCCGACCCCCCGAATCAATATTATTGTTAAGGGGACATTTAAATTGGGGACCATTTAAATATCTTTGAAGGGGGCCCATTTAAACTGGTTGGCAAAAATTAAATTGAGGAGCCCGGGCCCCCTAGATCAATATTATTGTAGGGGGCCCATTTAAGTATTATTGTAGGGGGCCCATTTGAGTTGGTTTGCCAAAATTAAATTGAGGGGCCCGGGCCCCCTGGATATATGTTATTGTTAATTGCTGTTGTACGCAAAGATGCTAAAAGAAACTGAAACTGAAGAAACAATAGTCTTTTTTTGTGACGTTTTTATCATTGGTAGCATTTCAATTGGGGGGGCCCGGGCCCCCTGGGCCCCCCTTTGGCTACGCCTATGCTGAGGTGGGTAACCAATAGCAGAGAATTTTGCCTGTTTGATTTCATTTTTAATTGTTACTGCTTTGATTTTTGCATTTAGCTGATCCACATCTTCAAAGTGAGATTTGATTTTCATTGCACAATTGTGCAATAAATGTGCTACGCACGTCACGTGAAACAGCTTGGGATACAGAGATTTTAGTGTTATACCAGCAGCGATCATATGTTTCGCGGCATCAGACAGTAACAGGCCGAAGAAGCTTCTGCTGATTCCAAGATTTCTAACAGCATCGTCAACTGCTTGAGCAATGATGTTGGTATAAGGAGCACATTTTAGAGGTTGACAGTCATACAAGTAACTGACGTGTGGTGTTTCAAGGCCTACCCCTAGAATATTCAAGTATTGCGTGCCAGACACAGTGCTCTCATCAACAATAAGATAAATTTGTTTGTCATAAACAGCATTTCGTATTAGCTTTAAATCATCCTCGCTTAATTGCAGTGCTGCTGTTCGTCCACAAGTAGTTTCAGATGACAATCTGAGACCAATGTCACAAAAGAGGTTTTTAATATGCGTATTATTAAGCTTGTACAAAGGAATATCAGCAAACAAAAATGCTTTGGTTACCTTTTCAACAAAATCGGTCTCACTGCTCCTTAAAACGTTTGCAAAGTCTGGAAGATAAGATCTTCAGATCTGCTGCCTAACGCTTTTTGATGTTTCGACGTATTTTGATGAGAATGAACAAGAAAGCGTTTGTTGCAAGAAACCGCACAGTTACACAAATTGCAATATAATTCATTGATAATACTTTGCATCAATTCGTCTGGTAATTCTTTAACTACGGATTGAATTTCACACGCATAGGTAGTTTTAACTTTCGGCATTATTTAAGAATCGAAATCACTATTTAAGACTAATTTAAATACTTTCTTAATTGAAATCGAAATACCTAGGTAAAAAAATTTTAATAAAAAACTTGCCGAACAGTTTGTTTCATCGATCATCAGGGGCATCTACGTGTTTCAATCTTAAATCAGCTCTAACATGTTATCGAACATTTCTTGAAGTACTTGCACCACAATTTTTTTAATGTGTTACTTAACCGGTTAGACAGTTGAATTCATTGTAAACTATCGCCTGTTTGGCTACATTTGCACAAAAACCTGAAAAGGTGCTGTTTTCCTCTTCCTACAAAATCAAAGACTAAAAAATGCTTTGTTTATTTAGTTGATTAGTTCCGTTTGATAAGCAAACTACATCGATTTGGAATAAAGTTGCCTCCTGCATTTTGCGCTGTGAAAGCCAAAGCTAACAAAAATTGGCAGTCCCAGCATTTAATTACCCTCGAAGTTTTTGTAAGTGAGATCTTATGCAAATGTATAGCCTTAGTTAGCTTGCAAACTGCACTTGCTTAAATAAACTATAATTCACTTCTATATTTTTATTTACTATATAGCGGACTAAATAATAAAATGTTATTCCAAACTAACAATGCAGATGCCTCTTTGTTCCTGAATTAACAACCTAGATGCCTGTCTGTGCGCTACACTGCAATCATTTTTTGCAAACAACCTACACAAAATTGTTCCTGCTAAACTAGCTACAAGACGCACGAGTCACAAGCAACTATTCAATTGCAACATACTCGTGTGGCCACCCACATTGTGACGTCATAGTTCCGGCTGAGTCAACAGCCAGTATTGCGTGTGTAATTCATTCTAGCTTAACACGTGTACGAAAGCAAGCAAAGTTTAGTAGTGATCCGTATCCGCAAGCGATATAGTTAGCGCTAAATTGGTGACCCCGACATTCCAAATCGTGATTTGGAGTAAGAATGGAGCAGCCAGCACAGCAACAGCAGAATGCAGTGAGCTTAAAACTACCAGCCTTTTGGACTAGTCAACCAAAAGTATGGTTCCAGCAGTCTGAAGCCCAGTTCGCGTTGAGGAATATCACCGCCGATGATACAAAGTACTATTACGTAGTTGCAGCGCTAGATCAAGATTCCGCGAAAAGGGTTATTGATTTTCTTGAGAACCCGCCAGAAGAAAACAAGTATACTGCTTTCAAGCGCAGATTGCTAGGGGCTTACGATCTCTCAGAAAGTGAACGAGCAGCTAGATTGTTGAACATGCCACCTCTGGGGGACCGAAAACCCTCTGAGCTAATGGACGAGATGCTCGGATTGATGAACAATCACCGCCCTTGCTTTCTTTTCAATTTCTTGTTCCTCCAGTTGTTACCCGAAGAAATTCGCATAGTGCTCTCAGGACTAGAGCAGCAAGATCCTCGCCAGTTGGCACAACGTGCCGATGCATTGTGGCTGACTCGGTCCCAGGCTCCGCCAGTTTTCCGAGTGCAAGCTCCAAAACGTAAAACAGCCGCTGCCAATTATTCTAGTGCAAATGACGAATGCTTCTATCACCGCCGTTTCGGAGCGCGAGCCCGCCGTTGTGTGCCTCCATGCTCCTATCAGGGAAACGAGTCGGCCGGTCGTCGTTAAAGGCTGCGACGACCGGCATTGGCAGTAAAGCCCTGTTCCACGTCTGGGACAGCCTATCCAAGCGAAAATTTTTAGTTGACACGGGGGCCGAAATTAGTGTCGTGCCAGCTACCAGATTCGATTGGCTAAATGGGCATACCGGTGCTAGCCTCCTTGCTGCTAATGGAAGCCAAATATCTACTTTTGGGACCAGAACGTTGACAATACAGATTCCAGAAGGCGTATTCCGTTGGGCTTTTGTTGTAGCGAGTGTTTCCCAACCCTTGCTGGGAGCGGACTTTTTACGGGCGCATTCTCTCTTAGTTGATGTGAAACACCATCGTTTGGTAAATACCCAATTGTTTGCCAACGCTCCAGTGGAGATGGCCGCTGAGCCTGATACCCCTCCTTCCATCAACACCTTTTCTTGGAGAGAAAATGTTTTTGCGAAGATACTCACTCAATTTCCGATGATAACTTCCCCCCAGTTCTCGGGCGATGCGCCCAATCATGGAACACAGCATTACATTAGCACCACCGGACCACCACTGCATGCTCGCGCCAGGAGATTGTCCCCTGCTAAGCTAGCTCTGGCGCGGAATGAATTTAACAAAATGCTGGATTTGGGTATCGTCCGACGTTCTTCAAGTCCTTGGGCATCTCCACTGCATATGGTACCCAAGGCTTCTGGAGGCTGGCGCCCTTGTGGCGACTATCGTCGGTTAAATGCTGTCACCGTCGCTGACAGATATGCCATTCCCCACATTCAAGATTTTTCTGCACGCTTATCTGGAGCACGAGTATTTTCTAAAGTTGATTTGGTAAGAGGGTATCATCAAGTTCCGGTAGCTCCTGAAGATATTCCTAAGACTGCCGTCATCACTCCTTTTGGTTTATTTGAGTTTTTAAGAATGCCCTTTGGACTTAAAAATGCTGCACAAACCTTCCAACGCCTTATGGATAGCGTCTGTCAGCCCCTTGACTTTGTCTTCGTATACCTCGACGATATCCTCGTAGCAAGTGCAACAATCGAAGAGCATCATCAGCATCTCCTGCAACTTTTTCAAAGACTGTCAGAATTTGGATTAGTGGTTAATATCGACAAATGTCGATTTGGTTGTGACCAAATTGAGTTTTTGGGCCATTTAATCGACACTCAAGGTGCTCGCCCTCTGCCCAGCAAAGTAGAGGCTATCCAGCAATTTCCGTTACCCACCACGGTCAAAGACTTACAACGCTTTGCAGGCATGGTGAACTTCTACCATCGTTTTATACCTGCAGCTGCCACATTCATGGCTCCTATCTATCAAGCAATCGCTAACACGAACAAGATTCTGGAGTGGACTCACGAACTGCAATTGGCGTTTGAGCAAGCTAAACGGGCTCTTGCTTCTGCCACCTTGCTACAGCATCCCCACCCGGAGGCACCGTTGTCCTTGAGCGTGGACGCGTCAGACGTAGCCGTGGGAGCTGTTCTCGAGCAATGGGTTACCGGACAATGGAAACCCCTCGCCTTTTTCAGCCGCAAACTGCGAAAGCCTGAAACCAAATATAGTGCCTTCGATCGCGAGTTGTTGGCAATGCACTTGGCAGTACGCCATTTCCGGTACTTTTTAGAAGCTCGACGTTTTGTTATTTTTACTGATCACAAGCCTCTCACCTTCGCTTTTTCCAAAGCATCGGATACTTGGTCGGCCAGGCAACAGCGCCAGCTTGCCGCCGTTTCCGAATTCACCACTGATGTTCGCCATGTTTCCGGCAAAACCAACTTAGTGGCTGACGCTTTATCTCGAGCTGCTGTAGCTTCAATAACTCGTCCTCTGCTTGACCTAGATTTTACCGCTATGGCAAAAGACCAGCAGTGCCCTGAAATTCAGGCATACCGCACAGCTATTACTGGCCTTCAAGTGGAGGAAATCCCTGTGGGACCGAGTTCCATTCCGTTGCTCTGTGATATGTCCACAGGATCCCCACGACCGCTCGTGCCAGCGTCATGGCGGAAGAAGATTTTCGACATCATTCACAATCTTTCCCACCCTTCGATCCGAACCTCTCGCAAACTGGTTGCCAGCAAATTCGTGTGGCATGGAATGCAAAAAGAGGTTGGTCTCTGGGCCAAGCAATGCATCGGCTGTCAATCCGCCAAAGTTCAAGCGCACACAAAGGCAGCACTGGTTGACTATCCCCCGCCACAGGATCGCTTTGCCCATGTCAATATGGATATCGTTGGTCCCCTTCCACCTTCCTCCGGACAACGTTACCTGCTCACCATGGTTGATCGTTTCACTAGATGGCCTGAAGCCGTGCCCATGCCGGATGCAACGGTAACCAGTTGTGCTAGAGCATTTTTGTCTTGCTGGGTAGCGCGCTTTGGAGTTCCGGCAGACATAACCACCGATCAAGGCCCACAGTTTACTGCTCGTTTATGGGAGTCTTTCACCCATCAACTTGGCGTTCGCCTTCACCGCACTACTGGGTATCACCCCCAGGCAAATGGTCTCGTCGAGCGATTTCACCGACATCTGAAAAGCGCATTGATGGCACGCCTTACTGGGCCAGACTGGATAGATGCCTTACCGATCGTGCTGCTAGGAATTCGGACGGCACCGAAAGACGACTTACAATCTTCATCAGCAGAGTTGGTCTATGGTACTACATTGACAGTTCCAGGTGATTTAGCGATTCCATCCACCCTTGTCCCCACGTCAACTGCATCTTTTCTTCCGTGGCTGCAGAACAAAGTTTCAGCTTTCAAACCTGCCAATATGTCCCGTCATGGCACACATCACACCTCAGTGCCGGCAGCACTCACATCTTGTGACTATGTGTTTTTGCGTCGAGATCGTCACCGTCCGCCTTTGGTACCTCCGTATGAAGGGCCTTTTCGTGTTTTGAAACGCGGCACTAAAACTTTTGACATTGAAATCAGCGGTAACAAAAAGACTGTATCGATTGATCGTATTAAACCAGCCTATGTAGATCCGCACCTCCCACCAGTGCCAGTGGCACAATCTCACAAACGTGGTAGACCAGCAAAGCAGCCTGTGTGAATACCCTGTGTTCAGTTATCAAAAGCCATGTGTATTGTTCTTTTTGTTTATTGTGTATTGTTATTTCGAACCGCATAGTGCGTTTCTGGGGTGGAGCGTGTGGCCACCCACATTGTGACGTCATAGTTCCGGCTGAGTCAACAGCCAGTATTGCGTGTGTAATTCATTCTAGCTTAACACGTGTACGAAAGCAAGCAAAGTTTAGTAGTGATCCGTATCCGCAAGCGATATAGTTAGCGCTAAACTCGCATGTTTTGTTATTCAATTTTAACTATTGCATCACAATCCTTTGATTGCGACAGATATGGTAATCTGCACTACTACCGTGTAACAAGTAGTTGACCTTGCAAAACAAAGTAAAAAACAGGGTGTCGAACCGAACCTGAACCCGAACCGTAAACCCGAATGAACCGTTTCATTTTGGTGAACCCGAACCGAACCTGAACCAGCAAAATTTTACTTCAGTGAACCTGAACCAAACCTGAACCCTCAAAATTGTGCTCAAGTGAACCCAAACCGAACCTGAACCCTTAACAAAAGTAAGAATATATTTTTCATATCCGGATGCCGCTGGCGCTGGTACACGCACAATAAGAGCAGTGGTGATCATCAACAGGATCAGCAATTTCTCCTTTTTTTTTTCTGGACAAAACGAGAAACGACAGTTAAATTTTAAGTCAATGAACCCGAACCGAACCTGAACCAGTAATATTTTATTTGAGTGAACCTGAACCAAACCTGAACCTCGAAAATGGTGCTCAGGTGAACCCGAACCAAACCTGAACCGCTAAAATATTTTGAGCAGGAGCTAAACCTGAACCCGAACCGTTATTTGAAACGGTTCGACACCCTGGTAAAAAACGTGTAATAAACTTTTAAATTGTCGCTTTTTCGCCACAATACTAAAGGGAAATTTTAAATAATGGTGATGATGATGACAACTATTCAAAATTGACTTTATTGACCTATAAAAAAAAAATTGATCTAATGGTAAAAACTTGACATTTTATTGATCTCTCTAATTAAAAGCATAAAACTTACTCCTTGTATCCAGATTTCTTGCAAAAAAGCCCGTCATTCAAGCGTACTATCAAAAAATTGACTTTATTGAAAAAACTTGCCCTACCAATGACATAGAAATAGGCCTCAGGCAGCTCGTTGCTAGGCATTTTACAGCGAGCTAAATGAAACTTAGATTTCGATTTTTTTAATGCTTTTTTCAGCTACGAAGGAGAGTGAGATGTTTAACAATGGTCGTCTAAAGGGTAAAAACTCTCAGATGAAATATTGCAAATGCCATGATAATCTATTACAAATTAGGGTACTCAACTTTATCAATTGCCGAAGCTTGAATGCTAAAGCCATTTAGTGGTTTTTAAGTGCCGGTACAGTAAAAATAAAAAATCAATCGAGAATGAAATTGAATATTTTGCGTGCATTTATATTTGTCTGCTATGCAGCATTATTTGCAGAAAGTAAGATACTTTGACTTCTGAAAGATTTTCTTTAAAACCAATTTTACCCTATTTTACGAGGGGTGGAAAAATCGATTTTTTCCTAATAAATTCTTTTACAAATTAAATTTTTTATTTCGAACTAGCAACGTGACTTTGAGCCAAATTTGTGCGCAAATAACTGCTGAAAATCTGAAGTTGTTTGGGAAAGGAAAAGTTTTTCAATTTCGATATTTTACCGAAACTATTTCACTTAAAATTTGGCGATTTTTTTGCCTGTTTTTGATTTAAATGATGGCATAAAACATTTCGATCGTGTAATCACTTAGGCTGGGGCATTTTATGATTGCGGTGCAAAAAACAGATCTGCTTTGCGCAAAATCTGAGCAGCCTAAAACAATAATGATCGGCCCAAAATCGATCGCAGTTTCAGAATGATGACTTAACTCTAAACTACTTTTTCTCAAAAAAACAAAAATTGGTTCAGTACCTACCAACTCGTCAAATATAGCGTTCTCTCTATCCAACGGCTTAGAAGTTACGAGGAAACATTTTCTCCTCACCCTCTCTCCCGCGCCGCACTGTATAATAGTAGGCCAACATCCAAAAATAGTGACTGATGCATGACAAACCTTTACAGCAGCTCTATTGCAGAGCTTTCAACAACGAAGTTACTGTAGAGCAGCATTACGACAATCAAAATGCAGAAAGGTTATTCTTTATGCAATCAGTCTATGTTTACAACATACTTAAAAATCTTTCGCAACACAGTGCACGTTACGTAAAAAATTAAAACTTTTAAACTCTACAGACAGCTTCACTCGCAACCGAGATCATTAGAGGTGTCAGGCAAAATAATTTTGGCGGACTGTGACGTGCGCTGTGTTTAAAACAGTCTATAGGCTTTTAATTTTTTTATCTTTTATGTGACGTGTACTGACGATACTTCACTCTGGCCAACGCTGATGAACACTTTTCTGAATGAGTTAAATGAAACCTCTTTTCATTGTAACTTGAAAATTGATTCAAATTAGCAAAAATTAACATCATATAACATAATGTTTTATATTGTGTTTCAGTTACAATTGTGTCCGGTAGAAGTAATGCTGGTTTTTTAACCGGGATTTTTAACTGAGTTGCTTATTAATTATTTATATAATCTTTCAGGTATCATTTGTCTAGAATTGTGCTGGCAGAAATGCCGCGGAATGTCGTCGAAGCGGAAAATTTGAGGAGTGTAGCTTGGAAGAAGTATGCTCCACGGCTGCACGAAGAAAGGTAGTGATCTACTACGTCACGAGGAGAAGCAGGTATGAGGGACTTCTTGTTGTTTTCCCACTTTTGGGCATTTTTAAATGATCAGTTTTTTGAAGGTTTTCAAGTTACAGTATCTTCCTTCAACATTTTTTGAAATGGAAGAGATTTGGCTATTTCACGTGGGAAATTTTCATGCTCTGTAGTTTTTTTCATAAATTTTGATTCAAACCTCACCCAAACTCTAATCTTTTCCCGAGAACTGATTTCTACAAGTAATCTAACCCTAACCTATAAACACTTGTCTACTCAAAGCCTTAAACTTAATCCTTAAAAACTAAATGAAAATGTGGGGACGAATATTTTTCATCTTTTCAACTTAAACTTTTCCGATCAAATAGCAGTCACTCTTTTTTGAAATCGATTGACAATGTTTTTAGAACTGGTTGCACCTCAGTTTACAATCTTTCAAATGCAAGCAAAACCACAGCTTCTCTACTTGAGGTTCAGCATTAAATGGATTAAGTGCGAAGTCTACACTATGAAATTTGAATGGTAGGCTATGCAGATATGGGACATTAGCATTGGACTTCGAAATTACAAACATTTTCCGTCTGGAAGCGTAAAGGTAACTTGTTTATTTACGCTATATTTATCAGAGATGAACGGAAGCACTTTTTTTCTTTGACTCCGAGCCATTGAGACTCGTATGCTAAAAAGTTTCAAATACAGATTTGGTCTCCGAAAAATGACCAAAAACTTCTGTCGTTTCACCAAATTTTGTTTTTCCACAACCATTTTGCATAGTAGAGTTGTAGTCTTGCAGATCTTTTTTGGTTGTACAATTCGTGGAGAAGGGGGCATTGTAAGAGATGTTCAGGGGTTTGGGATTCTAGATCAAAAACTGAGTACCAGAGATGACGTCACGAGGGGGTATTTAACATGACTCGCTGGCTCAGACTGTGACTTGCAGTTGCTTACAGTATAATGCCAAAGTGCCAAAGCTATACTCCGAGTACGATCCCAAAGTTTTCAAAAAAATTTCTCCGAATCCGAGTCCAAACTACAAATAATTTGGTTTAGATCCATCAGTTACAAACACCGGAGAAGCATTGCGATTCGTTCACAATAACTTTTTCAACATCGAATTTGATTCTCCTGAAGCGAAGAATGTTTTGGCCTTAATTACACAATTTTCTTCTGATGATAACGTCGTATAATCCCCGCGAAAGCGCTAAGAGAAAGCGGCGTAACGGTAATTGAAATTACATTTTTATTTACCAAGTTGCCTTGACCATGAGACAGCGAACGGGTCTTTCGGTCTTCGAGTCAAGCTGCCACCTGCTCACCTACCTACCACACATGGTGCAGGTTTTTCTTTTCCTTTTATTGCTGAACGTCAAGTAGAGAAGCTGTAAATTCCAATTTTTATAATTTTTGGTTTGACCTGCTCGGGAATCGAACCCAAGTTTACCGTCTCATTACCAAACGCTCTATCCATCACCAAGCGAAGGTAACACACCTTGGTATCATTCAATTCCAACCTCAATTTTTGATGTTTTGCAATACCCAAATTTCGAACTGCTATGGCAGTTTGTTTTGATTTTCAAAATTTGAAGATAACTGATTAACTGTCAAATTGGTCGGTCAAATCTTTTCAGACTAACCAGCGCTGCTATACAGCCAGTTCGCACCGACTGCTAAATTTAGAGAACCGGTTGTTAAAAATTGCTCTCATGAACATTCTGCACTTTTGGCTTGAGCAAACCGCTTACAAATTTAGAAACCGCTTACAGGTCTGGTTCCTGAAAAATTTGGATAGCACTGGTGTGTCAAACCTTTTCAGTTTGAATTAAAGCGAGCTTAGTGTTTGTTGATAGACGTTCCAGAGACGAACGCGTTACCATTCGACCACGTGGCTAAAATCTGAGCGATACCGTAGTTCAGTCCGTTGCAATTTCGCGGCTAAATTAAATCATTGTTTTTACGAAGATTTCATAGTTACTTGATCAAAAAAGAGTAAACTGGCACCGTGGGTGACGTGGCTGTAGTCTTGGTTAACACGCTTTATAACAATACCTTTGATTGGCGGTATAAAGAAAAAAAAAAAAACAAATTTAACTATAGGTGGTCTCTATAAGGGTAGAATTCCAATATCAATAAAAAAATTTGCAAAATGATAAAGTTACAAGCTTTGGAAATTTTGATCAAAGAATAGTGACAAATTAGGAATAAAGTTAAAATGCGATCAATAAAGCAATTTCCAATTTTCTTACCAGTAAGTAAACTTTCTATTGCTTTTGCGGTGCACACAATACGTTGCTGCACTACAGGAAGCACTACCGACCTATTGAATAAAAGTCTTACTGAAGATCTTTTGAGATTGGGCGAAACAGCTGTCTTTTGCATCCAATCAACTCAACATACTCGCTGTATTACGTCGAAGCCTGAAACAAGTTTGCGGAGCCCAATATTTCCGTGTCATTGAGCCGGCGTAACACAACTTTTTTTCGAAGAAATGTAGCACCGGTGGCGAGCCGCTGGCTACATTGTGTCCAATTTGTCCGGCCGAAAATTTGAACCTCGAATCCTGTTCAATCCTGTTTCTCCTGCCTCCACTTTGTGACAATTTCACCGAAAATTTTTTAGTTAAAGAGAATAAAACGAAAATGAGAAATATTCATCCGCGCTTTTTTCATTTGCTTTTCTAGAGTTAAGATTAGGGTTTAAGTTAGAGATTGGGTTAGGGTTCGATTTGGGGATAGTTTTAGAGTAAGCATTTAAGTTTGGGTTAGATTTGAGTCAGAATTAACAAAAAAATAGATAAAAATTTCCGGTGAAATAAAGCCTTTCTAGCTCAATTTGACACACAGCATTTCCTTAAAAGCGAGCGTAAGCAATGCTCCAGAATTAAGCATTCAACTGTTTGATAAAATAATTAATATTAAACGCTTATTTGTTGTTGTCGTTGTTGTAGCGCATATTTATCCTCCTGTCACCGGACAGCGTCAGACGCTAACTTATTGGACGATCCGTACACTTTTCATTACAACGACTATTTCGTGATTTGAGGAATCAGTTTCTAATGATCCAATGTTCCTGTAGATTTCTTCGAATTCTTGTCCACCGAATTTGCTGCTTGTTCGAAGCCACCAAGAAGGAAATAATCATCGTAAAGCGATCATCGTAAAGCGTCTTATCCAAGGACGCAACAACGTGTCCAGGGTGCGGGTTGAACCCAGACCATTCAATCAGGGTCGTCGTAAAAACAAAGCCTTTACCCATTCGGCCACGCTGCCGACTAATTTTCAAACGTTTCAACTAATTATCAAACGTTTCAGCATTCTGTCGATGATCCCTTATTAGGATCTAAATACAATAAAGTGCTTAATGTTTCAAATTTACGCTGCGCTTGTATAAGCACTAAAATAATAATTACTCCGCCATTAAATTAATTTTGCCCAGAAACCGAAATCAAAACCAAATTTGCAATCAATCGCGTAACCAGGGGACTGTGCCCACCTGCACTGGCCTGCTATAGACCAAAGAGCACGAAAAGAAAAATATCACAATTTTTGGCCTTCTGAGACAGTCTTTTGCAGTAATATGGCCTCTAAAGTTGTTCAAAGCCACTTTTAAAACATTTATTATTAATATTATTGTTACTATTCTAATTATAATCTTTTGTTTGTTTTTTTGTTTTTTCTTTGGGGGTGGGGTATTAACTTATTTATCAAAAATGCAGCTAACAAGTTAATCGATAAAAACTTCAAAACATGGCTAAAAACTAGCAGTCAAAATTGATCGCTTAATGCAAAATGCTTAAGGTAAGCTTCATAGAAAAAAGAGTATTGGGGGGGGGGGGCTATTCAGCATATAGTTTATTTAATTACAACAAGTTTTGGACTTGACCTATAAGTAACGTGGGGGTTTGAAGGAGCTGAGCTATTTAATTCTTTTAAATGGCTTTCAAAGTGTATCAATTTAGTTTTTTTAAATAGCTCTAAAAAGATGCGAAATTTAATTCGAATTACGTTAAAATGGCTTTTTTTTCTGAAATATCACCAAATTTGCCCAGCAGCTAGAGTTTTGCCCCAAAATCCCGGTTTGTGATATGCATTAGTTGCACCTGTTTGCTTGGCACGCTGCCCAATTGAGGCATTTCGCAAAAAATTCAATCTTTAGGTTAATCACCCCCCCCCCAAACGAAATTCTGGTTGCAATTAGTGGGGCAACCAAGGAGGCTAAGGGAGCTTAGCCTCCCCTTTTCCAAGTCACTTGGAAAACTTATCTCACATACAGTAGCGTAGTTGGGTTAGGGGGGGGCTATAGCCCTCCCGCCCAATTGGCCTGTCGACCAAAATGCAGATTAAGGAAAATTCCACGTTTTTAGCTCTTCTAAAACTGCTTTATCACTGGAATGGACTAAAAAGTGACTTATAGCATTTTTTGAAACATGTATTCAATAGGACTAATTTGTCAAAAATAAAACTCACAAATCTATAAAAACTTTGAAAAATGCCCAAAAATAAGCAATTAGAGTTGATCGCTAGTGCAAAATCGCTGAACATATCTTTCATCAACAAATATATTATAAACTCAGGAATAGGGATGGGGGGGGGGGGGGGGGCTAATTAGGATTAGTTAATTACCAATCACTTCTCTCAAATATCTCTCCTTTAGCCCACCCAATTATTTTGCTCAATAAAATATAAACGAAATAGATTACGCCGTGTGAGTTTTATTGATCAATGGAATTTTATGATTTACCCGCATGCAAAGAGAACTAAAACTTTACCATAGCCACTCCCCCACATAGACCATTTATGCAACCAGTTTGATTATGTTTGCACTGCTAATTTCTATGCTACGTTTTAAAAGCATTATTTTTTATCATAATAGCCCTAAAATTAAGTTATTTATGCTAAAGAATGCAAAATTTTCGAGCTTTGTAGGCTCCTCTCCCAGAACTCCGTGCCTCCGGCGGCTGAGGGCTTGCTCCTGGACCTCCAATGGCTTTTGGCAGCTCCGCTCCCAGACTCCCAAAATAACCCCCACCCCATTTCGAATTTTTGGCTACGAACGTTGTTTAAACGTGGTTTAAATTTAATCTGCGAATAAAGAGGGCTGAAAGGGTTGCGCAATTTAAGAATTTCAAGTAGGTTCTTAATATCAGCATCTTTGCTCTATCCAATGGCCTTAAAAACGTTCAAAATGTGATTCAAATGACGTTAAAGTGGTTATTTTTCTCCAGAAATTGCGAAAATTGCCCAGCGACTCGAGGTTTGCCTCAGACCCCCATCCATAGCGCACTTGCATTGCATTAGTTTGCTCAACATGCTGCCCGAATTTCAGCATTTTTTTAACAGGGTCATGTAAAGTTTTGGTTCAAATCCCTTAGCAAAATCCTGGTTGCAGCTGTAAGGTTTTATTTTATCCAGTAGATAATGGATATGTCGTTTGCCCCCCCCCTCCCAGAAAAATTTTCTGCGGACGCCTCTGTGTGTGGGTGCATGCGGCCCGCGAAACGCACTTTGGGCAGCCCTACTTTCAATGCTGTCGCAACGGGGGGCACAGGGGGCCGTGCCCCCCCTAACGACTGCTTGTGTCCCCTTCTATTTCGGTTTACTCAGAATACGTTTTTAAGACATCACGTAACGACCAGACAACAGACATTAATGGAAATAGGAATAATAACGTTCAAACATAATTCTCGTCGGAGGTTTTCTCGATTCTTTGTGAAGTTGCTGGCAACCAACTATTGTGCATAAATGCGACGCAATAATCCGTCTTATTAACACGCCTTTGCGGATGTGTCGCGGAAGAGAGATGTAAACCTTCGGAATCGTTTCCGGTATTTCGTTAATGATTATGGTCTAAAACAATATGTGAAAACATTTTTTAAAAGACCAGCTGTTTTGTTTTTTTTAGAGCACACTCCAAATTTTTTTAGTTCGCAGTCAGAGGCGTAACAAGGGGTAAGGTGCTAAAGGGGCTTTGGTCTCCTGTAGCCAAGTCATTTAAAAGATTTAATCCCATAATACAAGCGTTTAAACATGTTTTGGACTTTACCTGAAGTATAACAGAGGCAGAAGGAGTTAGGCAATTTAATGCTTTCAAGGACTTCTGAAGCTTAGCTTGGTTAGTTATTCGTATGGCTTTAAAAACATGCGAGATGTGATTAAAATGGCGTTAAAATCGCTATTTTTGCAGCAAAATCACAAAAATTGCCCAGGGGCCGGAGGCTCAGCCCCCAGGCCCCCTCTGTGATACGCTTGAGTTGCATCAGTTTGTTTAGTAAGGGGTCTAAATTAGACAATTGTTTCAAGCTCTCTCCCTCTTATCAAAATTCTGGTTGCACTTCTGGTCGCATTCACTGCAGCAGACAAATTGTTCAAGCGATTATATTGGCCGGATACGAAACAAGGTAAGAAACGCGGCCGGCCTTAAACGTTTTTGTTTTCAGATTTGAATTGTTAAATTGTTAAAATAGCGCATAATTTGTAGTCGTAAAATATCAGTTTTTATGAGCAAAAGTTCAGTTAATTTTTGTGCCCAACCAATTTTGGCTAGTGCCCCCGTCATTTCGGTTGCTCTGGCGACGGCACTGCCAGCTTTGGCAAGGCCAGCTTTTATAATTATGTTTAATCATCAGAGTAGTCAATTAGTGTTATTACAAATTAAATTTATTTTAACTTCTAAGTTCCAAATCACTTTCTTGTTTAGCAACTGGAAGCCCAAACCGTTGCTCAATACTCAGCAACATAAACATGTTTGACCAAGGGCCGAATATTCTACAATACAACTATGTTACAAATGAAAATAAACTATTAAAAAAACTTTAGGTTTATCCTTACTTTTCGAAACTGGTTTTGGGGTGGAACCGAGTGATAAAGAATTTCTCGAAACTTTTGGATTTGATTCCAAGATTTGGAAAACTGTTACTCGCAGCAGCGCACGCAGGATTTGTACCTAAGCATTCGCCGATTAATATTTCTGTTTACCTTTTTTTAATTGGATTACATTTGTCAGATCCCGAAATTTTACCAAAATTTTGGATTTTTTAGCCAGATTCAAAGTTTTCTCATAATTTTTAATGAGCTTATTCTAAATGACATTGACCGGACCGCAGGTGGTCCAGCGGTAACGCGTTGATTCTTGAAACGGTATGTCTGATTGTCTGAAGCTCAAATCTCGGGTCGGTCAAAGCAGACACGGTGTTGCCAACGACTTGTCAACGCGTGGCATTTCTTCGAAAGGAGCTGCTGTGATGCCCGGGTGCAATGATGCGTAGATGGCCCCGCCAACTAGCATTACGCTTCGGCGTGATACAGCGAGTACAATGAAAGATTTGATTCGATTTTGATTAAAAAATAATGGCATTGCGTTTTTTCTGGATTTTCGTAAATTTGCCTGAGGGTTTTTGTATTAATTTGGAATTTCCAGAAACAGGAATCGAGCTGGAATAATATTCCGTTCTTGCCACGTTTTACTTGCTGAACCGAAAACTCACACTAAAAAAACAACAACAGCAGAATAAAATGGATCGAAGACCTTTTTTATGTTCATTTTTTCAGTCTTTGCCTGATCTTGTGATTTTGGGCAAAAAAATTGTCTTCAGAAACAGTAAGTATAGTCTTACCTTTTTTGATCAGCCTAAATTCAAATAATTTGCTTCTTCGTCTATCCAAGCTATTTTTAGTTAGATTTAGAACCAAAAAAACTTTTTAGAATTTTTACTCAGAAAACGCTCATATTTAGGCTCAGATTTGAGGTTTTTAATTGTTTCAATCTTGTAACACTGATCTGCAAAAGTCAGATTTGAAAGTTGCGAAATTTTTTGTGTTATGGCTTTAGGAATTTGATTGGATCACGCCAACAGATTCAATTACGTAATTAATAAGACATCTTTTTGGACAAAACAGAACCATATTTTTAGATCATATAGACTCTTTATTAATAGACTGGAAACTTATAATTTTTTTTTTCTTCATGATTCACTTGCTCAAAATATGCCGATTCGTCTTATCAGCGTGACTCTTTCTTCATGGTTCACTTGCTCTTGGAATATGACGAATCAAATCAGTCGAATACACGTGACCGCAAAAAACCTTCGCAACAAGAGCAAACTTTCTTTTGCAATTCTCTTCTCTTTTTCTCAGCGAGTTTGTTTCTAGTCTATTAAATAAAGTCTGTGTTTACTGTTTAGGTTATTGCTGTTACATGACACCAAATACAAAGACATGCTTATATAGAATATTATATAAGCTTGTCCATTTTAAATAAACTAAGTCGGATCATTTGCAGTACTAGTGTCATTAGTGAGATTTTTTATTCAACAGCAGCAACATAACAACAGCTTCATGAAAAATAGGTGTGTTTCGTCGTTGATTTTTTTTCATGATCTGCAGGCTAGTAGCACTATAGTCTAAAAATTGCACACCTTTTTTATCTCGTAAGTTATAAAAGTAAACTGGAAATAAAATTTATAACGTTATGATGCAATTGAATTTGCTGCGCATTAACTTTTACCAGTGTTTGCTAGTGTTTTTGTGTGATTTTTGGTAGATTGAACTTTGGAAATAAGGCCTACTTGACCAGTATAGAAGGCTCCAAAGACACTGCGCCGAATTTTTCTCCAACTTAGCACTTCTCTGTTTTTCACCACGCCGACCAAAAAGCAAATAGCACGCTGATACAGACACTAGACAGACAAATTTGCTCCCGATATTTCCGTTTTTTCTCACTTTGCTATCTAACCTCAAAAAACAAAAGAAAAAACGAAATAGCAAAGACAGAATAAAAGGTCTTCACTGCTAAGGACCGCGAATATCGGGAAGTTTCCCTCCGTTCTACGTTCAATAAAGAATTAATGGTTCATTATTTTTTCATTTCTACGATTGTGAACCTTTTGAAGGGGGTCCGGGGTAAATGTTTCCAATGCCTTCCTTCTCCATACGAACCTGCTGGGATACACAGGTTATTTTGTTGTTAATTAAATACTTTATGTTAAATTTAACAAAATGTCGTCTGGCGGCCGCAAAGTTTGCGATCCCAGCAGGCATTAGATGTGAGAAAAACATTACGTTCAATGAAATGTAAAGAAAATAAAGATTGGCTTAAAATTATAGAATTGGGAAATCGTGGGAAAACCAAAGTTTTTCTAACTTAACATTTACGGTATTTTCTTTTCAAATTACTTTGAAAATCTGAGTGTGTAATCTTCCTTAAGCTGCATTCACACGGGCGACTTTTAGCTGCGAGAATTGGCATTTTGCCTTTTTTCTTTCTCAGTTGCTCTTGTTTCTTTTTCCATTTGAGAAAGAAAACAAAAAGGCAATATGCTGATTCTCGTAGCTAAAAGTCGCCCGTGTGAATACTGCTTTAAAGTCACAAAAATTGCTATTTTCAAAAAAGAAAAATACTCTCGCCGGGTCCAAAAGTTACCACAGGTGATAATTTTCGTGCAGGCTTTAAGAATCTGTCTTTCAGCCCACTTGTTCACTATTTGTTCGCTGCTCATAAAACCAACAAAACCCGAAAGGGCAGACCGTACGGCGTTTGAGAACCTAAGAACCTATGTATATTACGTCATTAAATTTCTTCAACATAGTGAATGAGAACTTTGCCCTCGCCCCAGAAACCCGTTTTTTTTTCAATGCCAAAAACTTGAGCTTACAAATATATGAGGTGTGTACAATAAGTAATGAGAAAATTTGAGGAGAGACAATAAAAAAGATTTGATCAAGGCACTAGTTCATTGTCAAGAACACATGCATGTGCTCTATTAAATGGCCAACTAATATAACTTTCTATCCAGCCCTGGCGCCACTGGGGGGCATTGCCGGGCTGTGCCACCCCAAATGACTGCTTGTGCCCTCCAAACAAAAGTTGTGCCCCCACAAGCGAGGACTGTGCCCCGAAGAAATTAATAGGCTCGGGGCTACTGGAGTGCAAATCGAAGCCTGAGACTCGCAAAATAGTGCTTATCGCCCTAGAATTCGTGAGCAAGAACTGTTTTCTCGTAATTTTTGTGGACTCAAACCGGATTTCGTGAAACTTCGCGTAGCCTATATTTAGGCACAAAGACCTTTTTTTATTTTTTTTATATTTGGTCTTTACCTCAGAATTCGTGGAAAATCAAACGAGTTTTGAGACGAAAACCAGAATTTGTGGAAATTTTTGAACTGAAGATCTTTTCTTGTTTTTGTTTTGGTCTTCACTTCAGAATTCGTGGAAATTTTTGAACTAAAGACCTTTTTTTTTGGTCTTCAGTTTAAAATTCGTGAAATATCGCAAGACTTTTGAGATGCAAACCGAAATTGTGGAAATAAAGACCTTTTCTTTTTTTTGGCCTTCACATTTTTCGTTTGATCCACCCTCTCGAATTCACATAAATAAAGTTCTCGTGCACCCCCGAAATTTATTTATGCCCCCAGTCACGCTATCCAGGCGCCGGGACTGTTTCTATCTTTACAGATCTTAGTGTAGCAGTGGACGTATTTTAACCAGTCTGATTAGGTTTACCGATGTGTGATCACCAGCCAAAATGCAGGGAAACATGGAGCAACGTTACGCCATCAAATTTTGCGCTAAACTTCAGAAGACCTAGCAAGAAACGTATGCAATGTTAAAGGATGCTTATGGGGATGAACAAATGAGCAAAGCAACTTTTTATCCGTGGTTTAACAGATTTTCTGAAGGACGTGAACAGGTTGAAGATGAACCCAGGTCTGGAGCACCCAAAAATGCACGCAAAGCGGAAAACATCCTGGAGGTGGAAAAGTTAGAGCTGAAAGATTGTCGATCGTCTGTGAGCATGATATCTGAAGCTGTTGGTGTCAGTGTAGGCACAGTCGACACAATTCTGACCAACGATCTGAAGCTACACAAAGTCTGTGCCAAGTTTGCGCCAAAGATCCTCTGCAGGGACCAGAGACAGTTCGTGTGAAATGTTGCACTGATATCCTGCAAATGATAGAGGCTGATTTCGAATTCCTGAATAACATGGTGACTTGTGGCGAGAGTTGGGTGTTCACATACGACCCTGAGAGCACACGTCAGAAAGCTCAGATGAAGCATGGGACTTCCCCAAGACCCAAGAAGGCGAGGATGAATAGATTGCAAGAGAAGGCCATGGTTATTCCTTTTTTTGACTCACAAGGGCTCATTCATGATGAATGGGTTTCCCAAGGTCAAACAGTCAATAAAGAATTTTTCCCAGTTGTTCTGAGAAGGTTCAGGGAGAAAGAAGAGGCCTCAGCAGTGGACGAGTGGTTAGTGGTGGTTGCATCAGGATAATGTCCCATGTCATAAATCAATGCTGGTTACCACTTGAATGGCTGAAAGGGGTATGAAAACGGTTTGACACCCACCCTATAGCCCTGACCTAGCCCCATGCGACTTCTTCTTGTTTCCGCGCATGAAAGACGACCTCAGAGGAATCAGATTCCAGTCAAAAGTGAGATGAAAAAGGCATCGAAAAGTTTCTTAAAAGGGCTGTTAAGGAGGGAATTTAAGAAGGTTTTCCAGAAATGGTAGCATCGCATGAAGAAGTGCGTAAAGGTGGATGGCAATTATTTTAAAGAAGAAAAAGTTTTGTAACTTTCTGAAAATAAATACTGCCTCTCCTGACATTTTCTCATTACTTATTTTAAATACCTCGTGCTCGGTACGGTACCTCAATTCATTTTACGAATATAAATTTACACTATTTTGCAATACCTTTAGAAAATAACATTTAAAAAATTTCGTAAAAAGATAATATTATGGTTTAGCCAAACAAATGGTTTGCGTTTAAGAAGCTAGACTAAAAAAGTTAGAATCCATAATCAGTAAGCGTTTGCCCCATGTCCTTAACTGACGAAATTAAGGCACTGAAATTGACCTTTTCTGCATTTATATTTTAACTATATTCCCATTCACGGGTTATGGCCTTGTTTCATTGCCACGATACCGCTATGGTACATTCAATCAACCTTGTCAGCTGCTAACGTGTAAAACTTCAAGATAGCGTTTGTTGTTATTATTTTTTTAAATTATTATTTTTGAATTATCAAAAACTTAGCAAAATGCAACATCTTAAACACTTTTGCGTTGAAAAATTATGGAAAATTTAACAATTAGAAAAATTGTGTCCTTGGTCTTTGGCCGCGACCATTTCTGTCCTTGGCCTCGAGAGGGTCTGTCCTCTAAAAGCCGGTCCTTGGCCTTGAAATTTTTTTGGAGTCCTTGGTCCTGGCCTTGAACGTTGTGTCCTCTACAAGGATGGCAGTACGGTACAGTAAGTTCAGAATTTGCGTACTTCGTACCACGAACATTTAACCGTATTGTACCAGCGTACCGTACTTTTGTTCAATTTTGGAAGCGTACCGTACCTACGTACCTGAGCTTGGTACCGTACCAGCGTACCGTACTTTAGTTCAATGTTTGAAGTGTACCGTACCTTGTTTTTTTTTTGCATGTGATGTCTTCGATCAATCTAGTTAAACAACGATCCAATAATGACATATGCGACTTATGTTGACGTGTTTTTTGTGTATATCTGATTCGTATTATAAGTTAAAGTTAATAAGCATTGGCTTAAGAGTTACTTGAACTTAATAATATGTTCAACGTAAAAACTGCTGAGCTTTATTCGTCGATACTTCATTCAAAGCCACCAAAATCTTATAGAACAAAAAATAATGCAACATCTAAAGGTGATTCTTTACGCTTGAGGAATTCTTTATGTTTAGTTATGCTTGGGGAATTCTTATAAAAACCGACATTTTGTGGGCGAAAATTCTGTTTCATTAAAAACAAAGACATCGAACAGGCTACTACCACAATGATATTTGTATTTTCTTGTATTTTTGTACAGCAAAGATATCTGCATTTGTTTAGTTGGTCAAATTGATTTCAATGTATTGGAAACTTATTAACGTATTGCCATTCACGAGGCGTTATTGCATGTTTGTTAGTACTTTTCTGCTCAATAATACCAAACACTGGCGCAATGTGCAAAAAGATTGGGAATTTTAAGCCATTGCATATTCAGCTAAAGTGTCGCAGTTGTTTCCATTATGCCACAATATTTCTAGGCTTCTAGTATCTATATGCAATAGTTATGACATCACAATTGGCCATACTTGTTACTGTAACTTGTGACATCACAATACAATAAATTGTAACGCCAAATTAAGAGGCTATAATGACTTCTTGAGAATAGCCTAGACTATGTGCATGCCGAGCTCGGCCACACGAATTTTCATTGTCTGCCCCACGTTGCTCATAAAACGTTCAGTAGGCAAATTCAAACAGCATTCCAACGTACCATACCCATACCATTACAAAAAAGGCGTACCGTACTTCTTAGCAAAAATTGAGGCGTACTGTATCGTACTTAAGTACCGTACTGCCATCCTTGGTTCTCGACTCCAGCTGCAGTCCAGCTCTCATAATTTACGTTGTAAAGGAGTTTCCGTGCCTCGCCAAAGCTCTTTTTGCGTTTTATTGGCGCTAGATTTCGTAATTCTGTGCGCTGGTCGTTGGATTTCCACGGTGCAACATGCGAACATAGGTTATTGCGAAGTTGTAGGCCTAGGTGTAGACTATTTTAACTAACCGGTCGGAGATAACTTCATTCTCTGAATCAGATTCTCTAGACTTGATCAGTTTATAGCATACTTTACAATAGCCAACCATGACCGTTTAACACTAACAGAACTCAGTAGGATAGGCTTGGCTACTGCCGTATGGTAGTTGTATTCAGAGGTCAGTAGGCCTACTGTAGATGTACTGGTAGTGGTATGCGGATACTACTGACTGTAAGCCTAGCCTTGAGCCTAAAATAAATAATATCAGTCGTTATCACCGATCAGGTAAGCCTGTTGTTTACTGACAGTGGTGCCACTCCTACTGCTGGTAGTGAATTTTCACTAGATCTAGTGAATTGTGGTCCGTTGTAGTGACCAAGTGAATTTTTTCAACGATCTAGTGAATTTTTTGTAGAATGTGAAAATACCTGAAAGTAGACATACCAGGTGAAGACCTTTTTTTTCGGAGATGACCAAGAAAATTACAGTAGCGAAAACTGTGGGCTGTGGGTCGCTGGAGTGAAGACCTTTTTTTTTTTAATTTCACAAAATTCTAGTGAATTTTGGAGAGTAGCTTGTGGCAGCATTGGTGTGAAGGGGCGAAAACTGTTCAAAAAACCTGAAATTTGAAATCTAGTGATATTTTTTGGTAATTCTAGTGAATTTTGAAAAGTTGCTTGTGGCAGTAGCCTATTGTTTACTGAATGCTCTAGAATAGTAGCCTAATGGATTTGGAATAGCCTACCACAGCTCGTACGAAGTACTGTAGCTCAGGCTTATAGTATAGGTATTTATACGATAGTCCATCAAGGGCTTCCATAGCCTAGTGTTTATTCATTATTCATCTGTTATTTAGTAGGGAGATTGCATTGATACAGTACACCTGACAAGTAATGTACCGTAATCATTAGCCTAGACTATCGTACACTGTAGCGTTTCAGATTTAGGCCCATCTTACCTTGTACTGTTGTAGGCCTAACATAGTTTAGAATTAGATACAGTCCCATACACTTGCAGACAGAGTAAAGAGGTCTTACCATTAAGTTTTTTCAAGTTAACAGGTTCAGCTGTCATCTGACATTTCTAACTTTTGTTTTGTCACTATCAGTGGACGAGTAGGCTAGTGGCTTCACACAGCACCCTGTGCTTTTAGTTTTCATGCTAAATAGCCTACCAAGCAAGAAAGCTGTGAATAGCCTAATGAATAGGTTATTTCTGTCCAATTAGCCTCCTATAATCATAGGCTATGGTAGCCTAATTGCATACTGGTAGGCTACCTCAGACCTATAGTTGGTAATGTGTAAAAGCTCTTAATTTAGCCTATATCGTTAGTATTAAATACCAGTAATTGCTCTATATTGAGCATTCTGTATCATTAGTTGATCATTTCATTGTAAGTTCACAATCTACAATGTAGCCTTGCATGAAGATTAACTTTTTTGTTCTGGTTTGAGAAATATGTGCCGGTATTATATAGCTTTAGTCTACCCATACCCAGTTTGAGTCTGGTCTAAATTGCATAAGGTGCAACTCACAACTTTGGACATGGTTAAGTATAAGCTGTCTACTTTTTTCGGAATCTCTGCAACTTGTGTATAAGCGGGTGTGCTCTCGCTCCTCTCAGGTGTGCTTTCATTAGGGTTCGGGCTAGATTTGGGAATGGCATAGATCGGAGAGAAAGAGAGAGTGCTTGTGTGCTCATACATTAGTTGCTGAGCTTCTAAAAAAAAGCGATGGCTCATACTTAACGACACCAATAACTTAAAGCATCAAGCTTAATGTGAAGTGACATAGGTTGTAAAATGTTTGGCTACCTTATTTTGTTCAAGGCTACTTTAGTTATGCAATAGGATATTGATTAATGATGCCCTGACTGCTTTAGACAAAAACAGCAAATACCTATTTACCAGTATGCCACATTTGACATTGGAAAGTTTGCATGATGCGCTGGATGTCTTCAGCGTATAGCGTCACAAAATCTTGTGCCAAATTGGTTCAGAAAACGCTTTGGTGCTGCGCAAAAGCTCCTAAACTACGTAAATTATAGGTAGGACATTACCAAAACCTCTAAAATTTATGGTTTCTAAGAAGTGAAGACCTATTTTTCTCTTTTTAAGGATAAGTCGCTGAGCAATTAGAACGCAGAAATTCTTGTGGCAAATTATAGGATACATCTAATTCGTGCTTCTCACACTTTGATTAGTGCTGTGCAAAAATTGTATATGGGTTTTTAGTTGGCACAAAAATCCGTCACAGTGTAATTGAACTTTCAGCCTGGCCGGTATTAATATGTCTTTAATTTTTATCAGTGTTTGAAAGATATTAATAATAAAAATACCATTTACTTTTTTGATGTTTTTTACTAAAATGCCTAGTTGTGAAGTGTGTTATCGTTCTATTTTTTTTACTGGTTTGTATTTAGCATTGTGCTGCTCCATTTGTGATTTACAGTTTGAGCATAGCTTGCAAAAACTGCAACTAAGCAAAAAGGTTGACAAAACTGGTTGCTGATTGCGTTGTATCAAATCTTTCTATATTGCTGTATTACGTCAAGCATGTAAATTGTAACAAGTTTGCGAGCCTATCTCCATTCTCCGCATGATTGTGCTCAGGCAGCACTGCTGTTTTTTCAAAGAAATGTTGCAGTGATGCTGAGCTTTTGACAACTCTGTGTATGATTTGCATGGCCTGAGATTTCAACCTCAGACCTCCTGCTCCAGAAATAAATGTGTTAAAGCTCAACCAAGATTATTTTCTGCGTTTATTTATTATGCAGTATACCATGTGTCTATGCAGTTTATGCCATACGTATCTGATATTAATTATTCATAATCAAAAAAGCAATCTTGTATGTTGCTTAATTGGTTTAAAATTTTACAAGAGATAACTGGTGGAATGGTGGTACTCCTGACTTGGCACTCGTAATTGGTATAAAATAAGGAAGAGACTCCTTTATCGTAGTTTTATCTACTTTTTTTATTAATTTTGTCCCAAATGTAACCCAAACTTGAATTGTCACTCAAAAATTAACCTCAAGCATAACCTGTAGCCCTATCTCGAACCCTAACCTTAACCCTAAAAAAGTAAATTAAAAATGCACTAATGAATATTTCAGATTTTAGTTTTATTCTCTTGAACTTAAAAATTATTGGTGAAATAGTCACTCTCATGAAATAATGATGTCGTTTTTTTGCTAATTCATTCCTTCAATTAAACACTCTGCGGTTATCTAACAACAGCAATTTAGGCACCTCTTGCGAGCCCAGTTCACATGTTTTTTGTCATGTTAGGTTACAACAATAGAAGTAGGAAATAAACATTAGATGGTTTTTCCTCTGTGGTTTTGGTGAGTCAGCATGTGCCTAAAAATTGGTGATTATGTTGTGGTAAACAATAAAGAATCAAAAATGAGTTGGTATGTGCCTAATAGTGAATAGAAAGGCTGATTTGCCGATAAAAATCAGCTCAATTAGCAATAGTTACTTGGACATTAGGCAGTGGTGGTTTTCCTATTGACTTGATAATGCATTGGTAGTTCAGAATACATATCAAACTTGAAGCTCTCAACTTTTGACTTTAGACTGCTGAATTTAGTTAGTGAGCTGTTTTTCGTTTTATTTAGTCCAGTAGCTGCAAAAGTCTGCTAAATTAACAGAATTTTGGCTGATTAAAATTCAATAGAAAATTTTTATTATTTTTGTTTGATTTCTAAAACATTTATACTTATTTGAGATAGAGATATCAAACATGTTTAGCATATGTAAAAAATAAGTTGTTCTATAGTTATTTGGACCATATATTATCATAATTTGCAATTATTTAGGCATTTGACATGTTTTGCAGTGCTGATGACAGAAGAATGTCCACAGCTGTTCTTATATCATTTGAATAATTTTAATTTTTAAAACATTAACGACTGGCTAGATTTACAGCTTGGTTTAGATGGCACTAAAAGTTGACATACTGCACAAATATTCATGTTGACATCATTAACTTTGCTCAGACTTAATTCTACCTACTGCAGATCTCTGTATTGAAAAAGCACTGTATTAGGCGGCATATAGAACGCATGGGCATGTGTGCAGATGCACCCCATTTTAGCAAGTCAGATTCAGGAAAAATTTGAACTTTAGCTACGCCATGTAAGACACAGGGCGAGTTTTTGAGCCAAAATTTTGGATAAAAGTGCGTCCTACATGTTGTCAAATATGGTATACAACCTGTTATAAACATTAAAAATGTAAACAAGTCGCTATATAATAACCTAAATAATTGTAAGCATTTCCATTGATTTTGCCGAATTTTTCGTTACAGTACTTGGTTTGATCACTATCGGAACTTCCAACTAAAAGTTTGACGGCCAGTAATTTGTTAAACTTTTGTGCTTGTACCGGTTGCGTTAGTCTTATAGTTATTTAGTTTACTCCAAGCGTTTGTTAGCTTAAGAGATAGTTTGGCATTTAGTAAATCATTAACATGATTAGCGATCTTTGTTGCTTTAAAAACTTTGCTCTGCCGCAGACTATCAGGGTGTGTTATTTGTGGTGCACTAGCACTTTGCAAAGTTTGTGGAAAACGTTTTGACATGTAAGGAAAGATGGGCATTTGTATTAATGCTATTAAATCTAAATGTTTTGTGAGAGTTTTAGTGCAATGTTTGAGTGCCCCGTGTTTAATTAAGCTTTAGCACGTAAATAAGAGAATGCATTTATTTTATTTGTTTACTTCATTGCAGTTTAATCATTTGTGCCCGACTCTGGTTTGATACACAACACTTCATTAGAATTTAAAAGAAGGTTTACGGGAAATGATTGCAGTTTTATCTGTCTGCAAATTGCAAAGTAATCTGCAAATGATAAAACTTAGAAACTGAATACATTATCTTGCTCAATTGTTTTTCAAAAATTACCATGAAACATTGTTGAAAAATTAAAGCCTCTTTAGGTGAACCCATGTATGTATGATCAAGTCAACTCGCAAGTCGACTAACTCTATAGTTGATAACCAAGAAAGAATACTCGCCTTTTAATCTTTCATGCATAGAAATGACCATCACTAGGCCCATAGATGATCAATTTGTTAGCATTTTTGCGTTTTCACAGTAGCATAAGACAAAAAATATGCTATAAAGCATATGCAGTGCTGGTTCAGGAAACATAATTGCAAGCAAGTTTTTGCAACATTACTTAATAGCTATCTTTTATAGGGGATACGAGTATTTGAGGGCAAGATGTTGTATCGTAGAGCTCTAAATCGATTTAGGATGCAATTTAAAATCTTGCCATCCTGTTCTAAACAATTTGGTGATTAACAACACCTATTTCATTTTTTCCAGCTGCCAAAATATCTTTACTTGCCAGAAGCAATTCCTGACCTACTTCGCTCTGTCGTAAAACTAGATGTTCATGAATTCAAGGCGAGCATGTTATTTAGTTCATCGAGTTTTTGACCAATTTTTAGGAAGGCTTGAAAAACGACTTGCATTGAGTAAAGCACATCAGTTTTATTGTCAAAAGTATGTTGAACCAATTTTGTGTTTTTGAATTTGTCAAACCTGATACGTGTTGGGAAAAACTATCTTTGATTGTTTGGGAACACTGGGCATGGGTTCGAATCTCATTAGTAGTCTTCTCTGGTGACTTGAGGCAAATTTTGCTAATGATTTAACGTCTTTTAATATTTTTT